>CM059837.1:10608078-11208078 GCA_030444775.1 Atalantia buxifolia
CTTATCTTTGATGTGGCATCTAGTATGAAAGATGTTATCACGTTGTACCTCCGCATCCTCTTTTACTTGCATGTTGAGAGCACGCCTAGCAACCATCAATTTACTATCAACAGGATACTCTACACCATCATTAGCATCCTCCAAAGGTGGCATAGGATCATCATCCGATTCACTCTCGGTTTCCACATCACCATTATCCCTCAAGATCATTGCTCTCTTGTTTGGGCATTGAGATGCAATATGACCTGTCCCCAAACATTTAAAACACTTAATATCTCTATTTCTAGAGTGTTGCGAATCAGATTTACCTTTGCTTTGATTGCCTCCCTCTTTATGATCTTTGAATGGCTCAATCTTAGGCTTTGAAACAACCTTTTCATCTTTGCTCCATTTTGACTTCCATGAGGAAGAAGAACCCAAATTAGTTCTAGTGGAACCTTTCTTTTTCAATTGTCGTTCCACTTTCATGGCCATGTGAACCACGTCTTCCAACTCAACATAGTGCTGCAAGTCAACCACATTAGCAATATCTTGATTTAAACCATGTAAAAATCTTGCCATAGTGGCCTCTCGTTCTTCTTCAATGTTGGCTCGAATCATGATTACTTCCATCTCCTTGTGGTAATCTTCCACACTTCTAGAACCTTGTGTAAGACTTTGAAGCCTTTGATGCAGCTCTCTATAATAATGACTAGGAACAAATCTCCTCCTCATGATGGCCTTCATCTCCTCCCAAGTGTTTATAGGCTTTTCACGATTTCGTCTCCTACTCAAAACAAGTTGATCCCACCAAATTATAGCATAATCAGTAAATTCAACGGCAGCTAGTTTTACCTTTTTCTCCTCAGAGTAGTTGTGGCAATCAAATACTAGCTCCACTTTTTTTTCCCACTCCAAATAAGCTTCCGGATCATTTTTACCTTGAAAAGAAGGAATTTTCAGTTTGATACTCCCCAAATCACGATCTATACGTCTTGCCCTTCTATCATCTCTTCCACGCATGTCAACAGTGGCTTGGTCATCAAAATTATCTAGGTCATCACCATCTTCTTCTCCCATGGCAGCACGCCCTTGATTACCTCTTACATTAGGAGCTATTGGTTGTTGCCCCCTTTGTAGATTGGCTATGGCAGTGTCTTGCCTCTCCAATTTGTCACGGATCTCTCCAAACATCATATTCATGTGCTCAAATTGTTGTTGCATGGCTTTGAGCATGAATGATTGGTCTACAGCTTCTTGATCTTTTGACATATTTGTGATCTGAAAAAAAAAATGTTAACAAAAGACCTCACAACACTCCCTCACGTGTTTCACTCAATTTGATGTCACTTAACTCTCGTGTTTAACACAAAAATTGGCTTTTACCCTCTAATGATCTTACAAACTTTTTCTTTTTTATTAACCACCCTTAAAATCAAGAAAAACCCAGGTGGCACACCAAATATGACGAATCAACACACTAAACAAAGAAAAGGAATTAAGAGGACACAAAGAACAACAAGGAATTTGATGAAAAGAAAGCAAGAAAGCAAAGGAACACAATGGATATTGTGTGCAAACAATGTCTAGGAAAATGAATAACTAAAATTCAATTTGATGAAAGTATGAATACTTGATTCCTTTTGCAAGCTTTTTTTTTTTGGTACTTTTTTTTTCTCTCTCTTTTTTTTTTTGATAATCAAAATATATTAGACATTCAAACCTAATTAGAAACTAGCTCTGATACCAAATGATGCGAATCCCACAATGAAAATTTTGAAACCCACACTTAAATTGAAGTTTCCCAAGAAAGTTCTAAACAGATTTAAAACAAACAAAACCTTGACCCAATGCTTAAGAAAACATGAACCAAAGGTATAGAGAATGATATTGACGCCACACTCAAGAAATAGATGAGAAGGTGAGTGATAAGTCTAAATTTGGAACACCACAAGAATGCTAATTCTTGATAAGTTCACTAGTTCTCAAAAGAACCAAAGAAAGAATAATCTTTCAAATTCAAAATAACATTAATTTCTAATTTTCTTACATAGCAAGGTTGCTGGGTTTAAATAGGCTAATAAAAAAACCCAAGATCCTAAAAATAAAAATGGAAACATTGGAACAACCCTCCAAGTATAGGTTTGTCAAAGGATGCTTCAAAAGTCTTCACCAACCCACCATAATTAATGCTAGCATTGACAAACTTAATACTTACCTTATTTAATGTTATCATTGAAAAACTTAATGTTAGCCCACCATTATTGATGGTAGACTTACCTTACACATTGACAAATTTGAAACAAAACAAATAAATGAAGTTGAAAAACAAAGGAGTCGTTGAAAATCCCAAGTCTGAACAAGTTCAAATGAATTGGTCATAACTCCTTCTAGAGAACTCCAAATCTAGCTTTGTAAAATTCATTGGAAAGCTAACTTAATTATCTTTCTAACGGTATATAGCTTGCATATTACTTCTGGCTCAATCAATACCATTTTTATTCCGAAGTTGCCCTTCCTGCATTTGATTCAAGTTGCGTATTTGGCTGCCCAATAGCTTGAATAAAGGCCACAATGTCTTGTCTTCTCTCCAAGCCCAATTCATGATGTCTTGCATCTTGAATTGTATTTTCAATCCATATTTTCTCAATTAATCCATTTAAAGCAGCTTGCATCTTTTTGGCTCTAGCTCTTGTAATTGGGCCTCCATGAATGTGCAAAGGATCACTTGAAGCCTTAATGGTATTCTCTTGATGGTTCTCATTATTTTCAATTGCATAAATATTTTGAATAAGGTTCGTTTAATCATGTTAGTATTTATGTGATCATCATATGGATTCACAGAAGACATAAATATAAGTTATCTCATGATTAAATAAATTAAGTACGCAGTTGATAAATAGAAATGGACGCTCTATTTATGTTTAAACTATAGTAAATTCATTAAATGATTTGTCTTAATCATGTATTAATTTATTGATATAGTTTGACTACATTGAACTGGATCACATATGAGATTTAATTAACTTTAAAATGACTGTCAGACTTATTAAATCTCATAGGCATTGATTTTATTGCAATCTTAATCTTGAGTTTTAATTATAGTTTCATGTTTGTGATTGTCATTTCATTTGAGTTACCAGTAGGCGCGACATAGATTTGTAGTCAAGATTGATGCGAATCCCACAATGAAATTTTGAAACCCACACTTAAATTGAAGTTTCAACTTCCCAAGAAAGTTCTAAATAGATTTAACACAAACAAAAACCTTGACCCAATGCTTAAGAAAACATGAACCAAAGGTATAGAGAATGATATTGACGCCACACTCAAGAAATAGATGAGAAGGTGAGTGATAAGTCTAAATTTGGAACACCACAAGAATGCTAATTCTTGATAAGTTCACTAGTTCTCAAAAGAACCAAAGAAAGAATAATCTTTCAAATTCAAATAACATTAATCTCCAATCCTTACATAGCAAGGTTGCTGGGTTTAAATAGACTAATAAAAAACCCAAGATCCTAAAAATACAAATGGAAACATTGGAAAAACCCTCCAAGTATAGGTTTGTCAAAGGATGCTTCAAAAGTCTTCACCAACCCACCATAATTAATGCTAGCATTGACAAACTTAATACTTACCTTATTTAATGTTATCATTGACAAACTTAATGTTAGCCCACCATTATTGATGGTAGACTTACCTTACACATTGACAAACTTGAAACAAAACAAACAATGAAGTTGAAAAACAAAGGAGTCGTTGAAAATCCCAAGTCTGAACAAGCTGTAATGAATTGATCATAACTCCTTCTAGAGAACTCCAAATCCAGCTCTGTAAAATGCATTGGAAAGATAACTTAATTATCTTTCCAACGGTATATAGCTTGCATATTACTTCGGGCTCAATCAATACCAGTTTTATTCCGAAGATGCCCTTGCTGCATTTGATCCAAGTTGTGTATTTGGCTGCCCAATAGCTTGAATAATGGCCACAATGCCTTGTCTTCTCTCCAAGCCCAATTCGTGATGTCTTGCATCTTGAATTGTATTTTCAATCCATATTTTCTCAATTAATCCATTTAAAGCAGCTTGCATCTTTTTGGCTCTAGCTCTTGTAATTGGGCCCCCATGAATGTGGAAAGGATCACTTGAATCTTTAATGGTATTTTCTTGATCGTTCTCATCATTCCCCCTCTCCTCAAAAGGATTCGTCCTCGAATCTTCACCTACATCGAAAGGAGATAGGTCAGAAACATTGAAAGTAGCACTCACATTATACTCACCAGGAAGATCCAATTTGTAGGCATTGTCATTGATCCGTGCAACCACTTGAAATGGACCATCTCCCCTTGGAAGCAACTTGGAACGCCTTTGTGCTGGAAACCTCTCCTTTCTCATATGCACCCAAACCCAATCTCCAGGCTGAAAAACCACTTGCTTACGTCCTTTGTTGGCTTGAGTAGCATATTGTTCAGTTCTCTTTTCTATGTGTTGTCGCGTTCTCTCATGCAATTACTTGACAAATTCAGCTTTCTTTTTACCATCTATACTAGCACCCTCATCAATAGGTAAAGGCAATAAATCCAAAGGAGTTAATGGATTAAAACCATATACAATCTCAAATGGTGAAAATTTAGTAGCTGAATGGACAGTTCTATTGTAAGCAAATTCAACATGTGGCAAACATTCTTCCCAAGTTTTCAAGTTCTTTTGAATAATGGCACGCAACAAAGTAGACAAAGTTCTATTTACAACCTCAGTTTGTCCATCAGTTTGTGGATGACAAGTAGTAGAAAACAAAAGTTTAGTACCCAACTTACCCCACAAAGTTTTCCAAAAGTGGCTCAAGAACTTAGCATCTCGATATGAAACTATGCTCCTCGGTACTCCATGCAATCTGACTATTTCCTTGAAAAACAAATTAGCTATGTTTGTTGCAGCATCCGTTTTGAAACATGGAATGAAATGTGCCATCTTTGAAAACCTATCAACAACAACAAAAACAGAATCCTTTCCCCTTTTTGACCTAGGTAGACCCAAAACAAAGTCCATAGAAATATCAACCCAAGGTTCGCTAGGTATGGGTAAAGGGGAATACAATCCATGGGGTAAAACTTTAGACTTAGCATGTTTACAAGTGATACACTTCTCACATATTCTTTCAACATCACGTTTCATATGTGGCCAAAAAAAGTGTTCTTTTAAAACATCTAAAGTCTTTGCAATTCCAAAATGTCCCATTAAACCTCCCCCATGGGCTTCACGCACAAGTAATTCACGCAAAGAACTATGAGGCACACACAATTTATTCTCTCTAAATAAGAACCCATCATGCCTATAGAACTTTCCAAATGCAACTTTCTCACAAGCATTAAACACATTAGCAAAATCAGGATCATTAACATATAATTCTTTGATATGCTCAAATCCTAACAACTTTGCATTTAAGGTAGAGATAAGTGCATACCTTCTAGATAATGCATCAGCCACCACATTCTCCTTACCTTGTTTGTATTTGATCACATAAGGAAATGGCTCAATAAATTCAACCCATTTGGCATGTCTCTTATGCAACTTACCTTGCCCTTTCAAATGCTTCAAGGACTCATGATCAGTGTGTATAACAAACTCTTTAGGTAGAAGATAATGTTGCCAAGTTTCCAATGCTCTCACCAATGCATACATCTCTTTGTCATAGGTAGGATAATTTAGGGCTGCTCCACTCAATTTCTCACTAAAATAAGCAATTGGACGCCCTTCTTGCACCAAAACAGCTCCAATACCTATACCTGAAGCATCACACTCAATTTCAAAAGTTTTAGCAAAATTAGGTAAAGCAAGTAATGGTGCAGAAACTAATTTCTCCTTAATTAGATTAAATGCCCTTTCTTGTTCACTACCCCACTCCCACATGTTTCTTCACAATTTCAGTTAATGGTGCAGCAAGGGTGCTGAAATCTTTCACAAATCTTCTATAAAAACTAGCCAAACCATGAAAACTTCTTACCTCACTTACACTTTTAGGTGTAGGCCATTCCTTAATAGCCCTTACCTTCTCTTCATCAACCTCAATTCCTTTAGCACTTACAACATAACCAAGAAAAACAATCTGATTTGTACAAAAGGAACACTTCTTCGAATTACCATACAACTTTTCCTTCCTTAAAACAGTCAATACACTTTGTAAATGTTCAATGTGTTCTTCAAAGCTTTTACTATAGATCAAAATATCATCAAAATAGACAACTACAAACTTACCAATAAAAGCACGCAAAACATGGTTCATTAACCTCATAAAAGTGCTAGGTGCATTAGATAACCCAAATGGCATCACTAACCACTCATATAAACCATATTTTGTTTTAAAGGCAGTTTTCCACTCATCTCCTTCTCTAATCCTAATTTGATGATATCCACTTTTAAGATCAATTTTACTAAACACACAAGAACCATGCAATTCATCAAGCATGTCATCAAGTCTAGGAATAGGATGTCGATACTTTACAGTGATTTTATTGATTGCACGACAATCAACGCACATTCTCCACGTTCTATCCTTTTTGGGCACTAGTAGAATTGGTACCGCACAAGGACTCATGCTCTCCCTCACATATCCCTTTGCCAAAAGTTCTTCAACCTGCCTTTGAAGCTCCTTTGTCTCCTCGGGGTTGCTTCTATATGCGGGTCTATTAGGAATGGTAGCTCTAGGAACGAAGTCTATTTGATGCTCAATTCCCCTAATAGGTGGCAAACCATTAGGGACCTCATTTGGAAACACATCATCAAAGTCCTGCAAAAGAGTCACAATAGCACTAGGCAAAGAAACGTTAAGCTCATTAGTATGTAAACAACCCTCTTTGCACAAAAGTACAATGATAGGCTATTTTGAAAAGAAAGCCCTCTTAACCTCACTCTCTTTTGCAAACAAGTTCACTTGTTGCCTCTCTTTTCTCTCAACAATATTTTTTTCTATCTTTCCACTTGCTTTTCTCTCAATCTCTTTTTTTTTTTCTCTCCTTTTTTTTTTTTTTTTGCATCACTCTCTTTTTGTATTGACATTTGATCCTCATACACTTGTCTAGGTGTTAAAGGTACAAGAGTGATTTGCTTTTCATTCATTACAAAAGAATATCTATTTAAATAACCATCATGTGTCACACGCCTATCATATTGCCAAGGACGCCCCAAAAGAATGTGTCCAGATGCATGGGTACTACATCACATACAACCTCATCCTTGTATCTCCCAATAGAAAATGAAACTAGCACTTGTTTATTTACTTTAACTTCCCCACAATCATTCAGCCATTGTAGCTTATATGGCCTAGGATGTTTCAAAGTTTTCAAATTCAGTTTTTCAACTAAACTAGTGATAGCTACATTAGTACAACTTCCACCATCAATTATCATACTACATACCTTATCTTTGATGTGGCATCTAGTATGAAAGATGTTATCACGTTGTACCTCCGCATCCTCTTTTACTTGCATGTTGAGAGCACGCCTAGCAACCATCAATTTACTATCAACAGGATACTCTACACCATCATTAGCATCCTCCAAAGGTGGCATAGGATCATCATCCGATTCACTCTCGGTTTCCACATCACCATTATCCCTCAAGATCATTGCTCTCTTGTTTGGGCATTGAGATGCAATATGACCTGTCCCCAAACATTTAAAACACTTAATATCTCTATTTCTAGAGTGTTGCGAATCAGATTTACCTTTGCTTTGATTGCCTCCTCTTTATGATCTTTGAATGGCTCAATCTTAGGCTTTGAAACAACCTTTTCATCTTTGCTCCATTTTGACTTCCATGAGGAAGAAGAACCCAAATTAGTTCTAGTGGAACCTTTCTTTTTCAATTGTCGTTCCACTTTCATGGCCATGTGAACCACGTCTTCCAACTCAACATAGTGCTGCAAGTCAACCACATTAGCAATATCTTGATTTAAACCATGTAAAAATCTTGCCATAGTGGCCTCTCGTTCTTCTTCAATGTTGGCTCGAATCATGATTACTTCCATCTCCTTGTGGTAATCTTCCACACTTCTAGAACCTTGTGTAAGACTTTGAAGCCTTTGATGCAGCTCTCTCTATAATAATGACTAGAACAAATCTCCTCCTCATGATGGCCTTCATCTCCTCCCAAGTGTTTATAGGCTTTTCACGATTTCGTCTCCTACTCAAAACAAGTTGATCCCACCAAATTATAGCATAATCAAGAAATTCAACTACAGCTAGTTTTACCTTTTTCTCCTCGAGTAGTTGTGGCAATCAAATACTAGCTCCACTTTTTTCCCACTCCAAATAAGCTTCCTGGATCATTTTTACCTTGAAAAGAAGGAATTTTCAGTTTGATACTCCCTAAATCACGATCTATACGTCTTGCCCTTCTATCATCTCTTCCACGCATGTCAACAAAGTGGCTTGGTCATCAAAATTATCTAGGTCATCACCATCTTTCTCCCATGGCAGCACGCCCTTGATTACCTCTTACATTAGGAGCTATTGGTTGTTGCCCCCTTTGTAGATTGGCTATGGCAGTGTCTTGCCTCTCCAATTTGTCACGGATCTCTCCAAACATCATATTCATGTGCTCAAATTGTTGTTGCATGGCTTTGAGCATGAATGATTGGTCTACAGCTTCTTGATCTTTTGACATATTTGTGATCTGAAAAAAAAAATGTTAACAAAAAGACCTCACAACACTCCCTCACGTGTTTCACTCAATTTGATGTCACTTAACTCTCGTGTTTAACACAAATTGGCTTTTACCCTCTAATGATCTCACAAACTTTTTTTTTTTTTTAACCACACTTAATTCTCTCTTTCAGTTCTTTATTGAACTAAATAAACAAAATCAAGAAAAACCCAGGTGGCACACCAAATATGACGAATCAACACACTAAACAAAGAAAAGGAATTAAGAGGACACAAAGAACAACAAGGAATTTGATGAAAAGAAAGCAAGAAAGCAAAGGAACACAATTGATATTGTGTGCAAACAATGTCAAGGAAAAGGAATAACTAAAATTCAATTTGATGAAAGTAGGAATACTTGATTCCTTTTGCAAGCTTTTATTTTTTTTTTGGTACGTTTTTTTTCTCTCTTTTTTTTTTTGATAATCAAAATATATTAGACATTCAAACCTGATTAGAAACTAGCTCTGATACCAAATGATGCGAATCCCACAATGAAATTTTGAAACCCACACTTAAATTGAAGTTTCAACTTCCCAAGAAAGTTCTAAATAGATTTAACACAAACAAAAACCTTGACCCAATGCTTAAGAAAACATGAACCAAAGGTATAGAGAATGATATTGACGCCACACTCAAGAAATAGATGAGAAGGTGAGTGATAAGTCTAAATTTGGAACACCACAAGAATGCTAATTCTTGATAAGTTCACTAGTTCTCAAAAGAACCAAGAAAGAATAATCTTTCAAATTCAAATAACATTAATCTCCAATCTTTACATAGCAAGGTTGCTGGGTTTAAATAGACTAATAAAAAACCCAAGATCCTAAAAATAAAAATGGAAACATTGGAACAACCCTCCAAGTATAGGTTTGTCAAAGGATGCTTCAAAAGTCTTCACCAACCCAGCATTCCTATTAGAGACAATTGCCCTAGGCATACCATACAACCTCACAATCACCTTAAAGAACAAGCCAGCAACATTGAAAGCATCATCAGTCTTGTGGCATGAAATAAAATTTGCCATCTTAAAAAATCTATCCACAACCACAAAAATTGAGTCTCTCCCTTGTTGAGACCTTGGCAAACCTAGCACAAAATCCATCGAAACACCAGTGTAAGGTGCACTAGGTATTGGCAACAGAATGTATAAGCCATGGCACTGCACTTTCAATTTGACTTGCCTGTAAGTGACACATCTACCATAAAGGCTCTCAACATTTCATTTCATATGTGGCCAATAGAAGTGTTCCAGCAAAATTGCTAAATGTTTGCAACTCCAAAATGCCCCATCAACCCCTCCTTTATGGGATTCTCTCACTGAAAAATCTCTCAAAGAACATTTAGGCACACACAACTTATTCTTTCGAAACAATTAACATCATGCCTAAAGTACTTACCAACTGTAGATTTTTCACAAGCTAAGTGTTCAACCTAAAATCATAGTCATCATTGTACAATTCTTAAAATTGTTCAAAACTAAGTGTCGAGAATAAGGCATACCTGCAGGAAAGCGCATTTGCAACAATGTTTTCCTTACCTTGTAACAAATGACAAACGGAAACTTCTCTATGAATTCCACCCAATGAGTATGCCTCTGAAATATTAACAAGGCAACCTAAGAGGGGGGTGAATTGGGTTTCTAATAATTTTATCAACTAAAAGCCTTAATGTAATTTAAACAAAGAAATCAATTTCAAAATAAACAAATAAATGTGCAATCAAAAATAAAAAGGTAGGGCAAGAGAGAGTAAACACGTGATTTTTACGTGGTTCGACCAACCATAATAGTACGTGGTGTTGTTTACACCAGATCTACAACAGTTAAAACTGTACTTTGTGCCAGTAGCCCGCAAGTTCTGGTTTCCAGCCGATATACTTCTATGAGCATCAAAACTTAAAACATTTTTCTAGGTTTTACAACCCAAAACAAACTGTCCTCTTAGTCTAAAATAGGGTACCAAACGAGATAAAACTTGTCAAGTTTTCTGATGCACAGGATCCTTGCACAAGGCAAGTGCAGAGCATACTTCCTTGAGATTTCAAAATGAACAGATCTAAGCTTTCTTAATTTTCTATGAGGCCTTAGAGCTTCATTGACATAGAGAGAGAGAGTTTTTAGAAAGCCATGGATAATGAGAATAGAAATTTTATTTTTCAAAAGTCGATATCTTACAACTAGTGGAAACTTCTTTATATAAGGAAGAAACTTGACTAGATCTTGATGAGACATGTCCTTATCAAGATGTCTAAAAGTAAAGCAAGCATTATTACAATTTCAAAAGTCGATAAAAGCTTTAATAGCTAACATGACTTTTGACAAAACTATCATGACTTTTGACAAAAACTAACATGACTTTTGACAAAAGCTAACACGACTCTTGACAAAAGCTAACATGACTTTGACAATACTAACATGACTTTTGACAAAAGCTAAAGCTTAAAGAAAAACAATACGCTTAATAATTATTCAAGGCAAAAGTAAAACATTTATTACAACAAGACAAACTACTTTATGGAGAGTTGAGATTCATGTAGTCGTCTTCGGATGAGCTATCTGTTTCATCTGGATCACGGTCATTATCTTTTGGGAAAAATATTTTGGATAGTCTTGGATGCTTACAATGGGGACCACGGCAAGGTGGATAAGGGCAATCTCTTCTGTAGCCTGGTAGTAATTGCTTTGGTGACGTTTGGGTTGCTTTGTCCTTTTTCTGAGGCTGAGGCTGAGGCTAAGGCTGAGATGATGATCCTGGTTCATGCATGGTTGGTATTGGAAATTGTTGGAGATGTTGACTGAGTGAGAGAAATTCTTCCCATTAGTCTTGTGAGATCTGGTTTGGATATGGCTTGTGGATTATGATGCTTGTGGATTTTGGTTTGGATATGGCTTGTGATGGGAGTGAAGTAGCCATGAAGATGATAGGAAATGATTTTGAGAGGTTATGAAAAGCAAGGATTTCTCTGGTTTTGCAAGTCCTGAGAGCATATTGATAAGTGCATATTTTATATATATTTTAATATTAATTTCTTCATCTTTTTCTTATTTTTGTTCTTAAATATTCTAGTTATAATTAATTGTATTATTTTATTAAATAGGGAATCAATTGAAAATTTTGGATAAAAAGACATAAAAGAGCTCAATTTTGGAAGCATTAAAGATTAGTTGATTTTTGGAAGGCATTAGACGTGGAAATCAAGCCAAGGAACCGAATTCAGCAAGTTAATTCATCATGCACATGCGGACAAACGAGAGAAATTGATTTTAGCTTTAAGAAAGGACCCCACTTGGCTTTTATAAATGAAAAAAAGGAGTCCTAGTGCAAGCTTAATTGGTGAGCACGTGAGGGAGAGTAAAGAAAATTAAGAGGCCAAGCCTTTCGGCTTAAGGAATAACAAGGTCGGTGGCCCATTTTTGGAGAATATAAAAGCCGAACTTTGGCTTTTGCAAGAGAGAGCCGCCGGAGGAAAAGAAAACGGAAGCAACAAAAGATTTCGGAGAAAAGCAAACTGAAAGTCTGCAGCAGCGAAGAGGGAGAGGAGGAGATATTCGGCAGCCACACACACAAAGAAAGAATTTACAGCCGAAAGGAATTGAAGAAAAAGTTGCAGCCGTGTGAATTAATCTCCATGATTGGTTTTATTAATTCTCTTATTCCCAATTTAATTATGTTAGGCTAGATTTTCTATTTGGTTGAGGGTGAATTCAAAACCCCAAACATGTCATATGATTAATTTTTAATTTCTATCATTCAATTTATTTAATTGGAATTGTTTATGTTCTTCCATAATTAATGTTTATGATTTTATTCTTGTCTTGTTTGAGTGGCCAATTAGATAGGACTTGAATAATTTCTATTGCTAGATTAAAATTCTTGATCCGTAATTGTCTTGATATTTTAATTATTAGTAGCAGGTTGGAATCAGTGATTTCAATTGGAGAACATAACCTAGGTTAAATAATCCGAGCTTGTGTGTTTATTGCCTAGATCAACCTAATATCTTTCTTTGTTTAATGCTTCCATTATCTTAAATTTAAAGAGCTTGTTTTAAATTATTTAATGGTTAGAGATTAGGTGAAGAGCTTATTTCGCCTAACGACACACTAAGGAAAGATTGAGATTAATGAGCTTATTGTTGTCTACGGTTGATAGTTTCAATATAAATTGATGATAGAATTAATATATTATGTGCATGTTTGGTGGTGGCGAATGATCCTTTGACCAAAGTTTTTTTCATTATTATTTCTTTATCCTTTAATTCGAGTTTTTATTATTAAATTATTGTTTTCGTAGTTTTAATTTCTTTATTTCTTGCTATTTAGTTAAAAATTCAAAAACCCCCCCTTTTTATTTATAATTGGCATTTTCTTTAGTTAGATTAATTTATATTATTATTCTTATTATTATTTTATTTTAAATCTTGCTTTAGAGTTGATAATAAATATACCTAGCATAGTCTCTGTGGGATCGATCCTTACTCGCTCTTTACTAATTATTTATATTAGTAGTAAGGTTTTAAATTTGGTGCACTCTAACGACACTACCAAATTTTTGGCGCCATGTTTGGGACTAGCGTCTAGTTTGTTTATTATCACTCGTTTTATTTTATTTTCTCATTTTATTTATTTATTTTATTTTAATTACCTATTTTTTGTTCTATATTTAGATTTTCATGAGCATAGAGGACATTCGATTGAAACTCGAACAACTTAGAGCAAGCTCATCACATTCAGAACTCGATTTTTCCATCCACATTCCACTCACGAAGACAGAGCCAAGCAGCCCAGAACTCGAACCAATGGCTCAGAACAACAACCGAACACTTAAAGAGTTGGCAGCTCCTAACTTGGACCAGCAACCTTTATGCATTGAGAATCCAAACCCTCAGGTAAACTTTGAACTCAAATCTGGGATGATTCATCTTCTTCCTACTTTTCATGGTCTTGCAGGAGAGGACCCAAATAAGCACTTGAAAGAGTTCCATGTGGTATGCTCCACAATGAAACCAGCCGGGGTTTCTGAAGAACAAGTTAAACTAATGGCCTTCCCATTCTCTTTGGCGGATTCAGCCAAGGAATGGTTGTATTATCTTCCCTCCGGTACTATCACTACATGGAATGAGATGCGTCAGCTATTTTTGGAGAAATACTTCCCAAAGATCAAAAGTCAAAAGATTCGAAAAGAAATTTGTGGAATCCGACAGTATAATGGGGAGTCCCTTTACGACTATTGGGAACGATTCAAAAAGTTATGTGCTAGTTGCCCCCACCATCAAATAAGTGATCAGCTCCTTATTCAATACTTTTATGAGGGTCTACTGCCTATGGATAGGAGCATGATTGATGCCGCTAGTGGAGGAGCACTCGTGGATAAGACACTGTATGCACCAAATCTCATTGCTAACATGGCTGCTAATTCCCAACAGTTCAACACCAGGAACGATCCACTGCCACCACCTAAGCGAGTCAATGAGGTAAGTACTACTTCTCTAGAACAACAAGTTTCAAATCTCACTTCTTTGGTGCAACAATTAGCTCTAGGGCAACAAGTGAGACCGTGTGGCGTATGTTCTATGGTCGGGCATGCGACTGACGTGTGCCCTACTCTCCAAGAGGGTTCGCATGAGCAAGCTAATGCAGTTGAGGGTTTCCTAGGCCAACCAAGACAAAGGTATGATCCTTACTCTAATTTTTACAATGAAGGGTGGAAGGATCACCCTCATTTCAGGTATGGAAACCAACAACAAGGTATTCCTAATATGGCACCGTCTCGACCACCGGGCTACCCCCAACAGCGGGTGCAACAACCTTACCAAGTTCGGCCACCTCCACCTCCTCAAAATCAAGGTACGTCTTTGGAAGATCTTGTAAAAGCTCTCGCTACTAACTCTATGCAGCCCAACAGACTACTCGACACAACTCCAACATTTAGAGAATCAAATTGGCCAACTGGCCACATCTATGAGTAGGATAGAGGCTAGAACTTCAGGAAAGTTACCTTCTCAACCAGAAATTAATCCAAAGGAGAATGCTAGTGCTATGTCTTTGAGGAGTGGAAAGCAGTTGGAACCAAGATAGCTAAGCCATCGAAAGACCCTACAACATCATCGCACTCTTTGACCAATCCCTCCTCGAGGCTCCTCCTTCAACAAGGAAAGACGATTCCCACTCAACATTACCAACCCCATCCGGCCGTAAGTACCTCCTCACCTCGAATTAAGACTCTTTCCATTCCTCCACCATTTCCTAGCAGGTTTAAAAAATCCAAGAAAGAGGAGCAAGAAAAAGAGATTCTTGAGACCTTTCGTAAAGTAGAGGTAAATATTCCTCTACTTGATGCAATTAAACAAGTGCCGCGTTATGCAAAGTTTTTGAAGGAATTATGTAGTAAATGCTTAAAGTTGAGCGGTAACGAAAAGGTAAGTGTAGGAGAGAATGTTTCTGCTGTACTTCAAAGAAAACTTCCTCCTAAGTGCAAGGATCCAGGTACTTTTACTATCCCCTGCACTATTGGCAATACCAGATTCGAAAGATGTATGCTAGATTTAGGGGCCTCAATTAATGTTATGCCATATTCGATTTATAACTCTTTGAATTTAGGTCCAATGGAAGAAACTGGTATAATTATTCAATTGGCTGATAGATCTAATACTTACCCCAAAGGGGTTGTGGAAGATGTTCTTGTGCAGGTCAATGAATTGGTCTTTCCAGCTGATTTTTATATCCTTGAAATGGAGGATGAGTTGTCGCTCAATCCACTCCTATTCTATTGGGGCGACCATTCCTTAAGACAGCCCGAACTAAGGTTGATGTTCACGATGGAACCCTCACAATGGAATTCGATGGTGAAGTGATCCGCCTAATATCTTTGAGGCAATGAGGTATCCTAGTGATGTACATTCTGTTTTTGCCATAGATGATATTAATACTTTGGTGCAGATTTCTTTGAATTATCCTAAATGACAAACTTTGAAATTGCCATAAGCAAAAATCTTACGAAAGATAATTCTAAGGATCAGGCAAATTTGATAAAGTTGGATGATGGGGTGGAAGAAGCTATGGCAATCTTAGATGGAGCAGTCCCATTACGCACCAATGGGTATAATATTTCTTATCTTGAATTGCCTTTATTAAACGAGAAACTTTTACCTTCAGTTGTGCAGGCACCTACCTTAGAGCTTAAGCCACTCCCAGAGCACCTGCAATATATTTACTTGGGTGAGAATGAGACACTTCCAAATCATAATTGCTAAAACCCTCACTTCATTCAACAAGAAAAGCTAATCGTGGTGCTTCGGGATCACAAGACAACATTGGTCGGACCATTGCCGATATTAAGGGAATTAGTCCTTCCATGTGTATGCATCGCATTTTACTGTAGAGGAAGGGTCTAAACCAACAAGAGATGCACAACGCCGCCTTAATCCACCAATGATGGAAGTCGTAAAAAAAGAGATACTGAAACTCCTTAATGTGGGGATTATTTATCCCATTTCTGATAGTAAATGGGTGAGTCCTGTGCAGGTAGTTCCAAAAAAATCAGGCATCACAAAGGGTCAAGAATGAAGAAAACGAGCTTGTACCAACAAGAGTTCAAACTCAAAGGTGGAGAGTTTGCATTGACTATCGTGAAACTCAATGCAAAACACTCGCAAGGATCATTTTCCTCTGCCATTCATTGATCAAATGCTTGAAAGGTTAAGTGGTTATTCTCATTATTGTTTTCTTGATGGTTACTCAGGTTATAATCAGATTGTTATCGCTCCGGAAGACCAAGAGAAAACAACCTTCACATGCCCCTTTGGCACATTTGCTTACCGACGCATGCCATTTGGTCTTTGTAACGCTCCTGCCACTTTCCAAAGGTGCATGATGAGTATTTTTTCTGATTATGTGGAGAACATCATTGAGGTATTTATGGATGATTTTACGGTTTATGGTGATTCTTTTGATAGATGTTTAGATAATCTTACACTTGTGCTTAAACGATGCATTGACACTAACCTTGTGCTTAATTGGGAAAAATGTCATTTTATGGTTAATCAAGGTATTGTATTAGGCCATATTATTTCTGAAAAGGAATTGAAGTTGATAAATCTAAGATAGATCTTATTCGTTCCTTACCACCTCCCACTAGCGTGAGAGAGGTTCGTTCTTTTCTTGGTCATGCAGGTTTCTATCGTAGGTTTATCAAGGACTTCTCTAAGATCGCATTACCCCTCTCTGCAACTTACTTCAAAAGGATGCAACTTTTGACTTCAATGATGAGTGCCAAAGAGCATTTGAGAAGTTAAAAGAGGTTTTGACATCAGCCCCTGTGATTCAACCACCGAACTGGGATTTACCATTTGAGATCATGTGCGATGCCAGTGACTATGCTGTTGGAGCCGTGTTGGGCCGCGTGTGGGCAAGCTTCCTCATGTCATCTACTATGCCTCCCGTTGATTGAATGATGCACAACTCAACTACTCCACCACAGAAAAGAACTTTTAGCAGCTTATCTTTGCCTTAGAGAAATTTCGTTCTTATTTAATCGATCTAAGGTAATTGTTTACTCTGACCATGCAGCTATTAGGTACTTGCTCACCAAAAAGGATGCCAAACCGCGCCTTATTCGATGGATACTTCTATTGCAAGAATTTGACTTAGAGATTCTAGATAAGAGAGGTTATGAGAATTTGGTGGCAGATAATTTGAGTCCTTACCTATAACGAAGATGCACTCCCATTGCATGAGAACTTTCCAGATGAACAGTTATTACAGGTAGGTACAGTTATTCCTTGGTATGCAGATATTGTCAATTACTTGGTTACCAGGATAGTACCTAAGAGCTAACCCGTGCACAAAAGGCCAAGATCAGGAGTGATGCAAAGTACTATGTGGGGAATGAGCCATATTTGTGGAAGTATTGTTCTGATCAAATTATTAGAAGGTGCGTGCACTAATCAATTTTCTTCTATTCTCACATTTTGTCATACTGCTTGTGGAGGACATTTTGGACCAAAGCGAACAGCCCTTAAGGTACTTGCAAGTGGTTTTTATTGGCCATCACTATTTAAGGATGCATATTTGTTTTGCAAATCTTGTGATCGTTGTCAGCGAACAGGTAATTTGGGACCTCGAAATCAAATGCCACAATCTCCCATTCTTATAGTTGAGATTTTTGATGTTTGGGGCATCGATTTCATGGGACCATTTCCGTCTTCGTTTGGTAATCTCTATATTGTTCTTGCGGTTGATTATGTTTCAAAATGGGTGGAAGCAAAAGCCACCCGAACTGACGATTCTAAAGTTGTGATAGATTTTATAAAGTGTAACATATTTGCAAGGTTTGGAACACCGAAGGCAATTATCAGCGACAGAGGCACTCACTTTTGTAACAGGTCAGTAGAACCACTCTTTCGAAAGTACAACATCACTCACAAAGTGTCCACAGCCTACCATCCACAAACTAGTGGGCAAGCTGAGGTGTCTAATAGGGAAGTGAAATCAATCCTTGAAAAGACAGTTAATCCGAATAGAAAGGACTGGAGCCTACGGCTTGATGATGCACTTTGGGCATATAGAACTGCATATAAAACGCCTATTGGTATGTCACCCTACAGGTTGGTATATGGTAAACCTTGTCATCTTCCAGTGGAACTTGAACATAAAGCATGGTGGGTCAAAACAATGTAACATGGAACTGGATGCCGCCGGACAACACAGAAAGCTCCAATTGCAAGAATTAGAAGAAATTCGAAATGACGCCTATGAGAATTCACGAATCTATAAAGAAAAGACTAAGGCTTTTCATGATAAGCAGATCTTGAGAAAGAATTTCAAAGTTGGACAGAAAGTTTTACTATTCCATTCTCGCCTTAAGTTGTTTCCAGGTAAATTACGTTCTCGATGGGTTGGGCCTTTTGTTATTGTTAACGTTTTTTCTCATGGTGCAGTTGAGATCAGGAGCTTAAAGACAGGCAAAGAGTTCAAGGTAAATGGTCATAGGTTGAAGCCTTACTATGAAAACTTTCAGACACTCAATGTAGATGAGGCTCCACTCTATGAACTGCGTCGTTGATGAGTGAAACTTAAGAACCATGTCAGCCGAGGACAATAAACCAAGCGCTTCTCGGGAGGCAACCCAATGGTTGGAGAAAAGATTTTGAGAGCACGCCATAACAGATTTGATCTTTCTCCTTTTCATTCTCATTTCCTTTATTCACTCGTGTTGAATTTTGTTTGTTTCTGTTTGTGTGTCTCATCTCACTTCCCCATGTTTACTTCTTTTGTTAGCTTAGGCTCACATTGAGGACAATGTAAGAATTAAGTGTGGGGGGGTGGATTTAGAACTTAGTCTGTTTTGCTTTGTCTTTTTCTTTAAAAACAAAGAAAAAACAAAAGAAAAAAAAAGAAAAAAAAAAAAAGAGAAAAAAAACAATTGTTTTGAATATTAGCTAATGATAAGAATTTGATTGACAATAAATATAGTTCTTAGAAAGGGTTGAATATTACCTTAGTTTATACTTGATTCTTGTGTTGATTTCCTCTTAATTAAGATTCTTTAAAGCATGAGCACTAATATCAATTCTTTCATAAGTTTTGACTTAGAATTTGAGATTGATGCAGCCTGAGTTGAGAATTTTAGATTGAGTAAATGACTGTTTGTCTTGATTCTTATCTCTACAATACAGTGTAGTCTACACAGGCACCATAGTCAGAAATAGCTACCTATAACCCTTAAGAGTGAAGCTATCCTTGAGTAATTTGGGCCTATGTACCACCAGTATGTAGAGGATAATCTACCATGAGAAGAAGGCTACCTTAAGGGGTAGAGTGAAAGCTCCTGACTAAAAAAAAAAAAGAAAAAAAAAGCACACAAATGCCTGTGAAAAAAAAAATAAAAATAAATTTGGAGATCAAGATGATAAGATTAGTTTGACCTACTCTTTTCTTTATTCAAAGCAAAGGCTGTTGACATTGAAGATTTTGAGAAAGGATTTTGATTGAATTGATTCACACACACACTATGAGAATCAAAAGAGAGATGAGATTGACTATTGAGTTAAAGTTAGAACTTCGATAATATTTGAAATTTTCTTTGAGCTATATGACTTATGCAATCTTTGAGGCTAGTTTTATTTTAAAGTCTTTTCTTTTTTTTCTGCTATTAAAAAAAAAAAAGATGTTTGTGGGTATCATCGCTGAAGCCCTCACGAGACTATAACTCGTCCACTAGGGCCGCCTAGGGGTTTAAAGGCTTGTTGCATACGCTAAATGCAATCGTGATTTCCTACGAAAGTGGACTAGTTTAGATTTTCTTTTCATTTTTGCTCTAGGTTTGCTCGAGGACGAGCAAAGGGTAAGTATGGGGGAATTTGATAAGTGCATATTTTATATATATTTTAATATTAATTTCTTCATCTTTTTCTTATTTTTGTTCTTAAATATTCTAGTTATAATTAATTGTATTATTTTATTAAATAGGGAATCAATTGAAAATTTTGGATAAAAAGACATAAAAGAGCTCAATTTTGGAAGCATTAAAGATTAGTTGATTTTTGGAAGGCATTAGACGTGGAAATCAAGCCAAGGAACCGAATTCAGCAAGTTAATTCATCATGCACATGCGGACAAACGAGAGAAATTGATTTTAGCTTTAAGAAGGGACCCCACTTGGCTTTTATAAATGAAAAAAGGAGTCCTAGTGCAAGCTTAATTGGTGAGCACGTGAGGGAGAGTAAAGAAAATTAAGAGGCCAAGCCTTTCGGCTTAAGGAATAACAAGGTCGGTGGCCCATTTTTGGAGAATATAAGCCGAACTTTGGCTTTTGCAAGAGAGAGCACGGAGGAAAAGAAAAACGGAAGCAACAAAAGATTTCGGAGAAAAGCAAACTGAAAGTCTGCAGCAGAAAGAGGGAGAGGAGGAGATAGATATTCGGCAGCCACACACACAAAGAAAGAATTTACAGCCAAAGGAATTGAAGAAAAAGTTGCAGCCGTGTGAATTAATCTCCATGATTGGTTTTATTAATTCTCTTATTCCCAATTTAATTATGTTAGGCTAGATTTTCTATTTGGTTGAGGGTGAATTCAAAACCCCAAACATGTCATATGATTAATTTTTAATTTCTATCATTCAATTTATTTAATTGGAATTGTTTATGTTCTTCCATAATTAATGTTTATGATTTTATTCTTGTCTTGTTTTAGTGGCCAATTAGATAGGACTTGAATAATTTCTATTGCTAGATTAAAATTCTTGATCCGTAATTGTCTTGATATTTTAATTATTAGTAGCAGGTTGGAATCAAGTGATTTCAATTGGAGAACATAACCTAGGTTAAATAATCCGAGCTTGTGTGTTTATTGCCTAGATCAACCTAATATCTTTCTTTGTTTAATGCTTCCATTATCTTAAATTTAAAGAGCTTGTTTTAAATTATTTAATGGTTAGAGATTAGGTGAAGAGCTTATTTCGCCTAACGACACACTAAGGAAAGATTGAGATTAACAGAGCTTATTGTTGTCTACGGTTGATAGTTTCAATATAAATTGATGATAGAATTAATATATTATGTGCATGTTTGGTGGTGGCGAATGATCCTTTGACCAAATTTTTTTCATTATTATTTCTTTATCCTTTAATTCGAGTTTTTATTATTAAATTATTGTTTTCGTAGTTTTAATTTCTTTATTTCTTGCTATTTAGTTAAAAATTCAAAAACCCCCCCTTTTTATTTATAATTGGCATTTTCTTTAGTTAGATTAATTTATATTATTATTCTTATTATTATTTTATTTTAAATCTTGCTTTAGAGTTGATAATAAATATACCTAGCATAGTCTCTGTGGGATCGATCCTTACTCGCTCTTTACTAATTATTTATATTAGTAGTAAGGTTTTAAATTTGGTGCACTCTAACGACACTACCAAATTTTTGGCGCCGTTGCCGGGGACTAGCGTCTAGTTTGTTTATTATCACTCGTTTTATTTTATTTTCTCATTTTATTTATTTATTTTATTTTAATTACCTATTTTTTGTTCTATATTTAGATTTTCATGAGCATAGAGGACATTCGATTGAAACTCGAACAACTTAGAGCAAGCTCATCACATTCAGAACTCGATTTTTCCATCCACATTCCACTCACGAAGACAGAGCCAAGCAGCCCAGAACTCGAACCAATGGCTCAGAACAACAACCGAACACTTAAAGAGTTGGCAGCTCCTAACTTGGACCAGCAACCTTTATGCATTGAGAATCCAAACCCTCGTAAACTTTGAACTCAAATCTGGGATGATTCATCTTCTTCCTACTTTTCATGGTCTTGCAGGAGAGGACCCAAATAAGCACTTGAAGGAGTTCTATGTGGTATGCTCCACAATGAAACCAAATGGGTTTCAAGAACAAGTTAAACTAATGGCCTTCCCATTCTCTTTGGCGGATTCACCAAGGAATGGTTGTATTATCTTCCTCCTAAGATTATCACTACATGGAATGAGATGCGTCAGCTATTTTTGGAGAAATACTTCCCAGCATCAAAAGCTGGCAGCATTCGAAAAGAAATTTGTGGAATCCGACAGTATAATGGGGAGTCCCTTTACGACTATTGGGAACGATTCAAAAAGTTATGTGCTAGTTGCCCCCACCATCAAATAAGTGATCAGCTCCTTATTCAATACTTTTATGAGGGTCTACTGCCTATGGATAGGAGCATGATTGATGCCGCTAGTGGAGGAGCACTCGTGGATAAGACACCAGAAGCAGCCCGAAATCTCATTGCTAACATGGCTGCTAATTCCCAACAGTTCAACACCAGGAACGATCCACTGCCACCACCTAAGCGAGTCAATGAGGTAAGTACTACTTCTCTAGAACAACAAGTTTCAAATCTCACTTCTTTGGTGCAACAATTAGCTCTAGGGCAACAAGTGAGACCGTGTGGCGTATGTTCTATGGTCGGGCATGCGACTGACGTGTGCCCTACTCTCCAAGAGGGTTCGCATGAGCAAGCTAATGCAGTTGAGGGTTTCCTAGGCCAACCAAGACAAAGGTATGATCCTTACTCTAATTTTTACAATGAAGGGTGGAAGGATCACCCTCATTTCAGGTATGGAAACCAACAACAAGGTATTCCTAATATGGCACCGTCTCGACCACCGGGCTACCCCCAACAGCGGGTGCAACAACCTTACCAAGTTCGGCCACCTCCACCTCCTCAAAATCAAGGTACGTCTTTGGAAGATCTTGTAAAAGCTCTCGCTACTAACTCTATGCAGTTCCAACAGACTACTCAGACACAACTCCAACATTTAGAGAATCAAATTGGCCAACTGGCCACATCTATGAGTAGGATAGAGGCTAGAACTTCAGGAAAGTTACCTTCTCAACCAGAAATTAATCCAAAGGAGAATGCTAGTGCTATGTCTTTGAGGAGTGGAAAGCAGTTGGAACCAGTATTAGCTAAGCCATCGAAAGACCCTACAACATCATCGCACTCTTTGACCAATCCCTCCCTCGAGGCTCCTCCTTCAACAAGGAAAGACGATTCCCACTCAACATTACCAGTCGACCCATCTGGCCAGGTAAGTACCTCCTCACCTCGAATTAAGACTCTTTCCATTCCTCCACCATTTCCTAGTAGGTTTAAACAATCCAAGAAAGAGGAGCAAGAAAAAGAGATTCTTGAGACCTTTCGTAAAGTAGAGGTAAATATTCCTCTACTTGATGCAATTAAACAAGTGCCGCGTTATGCAAAGTTTTTGAAGGAATTATGTAGTAACAAGCGAAAGTTGAGCGGTAACGAAAAGGTAAGTGTAGGAGAGAATGTTTCTGCTGTACTTCAAAGAAAACTTCCTCCTAAGTGCAAGGATCCAGGTACTTTTACTATCCCCTGCACTATTGGCAATACCAGATTCGAAAGATGTATGCTAGATTTAGGGGCCTCAATTAATGTTATGCCATATTCGATTTATAACTCTTTGAATTTAGGTCCAATGGAAGAAACTGGTATAATTATTCAATTGGCTGATAGATCTAATACTTACCCCAAAGGGGTTGTGGAAGATGTTCTTGTGCAGGTCAATGAATTGGTCTTTCCAGCTGATTTTTATATCCTTGAAATGGAGGATGAGTTGTCGCCAAATCCCACTCCTATTCTGTTGGGGCGACCATTCCTTAAGACAAATTAACTAAGATTGATGTTCACGATGGAACCCTCACAATGGAATTCGATGGTGAAGTGATCCGCTTCAATATCTTTGAGGCAATGAGGTATCCTAGTGATGTACATTCTGTTTTTGCCATAGATGATATTAATACTTTGGTGCAGGATTTCTTTGAATTATCCGGTAATGACAGCTTTGAAATTGCCATAAGCAAAAATCTTACGAAAGATAATTCTAAGGATCAGGCAAATTTGATAAAGTTGGATGATGGGGTGGAAGAAGCTATGGCAATCTTAGATGGAGCAGTCCCATTACGCACCAATGGGTATAATATTTCTTATCTTGAATTGCCTTTATTAAACGAGAAACTTTTACCTTCAGTTGTGCAGGCACCTACCTTAGAGCTTAAGCCACTCCCAGAGCACCTGCAATATATTTACTTGGGTGAGAATGAGACACTTCCAGTCATAATTGCTAAAACCCTCACTTCAATTCAACAAGAAAAGCTAATCAGGGTGCTTCGGGATCACAAGACAAACATTGGCTGGACCATTGCCGATATTAAGGGAATTAGTCCTTCCATGTGTATGCATCGCATTTTACTAGAGGAAGGGTCTAAACCAACAAGAGATGCACAACGCCGCCTTAATCCACCATGATGGAAGTCGTAAAAAGGAGATACTGAAACTCCTTAATGTGGGGATTATCTATCCGATTTCTGATAGTAAATGGGTGAGTCCTGTGCAGGTAGTTCCAAAAAAATCAGGCATCACAGTGGTCAAGAATGAAGAAAACGAGCTTGTACCAACAAGAGTTCAAACTGGGTGGAGAGTTTGCATTGACTATCGTAAACTGAATGCAGCCACTCGCAAGGATCATTTTCCTCTGCCATTCATTGATCAAATGCTTGAAAGGTTAAGTGGTTATTCTCATTATTGTTTTCTTGATGGTTACTCAGGTTATAATCAGATTGTTATCGCTCCGGAAGACCAAGAGAAAACAACCTTCACATGCCCCTTTGGCACATTTGCTTACCGACGCATGCCATTTGGTCTTTGTAACGCTCCACTTTCCAAAGGTGCATGATGAGTATTTTTTCTGATTATGTGGAGAACATCATTGAGGTATTTATGGATGATTTTACGGTTTATGGTGATTCTTTTGATAGATGTTTAGATAATCTTACACTTGTGCTTAAACGATGCATTGACACTAACCTTGTGCTTAATTGGGAAAAATGTCATTTTATGGTTAATCAAGGTATTGTATTAGGCCATATTATTTCTGAAAAGGGAATTGAAGTTGATAAATCTAAGATAGATCTTATTCGTTCCTTACCACCTCCCATTAGCGTGAGAGAGGTTCGTTCTTTTCTTGGTCATGCAGGTTTCTATCGTAGGTTTATCAAGGACTTCTCTAAGATCGCATTACCCCTCTGCAACTTACTTCAAAAGGATGCAACTTTTGACTTCAATGATGAGTGCCAAAGAGCATTTGAGAAGTTAAAAGAGGTTTTAACATCAGCCCCGTGATTCAACCACCGAACTGGGATTTACCATTTGAGATCATGTGCGATGCCAGTGACTATGCTGTTGGAGCCGTGTTGGGCCAGCGTGTGGGCAAGCTTCCTCATGTCATCTACTATGCCTCCCGTACATTGAATGATGCACAACTCAACTACTCCACCACAGAAAAGAACTTTTAGCAGCTTATCTTTGCCTTAGAGAAATTTCGTTCTTATTTAATTGGATCTAAGGTAATTGTTTACTCGACCATGCAAATTATTAGGTACTTGCTCACCAAAAAGGATGCCAAACCGCGCCTTATTCGATGGATACTTCTATTGCAAGAATTTGACTTAGAGATTCTAGATAAGAGAGGTTCTGAGAATTTGGTGGCAGATCATTTGAGTCGGCTTACCTATAACGAAGATGCACTCCCATTGCATGAGAACTTTCCAGATGAACAGTTATTACAGGTAGTAGTACGCTTATTCCTTGGTATGCAGATATTGTCAATTACTTGGTTACCAGGATAGTACCTAAGAGCTAACCCGTGCACAAAAGGCCAAGATCAAGAGTGATGCAAAGTACTATGTGTGGGATGAGCCATATTTGTGGAAGCATTGTTCTGATCAAATTATTAGAAGGTGCGTACCCGAATCTGAATTTTCTTCTATTCTCACATTTTGTCATACTCTGGCTTGTGGAGGACATTTTGGACCAAAGCGAACAGCCCTTAAGGTACTTGCAAGTGGTTTTTATTGGCCATCACTATTTAAGGATGCATATTTGTTTTGCAAATCTTGTGATCGTTGTCAGCGAACAGGTAATTTGGGACCTCGAAATCAAATGCCACAATCTCCCATTCTTATAGTTGAGATTTTTGATGTTTGGGGCATCGATTTCATGGGACTATTTCCTTCTTTGTTTGGTAATCTTTATATTGTTCTTGCGGTTGATTATGTTTCAAAATGGGTGGAAGCAAAAGCCACCTAAATTGACGATTCTAAAATTGTGGTAGATTTTATAAAGTGTAACATCTTTGCAAGGTTTGGAACACCGAAGGCAATTATCAACGCCAAAGGCACTCACTTTTGTAACAGGTTAGTAGAAGCCCTCTTTCGAAAGTACAACATCACTCACAAGGTGTCTACATCCTACCATCCACAAACTAGTGGGTAAGCTGAGGTGTCTAATAGGGAAGTGAAATCAATCCTTGAAAAGACAGTTAATCCGAATAGAAAGGACTGGAGCCTACGGCTTGATGATGCACTTTGGGCATATAGAACTGCATATAAAACGCCTATTGGTATGTCACCCTACAGGTTGGTATATGGTAAACCTTGTCATCTTCCAGTGGAACTTGAACATAAAGCATGGTGGGCTGTGAAACAATGTAACATGGAACTGGATGCCGCCGGACAACACAGAAAGCTCCAATTGCAAGAATTAGAAGAAATTCGAAATGACGCCTATGAGAATTCACGAATCTATAAAGAAAAGACTAAGGCTTTTCATGATAAGCAGATCTTGAGAAAGAATTTCAAAGTTGGACAGAAAGTTTTACTATTCCATTCTCGCCTTAAGTTGTTTCCAGGTAAATTACGTTCTCGATGGGTTGGGCCTTTTGTTATTGTTAACGTTTTTTCTCATGGTGCAGTTGAGATCGAGCTTAAAGACAGGCAAAGAGTTCAAGGTAAATGGTCATAGGTTGAAGCCTTACTATGAAAACTTTCAGACACTCAATGTAGATGAGGCTCCACTCTATGAACCTGCGTACGTTGATGAGTGAAACTTAAGAACCATGTCAGGCTGAGGACAATAAACCAAGCGCTTACTGGGAGGCAACCCAATGGTTGGAGAAAAGATTTTGAGAGCACGCCATAACAGATTTGATCTTTCTCCCTTTCATTCTCATTTCCTTTATTCACTCTGTGTTGAATTTTGTTTGTTTCTGTTTGTGTGTCTCATCTCACTTCCCCATGTTTTCTTCTTTTGTTAGCTTAGGCTTACATTGAGGACAATGTAAGAATTAAGTGTGGGGGGGTGGATTTAGAACTTAGTCTGTTTTGCTTTGTCTTTTTCTTTAAAAACAAAGAAAAAACAAAAGAAAAAAAAAGAAAAAAAAGAAAAAAAAGAAAAAAAATCATTGTTCTGAATATTAGCCAATGATAAGAATTTGATTGACAATAAATATGGTTCTTAGAAAGGGTTGAATATTACCTTAGTTTATACTTGATTCTTGTGTTGATTTCCTCTTAATTAAGATTCTTTAAAGCATGAGCACTAATATCAATTCTTTCATAAGTTTTGACTTAGAATTTGAGATTGATGCAGCCTGAGTTGAGAATTTTAGATTGAGTAAATGACTGTTTGTCTTGATTCTTATCTCTACAATACAGTGTAGTCTACACAGGCACCATAGTCAGAAATAGCTACCTATAACCCTTAAGAGTGAAGCTATCCTTGAGTAATTTGGGCCTATGTACCACCAGTATGTAGAGGATAATCTACCATGAGAAGAAGGCTACCTTAAGGGGTAGAGTGAAAGCTCCTGACTAAAAAAAAAAAAAAAGAAAAAAGCAACACAAATGCCTGTGAAAAAAAAAATAAAAATAAATTTGGAGATCAAGATGATAAGATTAGTTTGACCTACTCTTTTCTTTATTCAAAGCAAAGGCTGTTGACATTGAAGATTTTGAGAAAGGATTTTGATTGAATTGATTCACACACACACTATGAGAATCAAAAGAGAGATGAGATTGACTATTGAGTTAAAGTTAGAACTTCGATAATATTTGAAATTTTCTTTGAGCTATATGACTTATGCAATCTTTGAGGCTAGTTTTATTTTAAAGTCTTTTCTTTTTTTTCTGCTATTAAAAAAAAAAGATGTTTGTGGGTATCATCGCTGAAGCCCTCACGAGACTATAACTCGTCCACTAGGGCCGCCTAGGGGTTTAAAGGCTTGTTGCATACGCTAAATGCAATCGTGATTTCCTACGAAAGTGGACTAGTTTAGATTTTCTTTTTATTTTTGCTCTAGGTTTGCTCGAGGACGAGCAAAGGGTAAGTATGGGGGAATTTGATAAGTGCATATTTTATATATATTTTAATATTAATTTCTTCATCTTTTTCTTATTTTTGTTCTTAAATATTCTAGTTATAATTAATTGTATTATTTTATTAAATAGGGAATCAATTGAAAATTTTGGATAAAAAGACATAAAAGAGCTCAATTTTGGAAGCATTAAAGATTAGTTGATTTTTGGAAGGCATTAGACGTGGAAATCAAGCCAAGGAACCGAATTCAGCAAGTTAATTCATCATGCACATGCGGACAAACGAGAGAAATTGATTTTAGCTTTAAGAAGGGACCCCACTTGGCTTTTATAAATGAAAAAAAGGAGTCCTAGTGCAAGCTTAATTGGTGAGCACGTGAGGGAGAGTAAAGAAAATTAAGAGGCCAAGCCTTTCGGCTTAAGGAATAACAAGGTCGGTGGCCCATTTTTGGAGAATATAAAAGCCGAACTTTGGCTTTTGCAAGAGAGAGCCGCCGGAGGAAAAGAAAAACGGAAGCAACAAAAGATTTCGGAGAAAAGCAAACTGAAAGTCTGCAGCGAAGAGAAGAGGAGAGGAGGAGATATTCGGCAGCCACACACACAAAGAAAGAATTTACAGCCGAAAGGAATTGAAGAAAAAGTTGCAGCCGTGTGAATTAATCTCCATGATTGGTTTTATTAATTCTCTTATTCCCAATTTAATTATGTTAGGCTAGATTTTCTATTTGGTTGAGGGTGAATTCAAAACCCCAAACATGTCATATGATTAATTTTTAATTTCTATTATTCAATTTATTTAATTGGAATTGTTTATGTTCTTCCATAATTAATGTTTATGATTTTATTCTTGTCTTGTTTGAGTGGCCAATTAGATAGGACTTGAATAATTTCTATTGCTAGATTAAAATTCTTGATCCGTAATTGTCTTGATATTTTAATTATTAGTAGCGGGTTGGAATCAGTGATTTCAATTGGAGAACATAACCTAGGTTAAATAATCCGAGCTTGTGTGTTTATTGCCTAGATCAACCTAATATCTTTCTTTGTTTAATGCTTCCATTATCTTAAATTTAAAGAGCTTGTTTTAAATTATTTAATGGTTAGAGATTAGGTGAAGAGCTTATTTCGCCTAACGACACACTAAGGAAAGATTGAGATTAACAGAGCTTATTGTTGTCTACGGTTGATAGTTTCAATATAAATTGATGATAGAATTAATATATTATGTGCATGTTTGGTGGTGGCGAATGATCCTTTGACCAAAGTTTTTTTCATTATTATTTCTTTATCCTTTAATTCGAGTTTTTATTATTAAATTATTGTTTTCGTAGTTTTAATTTCTTTATTTCTTGCTATTTAGTTAAAAATTCAAAAACCCCCCCTTTTTATTTATAATTGGCATTTTCTTTAGTTAGATTAATTTATATTATTATTCTTATTATTATTTTATTTTAAATCTTGCTTTAGAGTTGATAATAAATATACCTAGCATAGTCTCTGTGGGATCGATCCTTACTCGCTCTTTACTAATTATTTATATTAGTAGTAAGGTTTTAAATTTGGTGCACTCTAACGACACTACCACATATCAGGGATGGGGTTATGTTCTCCTCTTATATGCCTCGCAGAGAAGTCATATTTCGAAAACCAGTCTTTTAACCTTAGCAACATCTTTTCAGGAACATTTTTACCTTTGAAATTCATGATGTTAGGAAAGGCTGAGTTGTCCATTCTGATAAGAAAGTGGTAGCCGATAAGATGATACTCAAATTTCTGAATACCATTCTTGACTGCTAAAATTTCTTTGAACATACTGTGGTAATGGACTTGTGTGTCAGAGAAGTGTCTATTAGCATAGGCAATAAAATGTTCTTTGCCCTCTGCTTCTTCAAGGAGGATGCCCCCCCAAGATTCGTCACTTGCATCAGTCTGCAGTATCCGTCTACCATCTGTGATAAGCTTTAAAGGTGGCGGATTTTGCGCAATTTGCTTTAAAGTTATGACAACAAGTGTGTGGTTGGTAGTGTCGTTAGAGTGCACCAAATTTAAAACCTTACTACTAGTATAAATAATTAGTAAAGAGCGAGTAAGGATCGATCCCACAGAGACTATGCTAGTTATATTTATTATCAACTCTAAAGCAAGATTTAAAATAAAATAATAATAAGAATAATAATATAAATTAATCTAACTAAAGAAAATGTCAATTAAAAATAAAAAGGGGGTTTTTTGAATTTTTAACTAAATAGTAAGAAATAAAGAAATTAAAACTACGAAAACAATAATTTAATAATAAAAACTCGAATTAAAGGATAAAGAAATAATAATGAGAGAAACTTTGGTCAAAGGATCATTCGCCACCACCAAACATGCACATAATATATCAATTCTATCATCAATTTATATTGAAACTATCAACCGTAGACAACAATAAGCTCTGTTAGTCTCAATCTTTCCTTAGTGTGTCGTTAGGCGAAATAAGCTCTTCACCTAATCTCTAACCATTAAATAATTTAAAACAAGCTCTTTAAATTTAAGATAATGGAAGCATTAAACAAAGAAAGATATTAGGTTGATCTAGGCAATAAACACACAAGCTCGGATTATTTAACCTAGGTTATGTTCTCCAATTGAAATCACTGATTCCAACCTGCTACTAATAATTAAAATATCAAGACAATTACGGATCAAGAATTTTTATCTAGCAATAAAATTATTCAAGTCCTATCTAATTGGCCACTCAAACAAGACAAGAACAAAATCATAAACATTAATTATGGAAGAACATAAACAATCCCAATTAAATAAATTGAATGATAGCAATTAAAAATTAATCATATGACATGTTTGGAGTTTTGAATTCACCCTCAACCAAATAGAAAATCTAGCCTAACATAATTAAATTGGGAATAAGAGAATTGATAAAACCAATCATGGAGATTAATTCAAGTGGCTGCAACTTTTTCTTCAATTCCTTTCGGCTGTAAATTCTTTCTTTGTGTGTGTGTGGCTGCCGAATATCTCCTCCTCTCCCTCTTCGCTGCTGCAGATTTTCAGTTTGCTTTGCTGCCGAAATCTTTTGTTGCTTCCGTTTTCTTTTCCCTCCTCTGGCGGCTCTCCCCTTCAAAAAACAAAAATTTTCTTTTATATTGTTGCTGACCGACCTATTTCATCCAAAAGCTAAAAGGTTTGGCTTTCCTAAGCTTTGTTTTGGTCTTGCACGTGCTCTCCACTTAGAATCATATTAGGATTTTCTTTCCTTTTTAATGCCATGCACATGCTAACAATCGGCCCACTTATGCGAAGCCCAATCAAGCTTCATTTAATCTTCACTTGCTGGCCACTTTTAAAGCTGACATCACTTTCTCTTCTTTGTCCGCATGTGCATGATGAATGAATTTGTTGAGTTCGGTTTCCTTGGCTTGAATTCACATGCATATATGCTTAATTGCTCCCAAAATCAAGTAATTAATGCTTCCGAAATTAAGCTCTTTTATGCCTTTTTTATCCACAATCTCCAATTTTTTTAGTATTTTGATTCTCTCAATAAGATTTTTTTCCTGAATGCTCCGATTTAATTTCTCTTTAATCCCGGAATATACCTAAAATAACAAAATAAAATGAAATAAAATAAACTAAGATAAAAATTAACACAATAAAAATATAATTTACTAAATTAAAAATTAACTAAAATAACTAGAATATTTAAGAACAAAAACAAGAAAAAGATGGAGAAATTAATATTAAAATATATAGAAAATATGCACTTATCAAATTCCCCCACACTTACCCTTTGCTCGTCCTCGAGCAAACCTAGAGCAAAAATGAAAAGAAAATCTAAACTAGTCCACTTTCGTAGGAAATCACGATTGCATTTAGCGTATGCAACAAGCCTTTAAACCCCTAGGCGGCCCTAGTGGACGAGTTATAGTCTCGTGAGGGCTTCAGCGATGATACCCGCAAACATCTGTTTTTTTTTTTAATAGCAGAAAATGAAGAAAAGACTTTAAAATAAAACTAGCCTCAAAGATTGCATAAGTCATATAGCTCAAAGAAAATTTCAAATATTATCGAAGTTCTAACTTTAACTCAATAGTCAATCTCATCTCTCTTTTGATTCTCATAGTGTGTGTGTGAATCAATTCAATCAAAATCCTTTCCCGAAATCTTCAATGTCAACAGCCTTTGCCTTGAATAAAGAAAAGAGTAGGTCAAACTAATCTTATCATCTTGATCTCCAAATTTTTTTTTTCTCACAGGCATTTGTGTGCTTTTTTTTTTCTTTCTTTCTTTCTCTTTTTTTTTTTTTTATGTCAGGAGCTTTCACTCTACCCCTTAAGGTAGCCTTCTTCTCATGGTAGATTATCCTCTACATACTGGTGGTACATAGGCCCAAATTACTCAAGGATAGCTTCACTCTTAAGGGTTATAGGTAGCTATTTCTGACTATGGTGCCTGTGTAGACTACACTGTATTGTAGAGATAAGAATCAAGACAAACAGTCATTTACTCAATCTAAAATTCTCAACTCAGGCTGCATCAATCTCAAATTCTAAGTCAAAACTATGAAAGAATTGATATTAGTGCTCATGATTTAAAGAATCTTAATTAAGAGGAAATCAACACAAGAATCAAGTATAAACTAAGGTAATATTCAACCCTTTCTAAGAACCATATTCATTGTCAATCAAATTCTTATCATTGGCTAATATTCAGAACAATGATTTTTTTTCTTTTTTTTTAAAAGAAAAAGACAAAACAAAGCAAACTAAGTTCTAAATCCACCCCCCCACACTTAATTCTTACATTGTCCTCAATGTAAGCCTAAGCTAACAAAAGAAGAAAACATGGGGAAGTGAGATGAGACACACAAACAGAAACAAACAAAATTCAACACAGAGTGAATAAAGGAAATGAGAATGAAAGGGAGAAAGATCAAATCTGTTATGGCGTGCTCTCAAAATCTTTTCTCCAACCATTGGGTTGCCACCCAGTAAGCGCTTGGTTTATTGTCCTCAGCCTGACATGGTTCTCAAGTTTCACTCATCAACGTACGCAGGTTCATAGAGTGGAGCCTCATCTACATTGAGTGTCTGAAAGTTTTCATAGTAAGGCTTCAACCTATGACCATTTACCTTGAACTCTTTGCCTGTCTTTAAGCTCCTGATCTCAACTGCACCATGAGAAAAAACGTTAACAATAACAAAAGGCCCAACCCATCGAGAACATAATTTACCTGGAAACAACTTAAGGCGAGAATGGAATAGCAAAACTTTCTGTCCAACTTTGAAATTCTTTCTCAAGATCTGCTTATCATGAAAAGCCTTAGTCTTTTCTTTATAGATTCGTGAATTCTCATAGGCATCATTTCGAATTTCTTCTAATTCTTGCAATTGGAGCTTTCTGTGTTGTCCGGCGGCATCCAGTTCCATGTTACATTGTTTCACAGCCCACCATGCTTTATGTTCAAGTTCCACTGGAAGATGACAAGGTTTACCATATACCAACCTGTAGGGTGACATACCAATAGGCGTTTTGTATGCAGTCCTATATGCCCAAAGTACATTATCAAGTTGTAGGCTCCAGTCTTTTCGATTCGGATTAACTGTCTTTTCAAGGATTGATTTCACTTCCCTATTAGACACCTCAGCTTGCCCACTAGTTTGTGGATGGTAGGCTGTGGACACTTTGTGAGTGATGTTGTACTTTCGAAAGAGTGCTTCTACTGACCTGTTACAAAAGTGAGTGCCTCTGTCGCTGATAATTGCCTTCGGTGTTCCAAACCTTGCAAAGATGTTACACTTTATAAAATCTATCACAACTTTAGAATCGTCAGTTCGGGTGGCTTTTGCTTCCACCCATTTTGAAACATAATCAACCGCAAGAACAATATAGAGATTACCAAACGAAGACGGAAATGGTCCCATGAAATCTATGCCCCAAACATCAAAAATCTCAACTATAAGAATGGGAGATTGTGGCATTTGATTTCGAGGTCCCAAATTACCTGTCACGACAACGATCACAAGATTTGCAAAACAAATATGCATCCTTAAATAGTGATGGCCAATAAAACCACTTGCAAGTACCTTAAGGGCTGTTCGCTTTGGTCCAAAATGTCCTCCACAAGCCGCAGTATGACAAAATGTGAGAATAGAAGAAAATTGATTCGGTACGCACCTTCTAATAATTTGATCAGAACAATCCTTCCACGAATATGGCTCATCCCACACATAGTACTTTGCATCACTCTTGATCCTGGCCTTTTGTGCACGGGTTAGCTCTTCCTAGGTACTATCCTGGTAACCAAGTAATTGACAATATCTGCATACCAAGGAATAACTGCACCTACCTGTAATAACTGTTCATCTGGAAAGTTCTCATGCAATGGGAGTGTATCTTCGTTATAGGTAAGCCGACTCAAATGATCTGCCACCAAATTCTCGAACCTCTCTTATCTAGAATCTCTAAGTCAAATTCTTGCAATAGAAGTATCCATCGAATAAGGCGCGGTTTGGCATCCTTTTTGGTGAGCAAGTACCTAATAGCTGCATGGTCAGAGTAAACAATTACCTTAGATCCAATTAAATAAGAACGAAATTTCTCTAAGGCAAAGATAATCAAAAAAGTTCTTTCTCTCGTGGAGTAGTTGAGTTGTGCATTATTCAATGTACGGGAGGCATAGTAGATGACATGAGGAAGCTTGCCCACACGCTGGCCCAACACGGCTCCAACAGCATAGTCACTGGCATCGCACATGATCTCAAATGGTAAATCCCAGTTCGGTGGTTGAATCACAGGGGCTGATGTCAAAACCTCTTTTAACTTCTCAAATGCTCTTTGGCACTCATCATTGAAGTCAAAAGTTGCATCCTTTTGAAGTAAGTTGCAGAGGGGTAATGCAATCTTAGAGAAGTCCTTGATAAACCTACGATAGAAACCTGCATGACCAAGAAAAGAACGAACCTCTCTCACGCTAGTGGGAGGTGGTAAGAAACGAATAAGATCTATCTTAGATTTATCAACTTCAATTCCCTTTTCAGAAATAATATGGCCTAATACAATACCTTGATTAACCATAAAATGACATTTTTCCCAATTAAGCACAAGGTTAGTGTCAATGCATCGTTTAAGCACAAGTGTAAGGTTATCTAAACATCTATCAAAAGAATCACCATAAACCGTAAAATCATCCATAAATACCTCAATGATGTTCTCTACATAATCAGAAAAAATACTCATCATGCACCTTTGGAAAGTGGCAGGAGCGTTACAAAGACCAAATGGCATGCGTCGGTAAGCCAATGTGCCAAAGGGGCATGTGAAGGTTGTTTTCTCTTGGTCTTCCGGAGCGATAACAATCTGATTATAACCTGAGTAACCATCAAGAAAACAATAATGAGAATGACCACTTAACCTTTCAAGCATTTGATCAATGAATGGCAGAGGAAAATGATCCTTGCGAGTGGCTGCATTCAGTTTACGATAGTCAATGCAAACTCTCCACCCAGTTTGAACTCTTGTTCACTGTGATGCCTGATTTTTTTGGAACTACCTGCACAGGACTCACCCATTTACTATCAGAAATCGGATAGATAATCCCCACATTAAGGAGTTTCAGTATCTCCTTTTTTACTACTTCCATCATTGGTGGATTAAGGCAGCGTTGTGCATCTCTTGTTGGTTTAGACCCTTCTTCTAGTAAAATATGATGCATACACATGGAAGGACTAATTCCCTTAATATCGGCAATGGTCCAGCCAATCGCTGTCTTGTGATCCCGAAGCACCCTGATTAGCTTTTCTTGTTGAACTGAAGTGAGGGTTTTAGTAATTATGACTGGAAGTGTCTCATTCTCACCTAAGTAAATATATTGCAGGTGCTCTGGGAGTGGCTTAAGCTCTAGGGTAGGTGCCTGCACAACTGATGGTAAAAGTTTCTCGTTTAATAAAGGCAATTCAAGATAAGAAATATTATACCCATTGGTGCGTAATGTGACTGCTCCATCTAAGATCGCCATAGCTTCTTCTACCTCATCATCCAAATGTATCAAATTTGCCTGATCCTTAGAATTATCTTTCGTAAGATTTTTGCTTATGGCAATTTCAAAACTGTCATTACCAGATAATTCAAAGAAATCCTGCACCAAAGCATTAATATCATATATGGCAAAGACAGAATGTACATCACTCGGATACCTCATTGCCTCAAAGATATTGAAGCGGATCACTTCACCATCGAATTCCATTGTGAGGGTTCCATCGTGAACATCAATCTTAGTTCGGGCTGTCTTAAGGAATGGTCGCCCCAACAGAATAGGAGTGGGATTGGGCGACAACTCATCCTCCATTTCAAGGATATAAAAATCAGCTGGAAAGACCAATTCATTGACCTGCACAAGAACATCTTCCACAACCCCTTTGGGGTAAGTATTAGATCTATCAGCCAACTGAATAATTATACCAGTTTCTTCCATTGGACCTAAATTCAAAGAGTTATAAATTGAATATGGCATAACATTAATTGATGCCCCTAAATCTAACATACATCTTTCAAATCTGGTATTGCTAATAGTGCAGGGGATAGTAAAAGTACCTGGATCCTTGCACTTAGGAGGAAGTTTTCTTTGAAGTACAACAAAAACATTCTCTCCTACACTTACCTTTTCGTTACCGCTAACTTTCGCTTGTTGCTACATAATTCCTTCAAAAACTTTGCATAACGCGGCACTTGTTTAATAGCATCAAGTAGAGGAATATTTACCTCTACTTTACGAAAGGTCTCAAGGATCTCCTTTTCTTGCTCCTCTTTCTTGGGTTGTTTAAACCTACTAGGAAATGGTGGAGGAATAGAAAGAGTCTTAATTCGCGGTGAAGGGACACTTACCTGGCCAGATGGGTCGACTGGCAATGCTGAGTGAGAGTCATCTTTCCTTGTTAAAGAAGGAGCCTCAGGGGATGGATTGGTCAAAGAGTGCGATGATGTTGTAGGGTCTTTCGATGACTTAGCTAACAATGGTTCCAACTGCTTTCCGCTCCTCAGAGACATATCACTAGCATTCTCCTTTGGATTAATTTCTGGTTGAGAAGGTAGGTGTTGTTTTAAGACCAAAGGGTAAATCCTGCGTGGTGGGCCCATAACCCACAATTCCCAGGATCGAAACCTGGCTCTGATACTATATTAGTACGTGGCGTTGTTTACACCAGATCTACAAATTAGAATCAGTACTTTGGGCGAAGAGCGCCTAGTTCTCGGTTTCCGTAGATATACTTTTATGAGCATCAAAAACTTAAAATAATTTTCCAAGTTTTACAACTTAAAACAGACTTTTCTCTTAGTCTAAAGCAGGGTACCCAACCAGATAAAAACTTATCAAGTTTTCTGATGCACAGGATCATTGCTTGAAATTTCAAAATGAACAGATTTAAGCTTTCTTAATTTTCTTTGAAGCCTTAGAGTTTCATTGACAAAGAGAGAGAGAATTTTTAGAAAGCCATGGATAATGAGAATAGGAATTTGATTTTTTCCAAAACCCGATCCCATACAACTAGAGGAAACTTCCTTATATAAGGAAGAAACTTGACTAGTTCTCGATAAAACATGTCCTTATCAAGACATCTAAAAGTAAAGCAAGCATTATTACAAGCGACAAAAGCTTTAATAGCTAACATGACTTTTGACAAAAGCTAAAGCTTTAAAGAAAAAAAATACGCTTAATAATTATACAAGGAAAAAGTAAAACATTTATTACAATAAGACAAACTACTTTATGGGGAGTTGAGATTCATGTAGTCGTCTTCGGATGAGCTGTCTGTTTCATTTGGATCACGATCGTTATCTTTTGGGAAAAATGTCTTGGAGAGCCTTGGATGCTTGCAACGGGGACCACGGTAAGGTGGATATGGGCAATCCCTTCTGTAACCTGGTGGTAACTGCTTTGTTGACGTCTGGGTTGCTTTGTCCTTTTTCTGAGGCTGAGGCTGAGATGATGATCCTGGTTCATGCATGGTTGGTTGTGGAAATTGTTGGAGATATTGATTAAGTGGAAGAAATTCTTCCCATGGGTCTTGTGAATCTTGGTAGAAGAAATCGGTGAAATCTGGTTTTTCTTCTTTGATTATAATGCATGTGGATTTTGGTTTGGATATGGCAGATGAAGTTGGGATCATGATGAGGTCATGTTGTGGACCCAGAGAGGTGTGAACAATGTCCTTGTGCAGAGCAGTTTGATGATTTAATTCACAAAGATAATTGTGAAGATTTTTCTGTATTCCGCTATCTTGTTCAAGGAGGGCTGGATGTGGTAAAGTCAACCAATCATATACTTAGTTTTCAGTCCAGAATGAGCTGGTGTCTGGATGTTGGAAGTATGGCCTATGAATAATGAATACGGATGTGAACATTTTTGCTTCGTGTTGTGGCATACGTTTCAAATTATAAATTTCTGACAACTGTTGAAGTTTTTTTCTCCACCAAGGAATTGGAGAAAACCATTCAAGAAGTGTTCAGGTTAATGAAGTGGATTTGTCTGGATTAAGCAGGTATTCCAAAGTGAGAGTGACAGGGACAATCAGTTTAGTGGCATAGAGGACAGTTAGGCACCAGATGTACCATAACTCATCTTCTAAGATATCCCTAGAAGGGTCCAAAGTCAAGCTTGTAAAGAACAGGTTTTTTGGATGGAATGTTGAAAATGGAAATGAGTCTGACAAGAGATAGGCTTTCATGAAAAACCTAAAAATAACTTTCTTAGCAAACTCTTGTATAGCAAAGACGGTGGTGAAGATTTTTCTAAGAGGAAAATATTTTTTGGTTATGACTTGTGATGGGAGTGAAGTAGCCATGAAGATGATAGGAAAATGATTTTGAGAGGATATGAAAAACAATGATTTTTCTGGTCTTACAAGCTTGAGAGCATATCAGGGATGAGGTTCTGTTCTCCTTTTATATGCTTCACAGAAAACTCATATTTCGAAAACCAGTCTTTTCACCTTAGCAATATCTTTTCAGGAACATTTCGAAAAACAACATCTTAAAGAAAAACAATAAGCTTAATAATTATTCAAGGCAAAATTAAAACATTTATTACAACAAGACAAACTACTTTATGGAGAGTTGAGATTCATGTAGTCGTTTTCGGATGAGCTGTTTGTTTCATCTGGATCACGGTCATTATCTTTTGGGAAAAATATTTTGGATAGTCTTGGATGCTTACAATGGGGACCACGGCAAGGTGGATAAGGGCAATCTCTTCTGTAGCCTGGTAGTAATTGCTTTGGTGACGTTTGGGTTGCTTTGTCCTTTTTCTGAGGCTGAGGCTGAGGCTGAGGCTGAGATGATGATCCTAGTTCATGCATTGTTGGTTGTGGAAATTGTTGGAGATTTTGACTGAGTGAGAGAAATTCTTCCCATTAGTCTTGTGAGATCTGGTTTGGATATGGCTTGTGGATTATGACGCTTGTGATGGGAGTGAAGTAGCCATGAAGATGATAGGAAATGATTTTGAGAGGCTATGAAAAGCAAGGATTTCTCTGGTTTTGCAAGTCTTGAGAGCATATCAGGGATGAGGTTATGTTCTCCTCTTATATGCCTCGCAGAGAAGTCATATTTCGAAAAACAGTCTTTTAACCTTAGCAACATCTTTTCAGGAACATTTTTACCTTTGAAATTCATGATGTTAGGAAAGGCTGAGTTGTCCATTCTGATAAGAAAGTGGTAGCCGATAAGATGATACTCAAATTTCTGAATACCATTCTTGACTGCTAAAATTTCTTTGAACATACTATGGTAACGGACTTGTGTGTCAGAGAAGTGTCCATTAGCATAGGCAATAAAATGTTCTTTGCCCTCTGCTTCTTCAAGGAGGATGGCTCCCCAAGATTCGTCACTTGCATCAGTTTGCAGTATCCGTCAACCATCTGTGATAAGCTTTAAAGGTGGTGAATTTTGCGCAATTTGCTTTAAAGTTGTGACAGCAAGTGTGTGGTCGTTGTTCCATGGTGGTAGATTCTTTTTCAGCAGGGCTGACAGCAGGCGAGTGTGATTATCAACATGAGGAATAAAGTCTCTGATGTAGTTGATAATACCTAGAAATTGCTCAATTTGTCTTTTGGAAAAGTCCTGATCTGGAAAGTGGATAAGTTCTTGTGCAATGTGCTTTCCTGGCTGGGAGTGTCTGTCTTTGATAGTCATTCCAAGGAATTCAATGTTATTGGTGGCAATTGTGCTTTTCTTAGCTGATAAAATGATTCCATGAGTTTGGATTATATCAAAGAATCGATCTAATAATTGGCGATGTTCATCATGTGTACTTGAAAATAACAAAATATCGTCAATGTAAATCAATGCACTATGTAGGATAGGTTGGAAAATTTGGACCATGGATTTTTGGAAAATGGATGGTGCTATTTTAAGACCAAAGGGTAAAACCGTCCTTTGATAATGGGCATTTGGAATGCAAAAGGCAGTTTTGTGTCTTTCTGGGGGTTTGATGCCAAGTTACCAAAATCCAGATTTAAGATCAAATTTTGAAAAGATTCAGGCATTTTTTAGGAAAGTGAACATGCTCTGTCTTTTTGGCAAAGGAAATTTGTCATCTTGCAAAAATATGTTTAGCGGCTGATAGTCAATGAGTAATCTTTTTTTCTCTAACAATTTCGGAATGTTTTTCAACATAAAAGGCTTGGCAAGCCCATTGAGAATTGGTAGGCTTAATGAGACCTTGGGCTAGCGACTGAGAATATTCCTTTTGCGTTAGAACTAAGCCTGAGAGACTCATTCCTGGATGGGTGGCTTTGGTTGGGTTAACATCTTCATTCAGTTTAAATGGTAACTGAACAAAGAAATGCGGATTTTTCCACAGAGGATTTGGATGGTGGAAATCAGCATGAGACTCAGGACAATATTTCAAAAACTTTGTGGAAATGTCTTGGAAGGACTGAGGGGTTTTAGTTAGACCATAAAGTTTAAGAATATTGGTGAAAGGTTTGAACATGGACTTGACTCGAATTCCAGTAGGAATGATTTGGAGGTGTTTTATCGGGTGAATGATATCAAATCCTAACAAGATATCCTTATTAGGAAGATGAGAATCGATGACTTTTGTCCAGATAACACAGTTTAGAAAGATTTAAATAGCAATGGTTTTTTGGTAATCAATTTGGTGGTGAAGAATTTTCCATTGAGTGCTTTGAAATTTTCTTCATAATGTTGCCAAAGCTGGGGTGGAAGAATGTCTGGGTTTAACATACTTCTTTGGGCACCTGTGTCAAGAAGTCCAATGGCAGAAATTGGTCTTTGAAATTTTGAAGTTAAGATTTGGAGTTTTATGGATGGAATGAGAATAGTGGTGTCTAAGGACAGAAGTTGTGGGTGAAAAACAGTTTGAAACTCATCGTTTTCAGAATCATCAGATGAGTTTTCTAGTTCAAACATTGTTTCATCAGTAGGTTCTTCTTGTTTTGAGAAGTAGAACTCAATTTCATCTTTGTGAGAAGAGTAATTAGTGGTGGCCTGTAGATATTCAAGTAATCAGTGGTGGCCTTATCTTTTTTATTGGGGCAATCTATGGCATAATGGCCTTTTTTTTTGCAGATGAAACATCGGCTTGATTTTCTCTTTTGTTGTTCTCTGAATGAACTGGATCTTTTTCTGAAGAACCTGTACGATTTTCTCCGGGCCTTTGATCTAGGAAAAGAATCTAGATTTCTGAATTTTTTGAAATGCTTTTTCTTTTTGGTGCTGCATTCACAATCTTTCTTTTTCTTGCATTTGATCTGCAAGTAAGGCTTTTTGCAAGCACTTCGGAAAGGCTTTTTATCTTTCAACAGTTCTTTGAAAAACTGTTTCTGTTCACATAGTTTCTCCAAGCATCCTTTGGCAATTTGAAAGATTTTCCCCAAAGAAATATTGTCAATTTGGAGATTAAGATATGTGAGCTACCTTTGTATATCTGGCTGTAATTCTTTAGGTAATGACGCCAGAAAAACATGTTTAAAAGTAGGATCATTGAATCCATTGAGCTTATAAAATAGAATTGACATCCGTTTGTAATGGAAATCAAGATCTTTAGCCTTGAGTGAGCAGCACTTCATGTTGAGATAGTCACGTCTTGCAGCTTCAAACACTGCTGTAGATTCTCCAATGAATTGTTCATGGATAACAGCAAGAGCACTTGAGACATTAGGAAGTTGCACAATCTGTAGTTGTCTGTACTCTCCTAAAGTATCAAACCAATCTCTTAGAGATCCCGTAAAACGGGTAGTAAGTTCTCTAAGAACAGAGGCTATTGTTGCATTTGCCCTTAACATTTGGAGATCTATCTAGGCGGCCATTTCTGATAGCCGTTCTCTCCATTTGGTTGCAGGGATATCGTCAAAAGTAAACCATGGGCCATTTGATGGTTTATGATCATTTTGAGTTTGAGGCTGAGCAGGCCGGTTTGTGGCTGAGGTTCCTTCAGGTGGATCTTCCTCAATATCTGAGGGTATTTCAAAGAATGGGTCTGTTCTTGATGATTGACCAGGTTCAGTTTCTTCTGGTTGGGCCATGAGAATTTTGGTAATATCAGTATAGGACTTTTCAGAGTCACTAGTTGAAATTGAGGATTCAGGGGAAGATTCTATCTCAGATTCTGATGGGGTTTCTGAAACAGCTAGGTTTGAATCAGAAATCAGGTTATCTGTATCAGATGAATCTAGGACCATTTGGGCATTGAACTGTTGCATGGGTGCTTTATCTTTGGTTTGGACTGGTGGTGCTTGTATAGGTAGAGATGTATAAGGAAGTGATTGGTATTTTGGGATTGACAAAGATGGTTGAGGTATTTTTTCTAGTCGAGGTCGAGGTTGGGGTTTAGATCTGGTAGGTTTTGGCACTAGATTATTTCTGAATAAAGTGTATGTCATGCCAAATAGTTTGGATGGATCTTGTGGTTTAATGGGAGATAGCATTGGTGCAAAAGGATGAAAAGTTGGGCTAATAGTAGGTAAAGGTGGTGATGTGGTAAATAATATTGGCCTTTGCCTTTCTGACTCAATCTGTTCAAGCTCTACTTTTAATTTCCTGATTTCCTTTTCTTTTTGGTCAAATTCTGGGGCATAGTACCTTTGACTAAGCATGGCTCGTAACTCTGAAGCCAGTTGAGAGATTCTAGATTGGGGATTCTGATAGATCTACTGCATCTGTGAAGTAATTGAATCAACTTTGGACTCAATATGATCAGTTCGTAAACTGATATGATTCACCTTTTTATGAATATCGACCAGGGTTTCATTTTAGGCTCTGGCATTTTGTATTTGCTAGTTAAGGATAGGTTCAAAAGGTTTGGGGTCTTCTAAGTGATCTGTAGGAGTGATGGCTGAAGGAATAAAGGGTTTGGTTACAACTTTTCTTTGTGGGTCGGCATGTGTTTTTAGAACAAGGAAGTTGGAGGAATAATCTTGTGATGTTGATGAAAACATCATGCAAGCCATGGGTTGTATGGTAGGTATGGTATTTTGAACTGGTGGAAGAACTTCAGTTTTGCAATTCTTTGCAATCCATTTAAGTTCTTTTTTGTAAATGGGTAAAGGAGCTAGTGGAGGTGGAGGATTATGTGGTAGTTTGGGTTGATTGTCTGAACACGGAGATTTGGGTATTTTCTTTTTGGGCTTTCTTCTCCGTTTTGAATTATAATCGTCCTCTTCTTCCCAATCATCCCAACAAGGACAATCTGGGTCACAGTTTCCTGATCCTGGTATATCCCAAAGAAAGTGTCCATTAAGTTTAGCTGGGTAGACAGGATATCCTTCTGAATTGAATCCTGTAATTGGCAGCTTTTCTTGTGCTGTCTGAATAGCTGTGATCATTATTGAATAGGTGAATGAGAGCCTTGGAGGCTCTTCTGGTGCTGTTGGTGGAGGTCTGAAAGTCATTCTGACCGTTGCATTTGGTCTCCTTTCGAACATACTTTTTGATGTCTGAATAGGAGCAGTGTTGGTATGAAACTTTTCATAATTTGAAATCCATTCCAAGGGCATGAGTTTTATGAGTTCATATCGAGGGATCTGTCTTGGAATTTGGATGATGGTGGGTATCTGATCTGATTCTCCTAACATCATAAGGGTGTCAGAGTGGTGCTCAGGTGTGGGTAAGTCTAAGGCGTGATTTTGAAGCCTATAAACAAGCTGATGGTGAAGGGTTGCAATCTTTGCAGAAGAGATTTGTTCTACACCTTGAATTTGTACTTGGACTTTCAAGACTGTGGAAAGATTGGTGTCTTGAAGAGAAAGGTTGAAATTTGGATAAAAAGTGAGGAGAACACTTCCTGTATGAAGAGTGGTGAGAACAATACCGATAACAACATCTTGATACTGTTTGAAGCTAGTGTCCAGCATAGTAATTATGGCTGTGACAGGTAATCATTTCTTTCCATGTAAGGTCAGGATTAATCTTACTCCTCCGAGATAGAGATGAGTATAACCTTCTCTTTTCCAATTGGAGATTAACTCTGAAGGAATTTCCAGAGTAACATATTGTTCAGCTGTAGTAGCCTGAAGTGTGCACTGATCCAATCTAGAAGACTGTATATATTCTTTTGGTTGTGGTCGTCTGGTAGTGATCAGGGTGCGGCTACTGCGGGTAAAGGAGTGTGGGCGTTTGTAAAGTTGGTAAAGACTAATGAGGGGAAAGATGACTCATTGATTTGTGCGGATTTAGGGATGTAGGAATATTTAACAAGGTTTTTTATTTTGTTGGCTATTTGTTTAGTGCAGGTTTTTGGTAGTGAGAGAGTAAAAGAAAGAGAGATTGGAGTGATTACAGAAGATGTAGAAGATTCGTTTGATGAAGTTGATGCCATATTTGGAAATTTCTCTCTGTCTTTGAAGTCTTTAGCTTAAAAAATCATAAGAAAACTTCTATTATACCATTTTGTGATTTAAAGAACATAATTTTGAAAATAATTTTATTTTCAAGGAAAGTAAAACTCCGATATGGCTCTGATACCATAATAGTATGTGGTGTTGCTTACATCCGATCTACAATAGTTAAAACTGTACTTTGGGCCAGTAGACCGCAAGTTCTGGTTTCCAGCAGATATACTTCTATGAGCATCAAAACTTAAAACATTTTTCTAGGTTTTACAACGCAAAACAGACTGTCCTCTTAGTCTAAAACAGGGTACCAAACCAGATAAAACTTATCAAGTCTTCTGATGCACAGGATCCTTGCATAAGGCAAGTGCAGAGCGTACTTCCTTGAGATTTCAAAATGAACAGATCTAAGCTTTCTTAATTTTTTGGCTTTTTAAATTTTCTTTGAGGCCTTAGAGCTTCATTGACAGAGAGAGAGAGAGTTTTTAGAATGTCATGGATAATGAGAATAGAAATTTTATTTTTCAAAAGTCGATATCTTACAACTAGTGGAAACTTCCTTATGTAAGGAAGAAACTTGATTAGATCTTGATGAGACATGTCCTTATCAAGATGTTTAAAAGTAAAGCAAGCATTATTACAAGCGACAAAAGCTTTAATAGCTAACATGACTTTTGACAAAACTAACATGACTTTTGACAAAACTATCATGACTTTTGACAAAACTAACATGACTTTTGACAAAACTATCATGACTTTTGACAATACTAACGTGACTTTTGACAAAAACTAAAGCTTGAAGAAAAACAACACGCTTAATAATTATTCAAGGCAAAAGTAAAACATTTATTACAACAAGACAAACTACTTTATGGAGAGTTGAGATTCATGTAGTCGTCTTCGGATGAGCTGTCTGTTTCATCTGGATCACAGTCGTTATCTTTTGAGAAAAATGTTTTGGATAGTCTTGGATGCTTGCAATGGGGACTACGGCAAGTTGGATAAGGGAAATCTCTTCTGTAGCCTAGTAGTAATTGCTTTGGTGACGCTTGGGTTGCTTTGTCCTTTTTCTGAGGCTGAGGCTGAGATGATGATCCTGGTTCATACATGGTTGGTTGTGGAAATTGTTAGAGATGTTGATTGAGTGGGAGAAATTCTTCCCATGGGTCTTGTGAGTCTTCGTAAAGGAAATCGGTGAAATTTGGTTTTTCTTCTTTGATTATGATGCCTGTGGATTTTGGTTTGGATATGGCAGATGGAGTTAGAATCATGATGAGGTCGTGTTGTGGACCCAGAGAGGTGTGACCAATGTCCTTGTACGAAGCAGTTTGATGATTTAATTCACAAAGATAATTGTGGAGACATTTCTATATTCCACTATCTTGTTCAAGGAGGGCTGGATGTGGTAAAGTCAACCAATCATATGTACCTGGTCTTGAGTCCAGAATGAGGTGGTGTCTAGATGTTGGAAGTATGGCCTATGAATAATGAACACGGATGTGAACATTTTTGCTTCGGGTGGTGGCATACATTCCAAATTATAAATTTCTGACAACTGTTGGAGCTTTTTTCTCCACCAAGGAATTGGAAGAAACCATTCAAGAAGTGTCCAGGTTAATGAAGTGGATTTGTCTGGATTAAGCAGGTATTTCAAAGTGAAAGTGACAGGGACAATTAGTTTAGTGGCATAGAAGACAGTTAGGCACCAGATGTACCATAACTCATCTTCTAAGATATCCCTGGAAGGGTCTAGGGTTAAGCTTGTAAGGAACAAGTTATCTTGATGGAAGGTTGAAAATGAAAATGAGTCTGATAAGAGATAGGCTTTCATGAAAAACCTAAAAACAACTTTCTTAGCAAACTCTTGTATAGCAAAGGCGGTAGTGAAGGTTTTTCCAAGAGGAAAATATTTTTTGGTTATGACTTGTGATGGGAGTGAAGTAGCCATGAAGATGATAGGAAAATGATTTTGAGAGGATATGAAAAGCAAGGATTTCTTTGGTTTTGCAAGTCTTGAGAGCATATCAGGGATAATGTTATGTTGTCCTTTTATATGCTTCACAGAGAAGTCATATTTCGAAAACCAGTCTTTTTACCTTAGTAACATCTTTTCAGGAACATTTTTACATTTGAAATTCATGAAGAAAGTGGTAGCCGATAAGATGATAGTCAAATTTCTCAATACCATTCTTGACTGCTAAATTTCTTTGAACACACTATGGTAATGGACTTGTGTGTCAGAGAAGTGTCCACTAGCATAGGCAATAAAGTGTTCTTTGCCCTCTGCTTCTTCAAGGAGGATGGCCCCCTAAGATTCGTCACTTGCATCAGTTTGCAGTATCCATCTACCATCTGTAATAAGCTTTAATGGTGGCGGATTTTGTGCAATTTGCTTTAAAATTATGACAGCAAGTGTGTGGTCGTTGTTCCATGGTGGTGGATTCTTTTTCAGCAGGGCTGACAGCTGGCGGGTGTGATTATCAATATGAGGAATAAAGTCTCTGATGTAGTTGATAATACTAAGAAATTGCTGAATTTGTCTTTTGGAAAAGTCATGATCTGGAAAGTGGATAAGTTCTTGGGCAATGTGCTTTCCTGACTGGTAGTGTCCGTCTTTGATAGTCATTCCAAGGAATTCGATGTTATTGGTGGCAATTGTGCTTTTCTTAGCTGATAACATGATTCTATGAGTTTGGATTATATCAAAGAATTGATCTAACAATTGGCGATGTTCATCATGTGTACTTGAAAATAATAAAATATCGTCAATGTAAATCAATGCACTATACAGGATAGGTCGGAAAATTTGAACCATGGATTTTTGGAAAATGGATGGTGCTGTTTTAAGACCAAAGGGTAAAACCGTCCATTGATAATGGGCATTTTGAATGCAAAAGGAGGTTTTGTATCTTTTTGAGGGTTTGATGCCGAGTTGCCAAAATCCGGATTTAAGATCAAATTTTGAAAAGATTTCTGCATTTTTGAGGAAAGTGAACATGCTCTGTCTTTTTGGCAAAAGGAATTTGTCATCTTGTAAAACACATGTTTAGAGGCTGATAGTCAATGACTAATCGTTTTTTTCCCTCTAACAATTTTGGAATGTTTTTAAGCAAAAAAGGCTTGGCAAGCCCATTGAGAATTGGTAGGTTCTATGAGACCTTGGGCTAGCAATTGAAAACATTCTTTTTGGGCTAGAACTAAGTCTGAGGGACTCATTCCTGGACAGGTGGCTTTGGTTGGGTTGACATCTTCATTCAGTTTAAATGGTAACTGATCAAAGAAATGTGGATTTTTCCATAGAGGATTTGGATGGTGGAAATCAGCATGAGACTCAGGAAAATGTTTCAAAAACTTTGTGGAAATGTCTTGGAAGGACTGAGGGGTTTCAATTAGACAATAAAGCTTAAGAATATTAGTGAAAGGTTTGAACATGGACTTGACTCGAATTCCAGTAGGAATGATTTGGAGGTGTTTTATCCAGTGAATGATATCAAATCCTAACAGGATATCCTTATTAAGAAGATAAAAACCTATGACTTTTGTCCTGATAATATAGTTTGGAAAGATTTGAATACCAATAGGTTTTTTGGTAATCAATTTGGTGGTGAAGAATTTTCCATTGACTGCTTTGAAATTTTCTTCATAATGTTGCCAAAGCTGGGGTGGAAGAATGTCTGGGTTTAACATACTTCTTTGGGCACCTGTATCTGGAGACACATCACTAGTTTCTTCTTCACATTCTCTTTTTACGCGTGATATTTCCATTTGGATGAGCTCTTCTTCGTCTTCAGCATGAGCTCTTTTCTCTTGTTTTGTGTTGGAGGAACAAGTTCATTAACTGTATATTGGGACTAAGATGATGGAAAAAAGTGACTGGAAATCTTCATATGGATCCTGAGCGTCTTGGAATAGAATGTTGGTGTAATTAGGACAGTGTTCCGTAACAAGGATTCCTTGAGGACTGGAACTGGACCCTGGAGTACAAGTTTGGGTTTTGGGAATTATTTCGAGGGTGTGAGCTAGTCCAATGGATGTGTGGTGTATGTTGGTAATAGGAGGTTGAACATTGTTGATTTCCATGAGGTAGGCTTTTAGGATGGATGTGACTGATGGGTCATGTGTGAGTGGAAATGGATGAGAGTAGGTTCTCCATTCGTAAGCCATATCTTGTGTCCAGTAATCCTTTGCTTCTGGGTGCTGGAAATAAGGTTTGTGGATGATAAAGATTGTGGTGAACATATTAGCTTCTTGGTCAGGGATTCTGTCTAATCCGTGAAAAGTACACAGATTTTTCAACTGTTTGCGCCACCATGTGAGTGGCGAGAACCATTCTAGAAATGTCCATAGAAGGTCTGGTGCAAACTTAGGGGTTGTGATGTGATTGAGAACTGGTTTGACAGGGATAACTAGCTTTGTGGCATAAAGAGTGGTGAGACACCACCTATACCATAACTCGTCTTTAGAAACGGTTAGGTTGGACCTAACTGTTTTTAAACAATTTCTCAGAAGTCTTTGTGAACCAATTTTTTAAACTGAGTAACTAGTTGTCAGGAAGCAATTTGTTCTTGAAGTCAAAGATTTTTTGGAAAAGAGGAATTATCCATGTTGATGAGGAACTTGTGGCTGATTAGATGGAATTCAAATTTTTTAACTCCATATTTTACTACCTAGATTTTTTTGTAGATCACATGGTAGTTCTTTTCTGAGTCTTTGAATTGTCTGCTTGCATGAGCACATAAGTGATCTGATCCATCAATTCTTTCGAGGAGAACGACACTCCAGTAATCATCGCTGGCATCAGTCTAGAGGATGCGCTGGCCATCAGTGGGAATTCTGAGTGGAGGAGGTGACTGGGTGATAAGTGCATACTTTATATATATTTTAATATTGATTTCTCCATCTTTTTCTTGTTTTGGTCTTAAATATTCTAGTTATTTTAGTTAATTTTTAATTTAGTAAATTATATTTTTATTGTGTTAATTTTTATTTTAGTTTATTTCATTTCATTTTATTTTGTTATTTTAGGTATATTCCGGGATTAAAGAGAAATTAAATCGGAGTATTCAGGAAAACAATCTGATTGACAGAATCAGAATAGGAAAAGAATTGGAGATTGTGGATAAAAAAAGGCATAAAGAAGCTCAATTTCGGAAGCATTAATTACTTGATTTTGGGAGCAATTAAGCATTTATGCATGTGAATTCAAGCCAAGGAAACCGAACTCAACAAATTCATTGATCATGCACATGCGGACAAAGAAGAGAAAGTAACGGTAGCTTTAAAAGTGGCCAGCAAATGAGGATTAAATGAAGCTTGATTGGGCTTTGCATAAGTGGGCCGATTGTTAGCATGTGCATGGCATTAAAAAGGAAAGAAAATCCTAATGTGATTCTAAGTGGAGAGCACTTGCAAGACCAAAACAAAGCTTAGGAAAGCCAAGCCTTTTAGCTTTTGGATGAAATAGGTCGGCCAGCAACAATATAAAAGCGAGCCAAACAGGAGCCATAAAAAAAAAAAAGAAGAGGAGTATTTGGCAGAGAGATTATTCGGCAACAGCAAGGACAGAAACAAAATTTGCAGCCAAGAGGAATTGAAGAGAAAAATTGCAGCCGTTTGAATTCTCTTATTCCCAATTTAATTATGTTAGGCTAGATTTTTTATTTGGTTAAGGGTAAATTCAAAACCCCAAACATGTCATATGATTAATTTTTAATTTCTATCATTCAATTTGTTTAATTGAGATTGTTTATATTCTTCTATAATTAACGTTTATGATTTTATTCTTGTCTTGTTTGAGTGGCCAATTAGATAGGACTTGAATAAATTCGATTGCTAGATTAAAATTCTTGATCCGTAATTGTCTAGATATTTTAATTATTAGTAGCAGGTTGGAATCCGTGATTTCAATTGGAGAACATAACCTAGGCTAAATAATCCGAGCTTGTGTGTTTATTGTCTAGATCAACCTAATATCTTTTTATACTTAATGCTTCCATTATCTTAAATTTAAAAAGCTTGTTTTGAATTTATTTAATGGTTAGAGCTTAGGTGAAGAGCTTATTTTGCCTAACGACACACTAACGAAAGATTGAGATTAACAGAGCTTATTGTTGTCTACAATTGATAGTTTCAATATAAATTGATGATAGAATTGATATATTATGTGCATATTTGGTGGCGGCGAATGATCCTTTGACCAAAGTTTTTCTCATTATTATTTCTTTATCCTTTAATTAGATTTTTTATTAAATTTTCGTTTTCATAGTTTTAATTTCTTTATTTCTTGCAATCTAGTTAAAAATTCAAAAACCCCCATTTTATTTATAATTGAAATTTTCTTTAGTTAGGTTAAATTATATTAATTATTTCTATTATTATTTTATTTTAAGCCCTGTTTAAGAGTCGATAATAAATACGGCTAGCATAGTCTCTGTGGGATCGATCCTTACTCGCTCTTTACTAATTATTTATACTAGTGGTAAAGTTTTAAATTTGGTGCACCTAACGTTACTACCAAATTTTTGGCGCCGTTGCCGGGGACTAGCGTCTAGTTTGTTTATTATCACTCGCTTTATTTTATTTTCTTATTTTATTTATTTACTTTATTTTAATTAGTTTTTTTTGTTTTGTTCTATATTTAGATTTTCATGACCATATATTTAGACATTCGATTGAAACTCGAACAACTTAGAGCAAGCTTATCACATTCAGAACGCGATTTTTCCATCCACATTCCACTCACGAAGACAGAGCCAGGCAGCCCAAAACCCAAACCAATGGCTCAGAACAACAACCAAACACTTAAAGAGTTGGCAGCTCCTAACTTGGACCAGCAACCTTTATGCATTGAGAATCCAAACCCTCAGGTAAACTTTGAACTCAAATCTGGGATGATTCATCATTTTCCTACTTTTCATGGTCTTGCAGGAGAGGACCCAAATAAGCACTTGAAGGAGTTCCATGTGGTATGCTCCACAATAAAACCAGCCGGGGTTTCTGAAGAACAAGTTAAACTAATGGCCTTCCCATTCTCTTTGGCGGATTCAGCCAAGGAATGGTTGTACTATCTTCCCTCCAATACTGTCACTACATGGAATGGATGCGTCAGCTATTTTTGGAGAAATACTTCCCAGCATCAAAAGCTGGCAGCAATCGAAAAGAAATTTGTGGAATCTGACAGTATAATGGGGAGTCCTTTTACGACTATTAGGAACGATTCAAAAAGTTATGTGCTAGTTGCCCCCACCATCAAATAAGTGATCAGCTCCTTACTCAATACTTTTATGAGGGTCTACTGCCTATGGATAGGAGTATGATTGATGCCGCTAGTGGAGGAGCACTCGTGGATAAGACACCAGAAGCAGCCCGAAATTTCATTGCAAACATGGCTGCTAATTCCCAACAGTTCAACACTAGGAACGACCTATTGCCGCCACCTAAGCGAGTCAATGAGGTAAGTTCTACTTCCCTAGAACAAGAAGTTTCAAATCTCACTTCTTTGGTGCAACAATTAGCCCTAGGGCAATAGGTGAGACCGTGTGGCGTTTGTTCCATGGTCGCGCATGTGAGTGATATGTGCCCAACTCTCCAAGAGGGTTCGCATGAGCAAGCTAATGCAGTTGAGGGTTTCCTAGGCCAACCAAGACAAAGGTATGATCCCTACTCTAATTTTTACAATGAAGGGTGGAAGGATCACCCTAATTTTAGGTATGGAAACCAACAACAAGGTATTCCTAATATGGTACCATCTCGACCACCGGGCTACCACCAACAGCAAGTGCAACAACCTTACCAAGTTCGGCCACCTCCACCTCCACCTCCTCAAAATCAAGGTACGTCTTTGGAAGATCTTGTAAAAGCTCTCGCTACTAACTCTATGTAGTTCCAACAGACTACCCAGACATAGCTCCAACATTTAGAGAATCAGATTGGCCAACTAGCCACATCTATGAGTAGGATAGAGGCTAGAACTTCAGGAAAGCTACCTTCTCAACCAGAAATTAATCCAAAGGAGAATGCTAGTGCTATGTCTCTGAGGAGCGGAAAGCAGTTGGAACCATTATTAGCTAAGCCATCAAAAGACCCTACAACATCATCGCACTCTATGACTAATCCCTCCCCTAAGGCTCCTTTTTTAACAAGGAAAGACGACTCTCACTCAATATTGCCAGTTGACCCATCTGGCCGGTAAGTGCCCCTTCACCACGAATTAAGACTCATTCCATTCCTCCACCATTTCCTAGTAGGTTTAAACAATCCAAGAAAGAGGAGCAAGAAAAGGAGATCCTTGAGACCTTTCATAAAGTAGAGGTAAATATTCCTCTACTTGATGCTATTAAACAAGTGCCGCGTTATGCAAAGTTTTTGGAGGAATTATGTAGCAACAAGCGAAAGTTGAGCGGTAACAAAAAGGTAAGTGTAGGAGAGAATGTTTCTGCTGTACTTCAAAGAAAACTTCCTCCTAAGTGCAAGGATCCAGATACTTTTACTATCCTCTGCACTATTGGCAATACCAGATTCGAAAGATGTATGCTAGATTTAGGGGTCTCAATTAATGTTATGCCATATTCGATTTATAACTCTTTGAATTTAGGTCCAATGAAAGAAACTGGTATAATTATTCAATTGGCTGATAGTGCAGGTCAATGAATTAGTATTTCCAGCTGAGTTTTATATCCTTGAAATGGAGGATGAGTTGTCGCCAAATCCCACTCCTATTCTGTTGGGGCGACCATTCCTTAAGACAGCTCGAACTAAGATTGATGTTCACGATGGAAACCTCACATTGGAATTCGATGGTGAAGTGATCCGCTTCAATATCTTTGAGGCAATGAGGTATCCCAGTGATGTACATTCTGTCTTTGCCATAGATGATATTAATTCTTTGGTGCAGGATTTCTTTGAATTATCCGGTAATGACAGCTTTGAAATTGCCTTAAGTAAAAATCTTACGAAAGATAATTCTAAGGAACAGGAAATTTTGATAAATTTGGATGATGAGGTAGAGAAGCTATGGCGATCTTAGATGGAGCACTCACATTATGTACCAATGGCATAATATTTCTTACCTTGAATTGCCTTTATTAGACGAGAAACTTTTACCTTCAATTGTGCAGGCACCTACCTTAGAGCTTAAGCCACTCCCAGAGCACCTGCAATATATTTAGTGTGGGGGAATTTGATAAGTGCATATTTTATATATATTTTAATATTAATTTCTCCATCTTTTTCTTGTTTTGGTCTTAAATTTTCTAGTTATTTTAGTTAATTTTTAATTTAGTAAATTATATTTTTATTGTGTTAATTTTTATTTTAGTTTATTTTATTTCATTTTATTTTGTTATTTTAGGTATATTCCGGGATTAAAGAGAAATTAAATCGGAGTATTCAGGAAAACAATCTGATTGAGAGAATCAGAATAGGAAAAGAATTGGAGATTGTGGATAAAAAAAGGCATAAAGAAGCTCAATTTAGGAAGCATTAATTACTTGATTTTGGGAGCAATTAAGCATTTATGCATGTGAATTCAAGCCAAGGAAACCGAACTCAACAAATTCATTGATCATGCACATGTGGACAAAGAAGAGAAAGTAACGGCAGCTTTAAAAGTGGCCAGCAAATGAGGATTAAATAAAGCTTGATTGGGCTTTGCATAAGTGGGCCGATTGTTAGCATGTGCATGGCATTAAAAAGGAAAGAAAATCCTAATGTGATTCAAAGTGGAGAGCGCGTGCAAGACCAAAACAAAGCTTAGGAAAGCCAAGCCTTTTAGCTTTTGGGTGAAATAGGTTGGCCAGCAACAATATAAAAGCGAGCCGAACAGGAGCCGTAAAAAAAAAAAAAGAAGATGAGTATTTGGCAGAGAGATTATTCGGCAACAGCAAGGAGAGAAACAAAATTTGCAGCCAAGAGGAATTGAAGAGAAAAATTGCAGCCGTTTGTATTAATCTCCATGATTGGTTTTGTCAATTCTCTTATTCCCAATTTAATTATGTTAGGCTAGATTTTTTTATTTGGTTGAGGGTAAATTCAAAACCCCAAACATGTCATATGATTAATTTTTAATTTCTATCATTCAATTTATTTAATTGAGATTGTTTATGTTCTTCTATAATTAACGTTTATGATTTTATTCTTGTCTTGTTTGAGTGGCCAATTAGATAGGACTTGAATAAATTCAATTGCTAGATTAAAATTCTTGATCCGTAATTGTCTAGATATTTTAATTATTAGTAGCAGGTTGGAATCCGTGATTTCAATTGGAGAACATAACCTAGGCTAAATAATCCGAGCTTGTGTGTTTATTGTCTAGATCAACCTAATATCTTTTTATACTTAATGCTTCCATTATCTTAAATTTAAAAAGCTTGTTTTGAATTTATTTAATGGTTAGAGCTTAGGTGAAGAGCTTATTTTGCCTAACGACACACTAACGAAAGATTGAGATTAACAGAGCTTATTGTTGTCTACAATTGATAGTTTCAATATAAATTGATGATAGAATTGATATATTATGTGCATATTTGGTGGCGGCGAATGATCCTTTGACCAAAGTTTTTCTCATTATTATTTCTTTATCCTTTAATTAGATTTTTTATTAAATTTTCGTTTTCATAGTTTTAATTTCTTTATTTCTTGCAATCTAGTTAAAAATTCAAAAACCCCCCATTTTATTTATAATTGACATTTTCTTTAGTTAGGTTAAATTATATTAATTATTTCTATTATTATTTTATTTTAAGCCCTGTTTTAGAGTCGATAATAAATACGGCTAGCATAGTCTCTGTGGGATCGATCCTCACTCGCTCTTTACTAATTATTTATACTAGTAGTAAAGTTTTAAATTTGGTGCACTTAACGATACTACCACTGGGCTATTACCTTTAGTTGTTTGAGAGCTTCTGTCTGTTCTGGTCCCCATGGTTGACACTGTTTTTTTAGCATGCATGAAAACTTGCTGGTGTGGACCGTTACTCTTGGAATAAAGTCACGGACATAATTAACAATTCTGAGAAATTGTTGTATTTGCTTTTTGTTGAGATTTGTGTCTGGGAACTTTAATAATTCTGATGTAATGTGTGGTCCTGGATTGTAGTGGCCGTCTTTAATTACCATGCCAAGAAAGTCAATTGATTCCTTTCCTATGCTGCTTTTCTTTTCAAAAAGCATGATTCCATATGTCTGAATGATGTGAAAGAAATCAAAAAGAAGTTGTTTGTGGCTTTCAATGTCTGGTGAAAACAATAGTACATCATCGATGTAGAATAAAGCATGATGGAGGATCGGAGAAAAGATCTTGACCATTACTTTTTGAAACAAAGATGGAGCTACTTTAAGACTGAAAGGCGTGACAGTCCACTGATAATGAGCATCAGGGATACAGAAGGCTGTTTTGGGACGTTCAACTGGTGAGATACCAAGTTGCCAGAAACCAGCTTTTAAATCAAATTTAGAGAAGATACGAGCCCCTTGAAGATGGACAAATAGTGACTGTATTTTTGGAAGGGGAAACTTATCATCTTTAAGAAATGAATTAAGTGGCTGGTAATCAATAACTAACCTTTTCTTACCACGAACTAATTCAGACCTTTTTTCAACATAGAAGGCTTGGCAAGCCCAATCTGAAGTAGTAGGTTCAATGAGACCTTACTCAAGCAATTGTGAACATTCTTGCTTAGTAAGTAAGAGGTCAGTTGGAGACATACCCGGATGAGATGCTTTTGTGGGGTTTATGTCTTTATTAAGTTTGAAAGGAAGGTGAATAAAGAACTGTTGATTTTTCTAGAGAGGTGAGGGATGATGGAATTGTGAATGACTGTCTGGATAGAATTGCATGAGTTTTTGGGAAATATCTGTGCATGGAGAAGGTGAATCGGATAATGTATAAAGATGTGGAATATCTGTATAGGGCAAGAACATTTGCTTGAACCGACTTTCAGAGTTAGTGATGCAAAGATTTTTTACTAGCTTTAGGATATCAAATCCTATGAGTAAGTCTTTGTCTAGAAGATGAGAGGCTACAACTTTTTTCCAAATTATACAATTCGGAAAGAATTGAATACCAATGGGTTTTTTGGTAATCAATTTGGTTTCAAAAGTTTCTCCATTGACTGCTCTGAATAGTCTTGAATGATTTTCCCAACATTCTGAAGGAAGAGTAGAAGGATCAATCATACTAGTGTCTGAACCAGTATCAATAAATCCAATAACAGAAACAGGTTTATGGAATTTAGAAGGAAGGATTGACATTTTAAGTGAAGGTCTGAGTATGTTTGAAATTTAATTGACCTTTTTGAATTGTAAAGATGACTGAAATATCATCAGAGTCAGAGGACTCTGTGATAATAAAAGCAGTCTGTTCATCTTGTTCTGACTGTTCTAAGAAATTTGACTCAACATCTTCATTTTTAGAAAGCATTGAAGAATGCTGGAGATATTATATGAGTCGAACAGCTTTTGCAGACTTTTGTGGACAATTTTGAGCAAAGTCACCGCGTTTCTTGCAAATGAAACAATGGTTGGACTTCTTTTTTCTTGAAGTAACGGAAAGGTTTTCTAGATTTTTTGTGGAAGTGTTTCTGGAAATGCTTTTTCTTTTTGGTTGGGCAAACACACTTCTTGTCATCTTTGCACTCAATTTTGAGGTAAGGTTTTTTACAAGCTGAGGAGAAAGGCTGTTTGTTTTCCATGAGATCATTGAAGAATTCTTTCTGTTCACAAATCTTGTCTAAGCATAACATGGCCATTTGGAAAATCTTTCCGAGAGAGATGTTGGCTATGTCAAGATTAGAGGCTCTGAGTTGTCTCTGTAATTCGGGCTGTAGTTCAGCAGGAAGAGAGGCTGTGAAAACATGTTTGAGAATTGGATCATTGAATCCGTCTAGCTTGTAAAACAGCATACTCATTCTTTTGTAATGAATTTCCAAAAGATTTCATTTGAGAGAACAACATTTCATTTGGTGATATTCTTTTCTTACTACTTCATTGGTTGCAAACTTTTCGCTAATAAACTGTTCATGGATAATAGAGAGGGCTGATCCAACTGTGGCTTGCATGAATTGGAGTTGTCTGTATTCTCCCAAACTTTCTAACCAGTCTCATAAAGAACCCATTGAATGGGCCATAAATTCTTTGAGAACTGATTCTGATTGAGCATTTGGCTTTGTCATTTAGAGATCAATCCATGCAGCAAATTCTTGATATCTGGTAGACCATTTGTGACGAAGAATGTCATCAAATGTAAACCAGGAGGCTGATGATGGTTTTGTTGAACCATTAGAGGTTGGTGGAGGTTTGTTTGTTCAGTTTGAGCATTGTTTCCATCATCAAAACTCTCAACAATTGGTGTCGATGTTGAGCCACTTAGTTCTTCTATTTTGGTTGCCATGAGTATGCCAGAGATGTCAGCATATTCTGACTCTGAATCTGAGGAAGTAACATTTAAATCTGAGGATAAGGATGGGTTTGACTCATGGTCTGTTTCTACTTCAGAATCGAAGGATGAGATTTGGGTTTGAATACTATGGTAATGGTATTGTTCAACTGGTTGTTTGTCTCTTTTCGGAGGTTCAGGGGCTGCTGTTAGTGAATCTTTTGGAGGAACAGAAGAGGAAGAAATGGCCTTTAGTTTTGGTTTTGGTCCTTGTTATGGACCTTCTTTGAATGGTTCTCTCCTCTCTCTTGGTGGAGAAAACAACTCAGCCTTATCATAAAGCACCATCACCTCAATCTCCTCCCCGATCAAAAAGGTGAACAATTCACCTCAATTTTTATTATCCATCATCCCTTCTTTCAACACCCTGTCACCAAACTCTTTTGGACACAGGACCAAGCCTATGAATGGAAAACTGTCCCTCATAGTTTTCCCCTGTCATATGACCCTACCTTTCTCTCTACCCTGAAAAACTACCTTCTTGAATTAAATAATATGCAGCCTACACCAGCTGATATTTAACACACCTCCCTCGATCCACGTCATGAACTTATGGTCATTCCTACTACTACAACACCCTCATCCAGTAATTCTCCATCCTTTGGAATTTTAATTAAGGAAGAAAGACCAGATTTTATCAACATTCTTTTCCAAGATTCACAGGATCCTTGGGAAGAATTCACTTCAATCCTGCATCCTACAGAAGCATCTAGTGTACCATCCACTAGTTCAGTTCCACCAACGGATTCACTAACCCGTCAATACTATGCCAATTTGCCTTGGTGGAAAGAACCTTTTGTAGAAGTCGATAGCGACGTTGACACCCTGTCTTCCTTTCATAGTCATTGATCTTATCTGCGAGTCTCGTGATTACTGTCTCTTTAAGTGTTTTCTCTTTAAGTATTTTGTTTGCTTTTAATAATTACTTTTTCTTTTATCAAAAGCAGGTCTGGAATGAGGTTCTGGGTTCCTTTTATATGCATTTGATGGCACAACCAGAAAAAACAGCCAGAATCAATTGAAATGTTTTGAGTTTTCTGTTCTTCATCTGGGTATATCGGCTGGAAACCCAAGCATGTGGGCTATTGGTCCTAAAGATGATTTATTCGTCATTGCTTAGGTATAACAACGCCACGTACTCACGTACTCCGTGGTATCATTTTGGTATTAGAGCCTTGTTTCTTCAATTCACAAAGTGGTATTAAAAGTGTCTTTCTCATTTTCCTTATAAGACATTTAGACGTCAGAGACAGAGAAACTTTCAAACATGGCATCCACTTCATCTACAGCAGTTTCTACTTCTACTATTACTCCTGTATCACTTTCTTCTACCTTATCCATACTAAAATCTTGAACCAACCAAACTGCCACCAAAATTGAAAATCTTGTTGAATATTCTTATATACCTAAATCAGCTCAGATTAATGAATCCTCATTCCCTCTTATTAGTCCTTATCAGCTTTATAAGAGAGGAAACTCTTTCACCAGAAGTATAAGAACCCTCATTTCTACCAAAAGGCCTCACCCAAAAGAATATATCCAGTCCTCTAAATTGGATCATTGCACTCTTTAAGCTACTACAACCGAACAATATGTCACTCTGGAAATACCTCCAAAGTTGATCTCCAACTGGGAAAGAGAAGGTTATACGCACCTCCACCTCGGAGGAGTAAGATTAATTCTGAACTTACATGAAAGAAAAGGATTGTCAGTTACGACTATAGTTGTTATGCTTGACACTAGATTCAAACAGTATCAAGATGCAGTAGTTGGTACTGTTTTGACTACCTTACATGCAGGAAGTGTTCTCCTCACTTTCTACCCCAACTTCAATCTATCTCTTCAAGATCCAATCTGTCAACTGCCTTGAAAGTTCAAGTACAAATTCAAGGAGCGGAACAGATCTCTTCTGCAAAAATTGATACCCTTCACCATCAATTGGTATATAGGCTCCAAAATCATGCCTTAAATCTTCCAACACCTGAAAACCACTCTAACGCTCTTATGGTGTTAGTAGAATCAGACCAAATCCCTACCATCATCCAAATTCCCATACAGATCCCTCGACATGAGCTCCTAAAACTCATCCCACTGGAATGGATTTCAAACTATGAAAAGTTCCACAACAATACTGTCCCAATCCAAACATCAGAAAGTTTGTTTGAAAGAAAGCAAGATGGAACCGTCAGAATGACTTTTCGGCCTCCACTAAGTGCCCCTCAAGAGCCTCCAAGGCTATCTTTCACACACCCTTCAATGATCATAGCTGTTCAGACAGCTCAACAAGATCTGTCAATTACAAGATTCAACTCAGAAGGATACTCCGGGATCAGGAATGTGTAACTCAGATTGTCCCTGTTGGGATGATTGGGAAGAGGATGACCAAGATTCAAAGAGAAAAAGAAAACCTAGAAAGAAAACCCATTCTCCATGCAAAGACAATAAAGCCAAACCACCACATAATCCTCTTCCTCCACCAGCCCCATTACCCATATACAAAAAGGAACTCAAATGGATTGCAAGACATTGCAAAACTGAAGTTCTCCCATGATACGAACCCCGTCAAGAACTGACGCGACCCTAACCAAATTAGTTCCCAAGATCGAATCTAAACTAAGGAATGGAATGAAACCTTGACCTAATGCTTATTGGAAGCACGAACCTTAGTATGTGAAGATGCCACAATTAGCTATGGAAGGTCTGGTTGATAAGTCAAGATATTGAACGCCACGGAAATCCGATAAGTTCAAAGAGTTCGTAAAGAACCAAAGAGAATTAGCTCTCAATATTGCATAAAAAAAAACTTCTTCCCCCTGTTTATTAGATACGAGTACATTATATAGGGTTAGTTACAAGAATTTAAACCAAATCAGAATCCTAATATAAGTAAATAGGAAAGAATTTAAACCAAATTAGAATCCTAATCTAACTAAATAGGAAATAATTTAAACCAAATCAGAATCCTAATCTAAGTAAATAGGAAATAATTTAAACCAAATCAGAATCCTATTTGGCTTTAAATGCCTTACATCAATTAAATGGAAACTAGGCAATTAAAATATAACTAACTGATTTGTTTTCCTAATAGCCTCCTTAAGAAATGGGAAAGTATCTGAAAAAGAAAAATAATATATTTTTCCGCCATAATGTGCAAACCAACTCCCTATTTCATGGAAGTGAATATTTGGAAACTTCAAAAGCCTGAATCATGCATTTATCATGAGCGATTCCTTCAAAGGGCCTCCATGAATTTGATTGAGCCCAAGTTGCTTGAATCAATCCATTAAGTGCTTCTTTGAATTTCTTTGCTCGAGCTCTCGTAACGGGTCTGATGGGAACTTGAATAGAATCTGAATATACCTCATCCCATGTGCTTGTGATAGTCTTATCCTTAATCTCATCATCCCACTCCTTAAATTTTCGAGCCTTAGAAACCTAATTTGATTCACAAAGAAATGTTGTGACAAAACCTTTCATTCCTTCGGCCATAACCTCTACTGGACATCTAGAAGAACCTAGACTATTTGAACTATTTGAATCAGTCCTCAACTGGCAAACACAAAATGATACATTAGCAGACATCCACAAAAAAGTTGACAAAATCAGTTTGCGAACTGACCAAATCGAATCCAAGGTTGATTAAATAACCCTACAAATACAGCAGATCTATCGTGATTTACAATCCAAAATCTCTCAGTTGGATTCAGAATTACGTGCTTAGTCAAAGATATTATGGTCTTGAGTTTGACCAAAAAGAGAGAGAAATTAGATGGTTGAAAGCAAAACTTGATCAGATTGAGTCAGAAAGACAAAAACCCAAACTCTTTACCAAGTCACCTCCTATACCTACCATCAGCCCAACCTATCATCCATTCACTCCCATGCTTGCACCAATGAAGCCGTATGATCCTTCCAAATTATTTGGAATGACGCATACTCTTTTCAAAAATATGCCACAACCACCACAACCGAAACCAAGATCCAAGCCCCGACCTCGACCAATCAAAGTATACCAACCACCATCCACTTCTACTATTAGACAAGAACAACAATATCCAAGATATACTCTTGTTTTTACCCAAGGTCAACCATCTCAGTCCAAGGATAAAGAACCTATGCATCAATATGCTTCCCAACAAATTGAAGTTTCCACAAATTGTGATACTTCTATGACACAATCTGATGCAGAATCTTAAATTTCAACCAGTGATTCAGAGAAAACTTATGCAGACATTACTAAACATTTGATGGCACAACCAGAAGAAACAGAACTAGCACAACCTTCACAGCCAGAATCATATTTTGAAATACCCTCAGATATTGATAAGCCGACTGAATCTTTAACAATAAATCAACCCCCTTAACATTAAAATAGCTAGAAACTATCAAACGGTCCATGGTTTACGTTTAATGACATTCGCACAACCAAATGGAGAGAGAAATTACAAGAAATGTCAGCCTGGATTGATCTTCAGATGTTAATATCAGGTGCAACAACAGAATCAGTCCTTAGAGAATTCGTTACCTATTTTACGGAATCTCTAAAAGATTGGTTTGATAGCTTAGACCCTTAATTGCACAAACGTCTCTAGTTCTTGCTGTCTTACATGAACAATTTATCGGGGAACCAACTGTAGTTTTTAAAGCTGCAAGGCGAGACTACCTCAACATGAAGTGTTGTTCACTGAATTCCAAAGATCTTGATTTCCATTACAAAAGAATGTCAATCCTGTTCTACAAGCTTAATGGATTCAATGATCCAACTCTAAAGCATGTGTTTCTTGCTTCCTTGCCTGAAGAATTACAACCAAAAATACAAAGGCAACTTACAATACACAACCTCAACATTCATAATCCATTAATCCTATTCTGCAAGCTTAATGGATTCAACGATCCAACTCTAAAGCATGGGTTTCTTGCTTCCTTGCCTGAAGAATTGCAACCAGAAATACAAAGGCAACTTACAGTGCACAACCTCAACATTCATAACATTTCCTTAGGAAAAATCTTTCAGATAGCTAAGGGATGTTTGGAAAAGCTCAGTGAACAAAAACAGTTTTTCAAAGATCTAATAAAAGACAAAGAGCCTTTCAGAAGCGCCTAGAAGAAACCATACTTGCAGATCAAGTGCAAAAGCAGAAAAGACTGTGACTGTGACTTGAAAAAGAAGAAGCATTTCAAGAAAATCAGACATTCAAATCCTTCTTCAAAATCAAAGTCATCAAAGTCTCATAGATGGAAAACCCCATGCAGATTTTTCAGGAAGAGATCATTTTCTTCCAAAGAACAAAAGAAGAATAAATCTAGCAGGTGCTTTATTTGCGGTAAAAAAGGCGATTATGCAAAGGACTGTCCAAACAAGAAAGACAAAGCATTCAGACTCGTAAAGCATCTACAAGCTGTTAGAAGAACCTACTGATGAAACAGTGTTCGCACTAGAAAACTCATCTAATGACTCAAAAAATGATGAGTTTCAAACAGTCTTCCAACAACAGTCTTTGTCTCTCAATACCACCATTCTTATTGCCTCCATCAAATTTCAAATCCTACCCTTAAAATTTCAAAGAACCATTCCAATAGTCGGACTCTTAGAGACTGGTGCTCAACGAAGCATGATAAACCTAGACATTCTTCCAGCTCAATACTGGAAGCATCAAAAAGAATATTTCAGAGCAGCAGATGGAAAAATGTTTACAATAGATTTGACTACCAAAAATCCCATTGGTATTCAAATTTCCCAAACTGTGTTATCTGGAAAAAAATCATTGGTTCAAAACTTCTTAATAAGGATATCTTATTAGGGTTTGATATCATTCACTAGATAAAACATCTTCAAATCCTTCCTTCAGGAATCAAAGGCAAGTCCATGTTCAAATCTTTCACAGAAATCCTTAAACTCTCCAGTGTCTCTGAGCCTCTACAGTCTTACCACGAAATCTCAACCAAATTCTTGAAATACTACCCAGAATCCCATTCTGAATTCACTCATCCAAACCCATTGTGGAAAAACAAGTCTTTCTTTATTCAGTTACCTTTTAAACTAAATGAAGGGCTACCCATTTAGGAATGAGTCCATCTGACTTTGCTTTAGCCCAAATAGAATGCTTACAGTTACCAGCCCAAGGACTTATCGAGCCACAAACTCTTAATGGGCTTGCCAGGCGTTTTATGTGGAAAAACATTCTGAACTTGTTAGGGAAAAAAAGATTTGACATAGACTATCAGCCCTTAAACATGTTCTTACAAGATGATAAGTTTCCTTTACTAAAGAGACAAAGCATATTCACTTATCTCCAAAATGTCCAAATCTTTTCAAAATTTGACCTCAAATTAAGTTTTGGGCAAATTGGCATTGAACCCTCAGAAAGATACAAAACTGCTTTTTCCATTCATAATGCTCATTACCAGCGGACAGTTCTACCCTTCGGTTTGAAAACTGTCGCCTCCATTTTCCAAAAAGCTATAGTCAAAATATTTCAACCCATTTTGTTGTTTTTAGGAACACATAAAGAACATCGCCAATTATTAAATCATTTTTTTTATATTATCTAGTCTCATGAAATTATGTTGTCAGCTAAGAAAGCATTATTGCTACAGACAATATTAAATTCCTTAGTGTAGTCATCAAAGACGGACATTACCAACCAGGAAAACACATTGCACAAGATTGATGCACTTTCCATATCAGCATCTCACCACAGCAATTCCTTGGTATCATCAATTATATCAGGGACTTTATTCCTCATGTCGATCAGCACACTAGTCAGCTTTCAGTGTCATCACTTTAAAAAAGATTGCCCAAGATCCACTACCATTAAAGTTTAGCTCATAACAAATGGCAAATGGATACTCCAAATAGATGCAAGTGATTAATCATGTGTGTTATTCTTCTTGAAGAAATAAATGAGAAAGAAAGCTTTATCTCTTATGCTAGTGGACATTTCTCTGACACACAACAGCATTATCACAGTGTGTACAAGGAAATCTTAGCTGTAAAAAATGGTATCAAGAAATTTGAATACCATCTTATCGGCTATCACTTTCTCATCTGAATGGACAACTCAACATTTCCCAACATCATGAATTTATGAATTTCAAAGGGAAAACAGTACCAGAAAAGATGTTGCTTAGGCTTAAGGATTGGTTCTCAAAATATGACTTCTCTGTGAAGCATATAAAAGGAACCTAGAACCTCAATCCAGACCTGCTCTCAAGACTTGCAAAACCAATACCATTTTTACACTACATATTCTCTGAGTATTATTTCCCTATCATCCTTATGGCAACCTCACTACCCAAACAAGCCTTAACCAAAAAGACCTTTCCTCTTGGAAAAACTTTTTCCACAATCTTCGACATTCAAGAATTTGCAAAAAAAAAATTATTTTTAGATTTTTCATGAAAGCCTACATGTTAGTAGATTCATTTCCTTTCTCAACTTTTCATCATGAGAATCTATTTCTCACAGGTCTAACCATCGACCCCTCCAGAGATGTGATGAAGATGAGTTATGGTACATCTGGTGCCTAACTGTTCTTTATGCCACAAAGTTAATTTTACCATCTGTTGAACCCCAACAAATCGACCTTAATAATCTGGAGCCTACTTGAATGGTTTTCTCCACTTCCTTGGTGGAGAAGTAAGTTACAGCAATTGTCCACAACCTACGACATAGATCCAATGCCTGAATCAGAAGCAAATATGTTCATTATCCACAGGCCATATTTTCAGTATCCAAACACCAACTCCTTCTGGACCCAAGACCAAGTGTTTGAATGGTTCACAACACCACGCCTATCCATTCTCGAACAAGACAATAATATCCAGAAGAACCTCCACAATTGCCTTTGCCACCTCAATCACCAACCTGCACCTCATAAAGACATATTTCATACGTCTTTAGGTCCACAACATGATATTACTATAGTTCCTACTCCTTCTGTAATCTCAAAACCAAAGTCCACAGGTATCATCATCAAGGAAAAAAGAACAGATTTCACAGATTTCCTATTCCAAGACGCTCAAGACCCCTGGGATGATTTCCTGCCATGAAGTCAGCACCTTCAATAGCTCTAGGATCCATCTCCAATGGAAAGTTCTCCATTGTTTAGAACTAGTACAAGCACGAATCCACCCAGAGTACAGACAGTTGTTCAAATGGTGACATTTCCATCAGATTACCCAAAAGCGCAACATTGCCCCTCGCCGCCATGTGGGCCTAACTGCAAGCATCGAAAGAAATCAAAGCCAGCAGTCTCAAAAGATGACACAGACAGCTCCTCTGACGAAGACTACATGAATCTTTCATCCCTATAACTTTAAGTTTATCATATGTAATTATTAAAATTAAGTTTGTCGTGTGTAATTATTAAAGTTAAGTTTGTTGTGAAATGATTAAAGTATGCTGAGTCATACTTTAATTATTAAAGTTTGTTTTTATAAAAGTAACTTGATAAGGGTTCTGTCTTATCAAGTTTGCCTCCTCCTCATCCTATATAAAGGAGGTTCTCTTTCGTTGTAAAATCAGAGAAGAAAAAAAGAAATAAAATCGAGTGATTTCCAAAACACCTATGAGTCTCTAAATTCTCTTTCTTCTCTCTGCCAATGAAGTTATAAGATTTTTAAAAGGAAAATAAGAAAGATTAAATCTTCTCTCTGCACTTGTCTTTCACAAGGATCCTGTGCATCAAAAAACTTTTGATAATTTTTATCTGGTTTGGTACCCTGTTTTAAGACAAGAAAGTTTGTTTTGAGTTATATAACCTAGAATGAAAATGTTTTGAGTTTTCTGTTCTTCATCTGGGTATATCGGGTAGAAACCCAAGCATGCGAGCTATTGGTCATTTCTTAGGTATTTGTCATTTCTTAGGTATAACAACGCCACGTACCCACGTACTCCATCGTATAAAGTTTGCTTTTACTTTTTCTGTAATTATGTTTGCTTTTATTTTAAGAAAAGAAAGATAGGGTTCCTTTCCTATCTCTTTCATAATTATGTTTTTGCTTTTAAAAAAGATGAGGGAGTTGTCTTATTCGGGCGCGAAGAATTCTCCTATAAAAGGGAGTTGGCTTTTTATTATTTTTAAAGTCAAATTACAGTAAATAGGAATAGGCAGAACTTGAATAGTAAGCTAATTTTTTTTTAATTCAATTGATTTTAGAAATTTTCATTTTGATTCAGATTTTTTTTTTAATTAGAAAGACAGAACTTCAAGGATTAGGGCAAAGTTGGGGGAAAAGAACAATTAAAGAAGATAGGTTTATGTATTCAAACAAAACCTAAGCAATGACAAACAAAAGTGCACAGCTAGAGAAACTAAATAAATTCAAAGTAGATCAAACATGATTTAGAACCTAATCTCTTATACCAATTGATATGAACCTCACAAAGATAAGTGAGACCCTACATTCAATGAGGTTCCTTTTATGAAGGATCGTTCTAATTTAGATTGAAACAAAAATAAAACAAAAACCTTGACTCTTTATCTATAAAGATAAGAACCAATAATATCAAAAGTATAGGGTTGATGCTTCACTCAAGAAAGAAGAGAAAGATTGCGAGTGATAAGTAAAGAAAGAGTACCACAAGATGAAATCTTGATAAGTTCTAAAAGTTCTTTGAAGAATCAAAGAGAAAAGCTCTCATTATTATTCTAAACTCAGTTCTAGTTACATGGACTCATATAGTTGAATTTTACTAATGGAATAGGTTTTTTTATTGCTAAATATGACCTGAAAATAAAAGATCCTAAAGTAAAATGGCAATAAAAAGTCTTGTTTCCAAAATAGATTAGGAAACAAAGATTTTCCATATTTTCTTCCTAATTTGACAAGGCCATATTTGTTCTTCATACAAAATATGACCTGAAGTAAAAAGAAGATAAAAGATCCTAAAGTAAAAAGGAAATAAATTAAAAGTTCTTCTTTCCCAAATAGATTAGGAAACAAATATTTTCCCTATTTTCTTCCTAATTTGACAAGGCCTTATTTGTTCTTCATACAGGTCACTCCCAATCTGATTTAGAAGCTAGAATAAAATTGATAAAGCATTGACCATCTTGATACTAATTCGAGTAGATTAGTGTCTTGAACAAGACATGAATTTAAGGTGTGCTTAATTAATCCATTTAATGCTTCCTTCATTTTATTGGTTCTTGCCCTTGTCATTGGAAATCCATGGATGATCAACGGATCTTATGAAGCTTTAGCAACCTAGTCCTCATCATTATTGCCATTTTTACTTTTGTCACTATATGTGATTGTCTGTTACCAAAAAAAAAAGAGAGCCGAGTTTTACTTACCTTGAAAATATCTTTATTTTCAAAACCTTGTTCTTCATTTCACCAAAATGGTATGATTAAAATCTTTTATTCAATTTTGATCAATAGACTTCAGGAGCAGAGAGAATTTCTAAATCATGGCATCATCTTCCTCTTCATCTTCAACTCCTTCGAACCCTATTACTCTTTCTTCTACACTTTCTTTACCTAAATCTTGCACTTCTCACACTACCAATAAAATAGAAAATCTTGTAGAATACTCCTATATTCCTGAATCTGCCCAAATCAGTGAATCTTCCTACCCTCTTATCAGTCTTTACCAGTTGTACAAACGACCCAGTTCTTTTACCTGAAGCATCAGAACCCTTATCTCCACTAGACGGTCTCACCCGAAAGAATACATCCAGTCTTCTAGACTTGACCAGTGTTCACTCCAAGCAACCACTACTGAGCAATATGTCACTCTAGAAATCCCTTCAGAGTTAATCTCAAACTGGAAAAGAGAAGGTTATACTCATCTCCACCTGGGAGGAGTAAGATTAATCCTCACCCTTCATGGGAGAAAAGGCTTACCGGTCACGGCCCGAATTGCTATGCTAGATACCCGGTTCAAACAGTACCAAGATGCTGTTATAGGTACTATCCTCACAACCCTTCAAGCAGGAAGTGTTCTACTCACTTTCTATCCAAATTTCAACCTTTCTCTTCAAGATACCAACCTTCCAACAGCCTTGAAAGTCCAAGTCCAAATTCAAGGTGCAGAACAAATTTCTTCAGCCAAAATTGCTACTCTCCATCATCAATTGGTCTATAGGCTTCAAAATCATGCCTTAGATCTACCCACACCTGAACATCACTCTGACACCCTCATGGTGTTAGCAGAATCAGATCAGATCCCAAGACAAATTCCTCGCCAAGAGCTCATACAGCTTATGCCTCTTGAATGGATCTCAAACTATGAGCAGTTCCACAATAATACAGCTCCTATTCAGACATCAGAAAGCATGTTTGAAAGACGACAAGATGGAACCGTTCGTATGACTTTCAAACCACCTCCAAGTGCTCCACAAGAGCCTCCTCGGCTCTCTTTCACTTATTCCTCAATGATCACAGCTGTTCAGACAGCTCAAGAAGATCTGCCAATCACAGGTTTCAATTCTGATGGTTACCCTGTATATCCAGCCAAACACAACGGACATTTCTTATGGGATGTCCCTGGATTAGGCATGTGCGACCCAAATTGTCCCTTTTGGGATGATTGGGAAGAGGACGATGATTACGACACCAAAAGTAAAAGAAAACCTTACCTGTCCCATGTAAACACTGTAAACCCAAACCACCAAAAGACCCTCCACCTCCACCAAGTCCACTACCCATTTACAAAAAAGAACTCAAATGGATTGCAAGAAATTGCAAAACTGATATTCCTATGAATCCTCACAACCCGACATCCATCGTACAACCATTAGCTTGTATGATGTTCTCCTCTACCTCATCTGACTATTCTTCATCTTTTCCACCTCTTGAAACTCATACTGATTCACAACGCAATGTTGTGTCTAAACCCTTCATTCCTTCAGCTATTACCTCAACCGGTCATCTTGAACCTCCTAAACCTTTTGAATCAGTCCTTAACTGGCAAACACAAAATGCCAGAGCACAAAATGATACCTTGTTAAATATCCATTCCAAAGTTGAAAAAATCAGTTTCCGAACTGAACAGATCGAGACGAAAGTTGACTCAATTACAGCCCAAATGGAGCAGATCTACAAAAATCTTCAATCAAGAATTGTTCAGTTAGATTCAGAACTCCGAACCATGCTTGCTCAAAGATACAATGGCCCAGAGTTTGATCAAAAAGAAAGAGAGATCAGACGTTTACAAGCTGAGCTTGCCCAGATTGAATCTGAAAAATAAAGACCTACCTTGTTTACCACATCAACACCCATACCCACCATAAGTCCACCTTACCACCCATTTGCTTCTATGCTTTCTCCAATCAGATCTTATGATCCATCCAAACTATTTGGCATGACCCATACTCTCTTAAGAGATCATCCTATTCCAGCACCTAAGCCAAAATCAAAACCAAAACCCAAACCTTAGCCTCCTCCTCCGGTCAGCACCTACAAATCATCATTAACTATTCCAGAGCACCACTCTCCAACTTATACACCAACATCACCACCACCTCCACCACCAACACAGTCCAAAGACAAAACACCTATGCATCAATACAGTGCTCAGATAGCAAATCCATCTCCCGAAATTGATGAATCCACTTCTGATTCAAACCTAGCTGTTTCAGAAATCTCTACTGATACAGCATCCTCTTCTGAAACCTCTACTCACACACCATCTACAACCAGTGATTCTGAAAAGTCTTATGCTGATATTACCAGAATCCTCATGGCTGACAATCCACCCGAACAAGGTCAACCCTCTCGACCACCTGAACCATATTTTGACATTCCCTCAGATATTGAGGATGAACCTCCAGCTGAATCTTCTACCACAAATCAACCTCCTCGAGGTCAAACCAGTGACAAACCATCCAATGGTCCATGGTTTACTTTTGATGATATTCCATCTCATAAATGGTGAGATAGACTTACTAAAATGTCTGCCTGGATTGATCTCCAAATGTTACGGTCAGGAGCAACTACTCATTCCGTTCTTAGGGAATTTGCTACTCGTTTTACGGGTGCCCTAAGAGATTGGTTTGATTCATTAGGCCAGTACAGGCAACTGCAATTTGTTCAATTACCAGAAGTCTCAAGTGCTCTTGCAGTTATTCATGATCAGTTTCTAGGTTATCCAGCTGCAGTCTTTAAAGCTGCACGCAGAGACTATCCTAATATGAAATGCTGCTCTCTCAATGCTAAAGATCTTGAATTCTATTACAAACGAATGTCTCTCTTGTTCTACAAGCTTAATGGATTCAATGAACCTACATTGAAGCATGTTTTTCTGGCTTCCCTACCAGATGAACTACAACCAGACATCCAACGGCAGCTCAAAACTCACAATCTCAGTCTTGATGTCATATCTCTTGGCAAAATCTTTCAGATTGCTAAGACATGCCTTGATAAACTTTGTGAGCAAAAGCAATTTTTCAAAGAACTGTTAAAAGACAAAGAGCCATTCCGCAGTGCATGCAAAAAACCTTATCTCCAGATCAAGTGCAAAAAGAAAAAGGATTGTGATTGCAGTTCCAAAAAGAAAAGGCATTTCTGAAAATTCAACAATTCAGAATATTCTTCAAAGCCTCGTAAATCCAGAAAGCCTTATAGATTCTTCAGGAAAAAATCAAGTTCATTCAGAGACCAGAAACGGAGAAAATCAAGTAGATGTTTTATCTGCAAGAAAAAAGGTCACTATGCCAAAGATTGTCCCAACAAACGAGAAAAATCTATTCGGCTAGTTGAACATCTTCAGGCCACAACTGATTATTCTCCTGAAAAAGAAGAGCTTGAATTCTATTTCTCTGAACAAGAAGAACCCACTGATGAAACAAGTTCGACCGAAGACTCATCTAGTGATTCAGAAAATGATGAGCCTCAAAACATTTTCCATCAACAGTTGTTGTCTCTAGACACTTCTGTCCCCATTCCTTCCATTAAACTCCAAATTTTGCCTTCAAAATTCCACAGGCCCATTTCAGCAATTGGTCTGTTAGATACTGGAGACCAAAGAAGTATGTTAAATCTAGCCATTCTTCCTCCTGAGAGCTGGACCCATTATGAAGAACATTTCAGGGTTGCTAGTGGAAAATTCTTCACTACCAAATTGATTACCAAAAAACCCATTGGCATTCAAATTTTCCCAAATTGTGTCATTTGGACCAAAGTTATCGGATCCAATCTGCCTAATAAAGATATTTTGTTAGGTTTTGACATAATTCACCAAATCAAACACCTCCAGATCATTCCCAATGGCATCCGAGTCAAATCCATGTTCAAACCTTTCACAGACATCTTGAAACTTTACAATTTGTCTGAAACACCCCCATCTTACCACGACATTTCAACCAAGCTTTTACAATATTGTCCAGAATCCCATTCTGAGTTCACCCATCCAAACCCACTTTGGAAAAATCAGTCTTTCTTCATTAAGTTACCCTTCAAACTAAATGAAGATATCAACCCAACAAAAGCCACTCATCCAGGAATGAGTCCTTCTGACTTAGTCCTAGCCCAAACAGAGTGTTCTCAATTGTTAGCCCAAGGTCTTATAGAACCTACCCATTCTCAATGGGCTTGCCAGGCCTTTTATGTTGAAAAGCATTCTGAGATTGTCCGAGGAAAGAAACGCTTAGTCATTGACTACCAGCCATTAAACATGTTTTTAATAGATGATAAATTCCCATTGCCCAAAAGACAAAGCATGTTTACTTTTCTCAAAAATGCCCAGATCTTTTCAAAATTTGATTTAAAATCAGGTTTTTGGTAATTAGGCATTGAACCCTCTGAACGGTACAAAACTGCTTTTTGTATTCCTAATGCTCATTTCCAATGGACAGTTTTACCCTTCGGTCTCAAAACAAATTTCTTCCATTTTCCAAAAATCCATGGTCAAAATCTTTGAACCTATCTTGCATCATGCATTGATTTACATTGACGATATTTTACTGTTTTCAGGAACACATGATGAACATCGCCAGTTGTTAAATCAGTTTTTTGATATTATCCAAACTTATGGCATCATGTTGTCAGCAAAGAAAAGCACCATTGCAACGGATAATATTGAATTCCTTGGTATGATCATTAAAGACGGACACCACCAGCCAGGAAAGCACATTGCCCAAGAATTGCTTCACTTTCCAGATCAGCAACTTTCCAAAAAGCAAGTCCAACAATTTCTTGGCATTGTCAACTACATCAGAAACTTTATCCCACATGTCGACCATTACACTCATCACCTTTCGGCTTTATTGAAAAAGAAGCCTCCAGAGTGGAATTCCGACCACACAAGTGCTGTCACTACTCTAAAGCAACTTGCGCAAGATTTGCCACCACTAAAGTTGATCACAGATGGCAAATGCATATTGCAAACAGATGCTAGTGATGAATCATGGGGTGCCATCCTTCTTGAAGAAATCAATGGAAAAGAACACTTTATCGCTCACGCTAGTGGACAATTTTCTGACACACAGAAACACTACCATAGCGTCTTCAAAGAAATCTTAGCGGTAAAGAATGGCATCAAAAAATTTGAGTTTCATCTCGTTGGACATCATTTTCTCATCCGAATAGACAGTTCAGCCTTTCCCAATATCTTCAATTTCAAAGGTAATATTGTTCCCGAAAAAATGTTACTCAGGTTAAAAGATTAGTTTTCTAAATATGATTTCTCTGTCAAGCATATAAAAGGATCCCAAAACCTCATCCCTGATTTGCTATCCCGACTCTCAAAACCAGAACAGCCTCTAGCCCTTGTTTCTACCAAATATCACTTCCCAATTATTCTCATGGCTACTTCACTCCCTTCTGAAGCTATCACTAAAAAGACATTTCCTCGTGGCAAAACCTTCACCTCAGTCTTTGCCCTCCAAGAATTTGCAAAAAAGGCTATGTTTCGATTCTTCATGAAAGCTTACCTTTTAGCAGATTCATTTCCTTTCTCAACCTTCCATCCAGAAAACATGTTTCTTCTTTGGTTTAACACTTGATCCACCCAATGAAATTACCGAAGATGAGTTATGGTACATCTGGTGCCTAACTGTCTTATATGCTACTAAGTTGGTTTTACCAGTTCATTCAACCTTGTCCCATCTCCTTAATCTAGAAAAATCCACCTCTCTTATCTGGACCCTTCTCGAGTGGTTCTCCCCCATTCCCTGGTGGAGAAAGAAATTACAGCAATTAACAGAATTATACAATCTTGATCGCATGCCTGCATCTGAAGCTAAAATGTTCACATCTGTGTTCATTATTCATCGGCCATATTTCCAACATCCAGACACCAACCTTTTCTGGACTCAAGATCAGGTATATGAATATTTCACCACTCCACATCCTGCCCTCATTGAAAATGAACTCCAGCCCAACCTCAACAATTACCTTTCCCAACTAAATTACCAAACTCCACCGCATAAAGACATTTTTCATACATCTCTTGGCCCTCAACATGACATGATTATGATTCCCACTCCATCAGCCATATCCAAACCAAAGTCCACCGGTATCATCATCAAGGGAGAAAAACCAAACTACACTGACTTCCTTTACGAAGACTCTCAAGACCCATGGGAGGAATTCCTTCCACTCAGCCAACACCTTCAACAGTTCCCACAACCATCTATGCATGAACCAGGATCATCATCTCAACCTCCGCCTCAGAAAAAAGACAAAGCAACTCAGACATCACCACAACAATTACCACCAGGCTACAGGAGAGATTGTCCTTATCCACCTTGCCGTGGTCCCCGTTGCAAGCATCCAAAGCTCTCCAAGACATTTTTCCCAAAAGATAATGATCGTGATCCAGATGAAACAGATTGATCATCTGAAGACGACTACATGAATCTCCGCTCTCCATAAAGTTGTTTGTCTTGTTGTAATTATGTTTTGCTTTTTAACTTTGTCTTGTTGTAATCATTAAAGCTTGCTTTTACTTTAAGCTTTTACTTTTGTAAAAGTTATGTCCAAGTCATACTTTAAGTCTTTGTCGCTTGTAATAATTAAAGGTGTGTAATCAGTATGTGTAATAAATATGTCTTTTACTTTTACTTTTCAAAAAGAAAAGATAGGGGTCCTGTCCTATCTTTACGCTTTGGAATCCTTATATAAAGGATTTCTCGCCTCATTGTAATATATCGGATTTCAAGAATCATCAATAAACCTCTCGTGTTTTCTATAAGCTATGAATTTCTAAACTCTTCTCTCTCTCTGCAAATGAAGGTCTAAAGAAAAGAAAAGAATAAAGATTTTATCTGTTCATTTTGAAATCTCAAGGAAGTATGCTCTGCACTTGCCTTTCAGCAAGGATCCTGTGCATCAGAAAACTTGATAAATTTTATCTGGTTTGGTACCCTGTTTTAGACTAAAAGGAAAAGTCTGTTTTGGGTTGTAAAACCTACAAAATTGTTTTAAGTATTTTGATGCTCATAAAAGTATATCGGCTGGAAACTAGGACTTGCGGGCTACTGGCCCAAAGTACAGTTCTAACTGTTGTAGACCTGGTGTAAACAACGCCACGTACTAATATGTGAAAGAGAGCCGAGGAGGCTCTTGTGGAGCACTTGGAGGTGGTTTGAAAGTCATACGAACGGTTCCATCTTGTCGTCTTTCAAACATGCTTTCTGATGTCTGAGTAGGAGTTGTATTATTGTGGAACTGCTCATAGTTTGAGATCCATTCAAGAGGCATAAGCTGTATGAGCTCTTGGCGAGAAATTTGTCTTGGGATCTGGATAATGGTTGGGATCTAATCTGATTCTGCTAACACCATGAGGGTGTCAGAGTGATGTTCAGGTGTGGGTAGATCTAAGGCATGATTTTGAAGCCTATAGACCAATTGATGATGGAGAGTAGCAATTTTGGCTAAAGAAATTTGTTCTGCACCTTGAATTTGGACTTGGACTTTCAAGGTTGTTGGAAGGTTGGTATCTTGAAGAGAAAGGTTGAAATTTGGATAGAAAGTGAGTAGAACACTTCCTGCATGAAGGGTTGTGAGGACAGTACCTATAACAGCATCTTGGTACTGTTTGAACCAGGTATCTAGCATAGCAATTCGGGCCGTGACCGGTAAGCCTTTTCTCCCATGAAGGGTGAGGATTAATCTTACTCCTCCCAGGTGGAGATGAGTATAACCTTCTCTTTTCCAGTTTGAGATTAACTCTGAAGGGATTTCTAGAGTGACATATTGCTCAGCAGTGGTTGCTTGGAGTGAACACTGGTCAAGTCTAGAAGACTGGATGTATTCTTTCGGGTGAGGCCGTCTAGTGGAGATAAGGGTTCTGATGCTTCGGGTAAAAGAACTGGGTCGTTTGTACAACTGGTAAGGACTGATAAGAGGGTAGGAAGATTCACTGATTTGGGCAGATTCAGGAATATAGGAGTATTCTACAAGATTTTCTATTTTATTGGTAGTGTGAGAAGTGCAAGATTTGGGTAAAGAAAGTGTAGACGAAAGAGTAATAGGGTTCGAAGGAGTTGAAGAGCATAATAACTTTGGAGAATAGAGTTTTATGTGTTACATATGATTTGACTAAATTTATTCTGCGTTTTTCAGTTATGAAATGGTTGTATCACCTAGAATTATATTTAGCCAACAAAATTTTTTGACCATAAAATATGGTATTAATTAAAATTATAGTTTTGTCACAGTAAGTAATTATTTGTATCCAACAAATGGGGTCTTAAAATTATAAAAATAAGAATTGCTTTCAAAACTAATATTATGTGTCACAGATGGTCTGCCCAAATTTACCCCCATTTTTTAGTGAAAAAATATTTTTTCTTATGTATAATTATATTTTTCAATGATTTATTGTCAAAAAAATAATGAAATATTGTCCAAAAAATTATATTTTAAATGATGAAATATTGTCCAAAAATTATATTTTAAATGATGAAATATTGTCCAAAAAATTCAAATTTGGAGGAAGATTCTTGTGCCAAAAAAAAAAATGTCTTGTTGTGACTAAATGATATTTGCCGTAAAAATCAAATTAAAGACCAATTAACAAGTCTCAAAACAAAAATTACTAGTTATAAAATAAGTTAGGACGAGACTATTGGTTACGATTTCAAAAATTCCTCACAATAAGCATTATTCTTTGACCAAAATTAAACATGCTGTAAAAAAATATCATCTTAAAAATTCAAATTTCTCACAATAATTACTATTCAGTGTGTTAATACTATTTATTTGCATTTTATTGCTTTTGTAATTTCTGGAAAATATTAAGCGATTGGTTATAGATTATGTTTTTGATTTGAAGTTTGTAATCTATACTAATTTGTTAGTATTTGAGCTTGAAGTCTAAGGACTTTGATAAAAACAGTATATGATCTTCCGTGGCTTTGCGATGAGTAGACCACATATGCTGCTGCCAAGTTACTTTTAGCATACAATAATTAGGTAATGTATGAGTTTATTTTTGCTTGTAAGTGTCCAAGACTTAATTAAAGGTTAGTCTTAAAGGACAATCACATGCACTTTATTTGACATATTTATTTGGTAAAAGCTATAACATATATCCAGATTTTATCATATTGTAGTTTCAAATGGAGATGGTAGATTTATTAGTTCAACATAAATTATTACTACATAGATATCTTTTTTTACTAATTTTGACTTCTGAGATGAATTTTCTTAAGAACTATGTTTAATAGATCAATATTTTGTTGAATGCATTCAGGATGTTGTTTCGAAATATTAAAGTTAAATTTTAGTTGTGTTCTACTATGCTTCTAAAATAATATTGATTGAGTCAAAATGATTATTATAAATTGTTAGCTTGTTAGGCAGCTTTGGTGATTATTGTTTACTATGATGATACTGTTTGTTTGCACGTACTTGATTTTTGTTGTTAGTCAGAATAGATTTTAAAATATGTGTATATTTTTTTTGTTTTATTTCAGAACAGATTTAAAAATCAAGGATTGTGATGTATTGAGGAGTAGATGTATTGAGGATAATTAATTAAGTTGTGCAAACTTGAGATGGTTTATGTCAAACTTAATATGTAATCATGTTTCTTTCAAATTATATTTGAGATGTATTGCATTTGTATTTCATTTGATACTTATTTAAATTTTATTGGGAGTATTTTATTTGATATAACATTCCCATGAATGTTCAGTTTGATTTAATTGTTCAATTTACTTCACTTTAGTTTTAATATTTTCTTCAAATAACATTATTTGATGGCAAAAGTAAACACTATCACTAGAGTGTCATGATATTCGTTGTATTATAGTGAAACAAACCATTAACATTTAATAACTTTAGTGATACTTAAGTGAAACAAACCATTGTCATTGAATAATTATTAGTAACTACTAGCACCATAATGTTATAAAAGTTGTAATACTATTGTAATATTAATCACCGACACCACGTTTATAACACCATAACTAAGTGTTATTATTTTTTAATTGACAAATTACTAATACAATTAACAAATATCATTGAAAGTAAATATTTGATATTTTTCTAATGTCATTAAAGTCTATTTTTATAGTAGTGGATGGAAATTTCAGGCAAGCCAAATTAAAAAGAGCCGCAAAAAAGTTTTAGTAAAACACATTGAGATGACTGATCTTCTCAATTGCACACACTTAAAAATAGCATAAGAACTAATAGAAACTATATGCCCTTTTCTTGGTTTCATCATCATTATAAACCTTACGTTTTCTTTTCATAGGATACGTATGTATATATAAGAGTGGAATAATTATCTATACTCTCCTTTGCCTATTGAGTACTGAAAATCTCCCATTAGAAAATGAACTCTTCATTGAAATAGGCCTAATGGGAATGCTTAAGCATGAGCTTATTTCTAGGGCTAGACTTGCCAATTTCTGATGATTCTTTTGATGATCCAGCAATTATATCTTGATCAGAATCTAGTTTAACCCTCAATATATCTGCAACAGAAACACGAATTTGACATGAATGATCCATTGAAACTGATCTCCTTATTATATGCTGATGATTATATCCATCATCTGCTATCTCAATTATGGTGTCTCTTCCTTGCAAATTCCCCATATCACTCAAAGCACGAAATGGTGTCTTCGGTATCTCAATGTTCATCAGCAATTCTTCATCGTCTGCAAGATTAGCCCTGTTTCTTGCTATTTCTTCTTGTTCATGATGATCATCTGCAGCTTCATTTTCTATTGTTCGGTGGTTTTGAGAAGATTCACGATGATATGTTGTAGTTATTGGAGGTAAATGAGGTGAAGCGCTAATGAGAAAAAGATTAGCGCGGCACAGGGGGCAATTTGAATGAGATTTAAGCCATCTGTCAACGCAAGGGACGTGGAAAGCATGATTACACTTGGGCAAAAGCCTAAGGCTTTCATCTTCTTCAAACTCACTGAGACAGATAGAGCAATCTGTTCCTTCAATCAAACCATCACCCTTCTTGTACTTGCAAACTGTAATAGACTTGATCAGCGCTTCATCTAAACCTCTAGTTGGAACATGCCATGGCTCATGATCATGGAAAAAAGGGTTGTGATTTTGTTCCAATTCTTCACTTGGATCTTCAATCTCTCTTCTTCTGCTCGCAGAGTTTGTGTTTCCACAATATTTAGATAAGATGGTATAGTAACTTACCAGAAGAAAAGCACTTGCCAAAATGCCAATGATTGCGATGACGAGAGGAGAAAAGCTTGGGCTGGAATTGCCACGAAGGAACTCATCAAAAGAAGGTGGAGGAGGCGGGAAGATGATGTAGCACCATTGTGGGCAGTACAAGCTACAAAAGCCTTGAGAACAGTCCTTGCTATTCACATAAGGCACCCAAGCGTTTGGAATATTGCCTAAAGAACCCATCACACTTTAATTTACTAACTCTACAGGAGTACTAATACCTATTACCGTTTCTAACTTGATAGCCTCTAGCTACCAGCTTGATATTTATATTCAAGTACTAATTTAAAACTAATTAAATAATTAAGGAGAAAAGCATAAGCAAAAGAGTACCTTAGAAACCGTTTGTATGAGTTAGAGGCATGGGAGAGAATTTAATTAATGTATTTGATAATAGGGAGTAAAGATTTAGCAAGTGGAGTGATTGGACGAGGTTTTTTGAAGAGATGAGACGGATGAAAGCTGGAAAAAGCAACCCAAAAGAGTCTCACATGGAAAAGAATAAAAGATACCGGACTGTGGATGAGTATTTTGATCTTTTCCTTTCTTTTTCTTTTTTAAAACAATGGTTTGTTGACTAAGAAGGTGGTGCCTGTTGGTTGAGAATTCATTGAAGCAATCAATACATGCTTCATTATAGTTCAAAGACAGTTGTAGGTTGTGCACTTAACTTTAAAGGTGCAGCTTTGAGTGGTCCCACTGCCAACTCTCAAATGTTTCTCTTTTAAGGCTAAAAATAGACATCTCTTCCAACAAATGCAGATGTGTCGATATATTCTCAAAATATTGGTAGGACAAATATATGTTAAAGTATGGATAAAAAAATTAAATTAAATCATAATAAAATTGATTTAAATTAATCCTAATGAATTCAGAATTATAAAATCAATCTTCCACAAATCTTCTATTTGTAACCACAACTCAATATAAAAAAATCCTAAAATCCTTCCTTGCAATCAAAACACAGTTACAACAAAAATGGATGTATAGATATCGAATACAGAAACATGTGAACCAAAATCATTTCACTCTGAATTGCATGAGAGATTGAAAATTTGAAACAAGTTTAATGTTCTCATACATTCACAACACTAAAACTAACAAGGTTCATTGAACAAAACTTTTCTACTAAACCGTATTTTGCCCATTGTTCAACATGTTTTCATCTCATTCTTGAAATTAAAGATTAAAGTCTCTCTTATGTATTGAGGAAGTTGTGTGTGTGTATAAGTACAAAGTCAATTTAGGAGGTTGGACAAACTTTTAGTTATAAAATATGAGTAAATTAGAATATAATTATAAAAAAGAAGAAGGAAATTTCCATATCGAGATGAATTCAAAGCAATTAGCCATCAAGATTAGGTGTACTAGTAGGGATGGTAATGGGGTGGGGTGGGGGTGGGGGGGCCTACCCCTTTAAAAATTTCACCTCCATTCCAAACCCTATTCCCCAATAAATTTAGTGGGGTGGGAATGGGGAATCTCTGCGCGGGGAATGATTTCCCTATCTCCACCCCACTAAGGATTATATGCAATTTGTTCTTTTTTTTGTTTATTGGCTTGTATTGTCGCTTTAACTTGCTTGATATGGTCAAAATTTCAAAAAGAAGATGAAGCCAAAGAAACAAGGATTTGAAACATTTGCTAAACATTTTTGTTCTTTTAGTTATTATTTATTCAAACATTTTGTAGTTTTGATATCATTTCAAGATATTGTTTCAAACTTTTGAAATTTTTTTCAATAATTTATAAAATAGTGATGATTTTATTTTATTTAAGTCTCTAATTTTTTATTTATAATTTCATACCTATTGTAAAATAATTAAATAAGTAAATGGGGAATGGGGTGAGGATGCAGAAATCATTCCCCACATGGGGATTTTCCATTCTCACCCCACTAAATTTATTGGGGAATGGGAGTTAAAAGTTTCTATGGGGTGGGCAATGGGGTAGGCCTCCCCACCTCCATTCCACCCCATTGTCATCCCTAAAAACAACAAGTATTAAATAAAAATTAGAAAAATATTTATATATAATGAGGATTGGAGTGGGGTGGGTTGGGGAGTACAAAACCAAACCCCACCCCGTTAAGAATTTGAGAATTATTTTTCTCCTATTCCCTAAAAATTATTCAAATTTTATTTCATTTGGGGTGAAACCCCATGGGGCCCTAAATCTATGGAGGATTTTGCCATCCCTATGTACTAGTCTTTCAACTCCATTACTTCTAGACTCTCAATTAGATTAAATATTTTTCTGTTATTCCACGCGAGGGGAGTCTGCCAGAAGGAATTCTGCAGCAACGATCAACAAGGTTTGTTAAGGGGATCCAGCTTCCTTCCAACCGGTGGAAGGTACCCCTTATTTTGTCGTTTAGTGCTGTGACCGTTGGATATTTGGGAAGTTCATCTAACGGCTCCGGTTTGGTAGCGTCGAAGTTAATTTCAATTGGCAACCGTTTCAGAGCGCTCCCATGTGGGGGGTTAGGATTGTAAGAAAAATTTGGGAAACATGAGAGAACGATTTGAGTTCAATTGGCAACCGTTTCAATTGAATATTCAGCCCTTGCTTGCTTAGTAACGGCATTGAAGAAGTCCAATTTGTGTCGACCGAATAGTATGCCGATTTCAATCTCACTTTCTTTACACGTTCTTTAGCTTTGGCTGCAACAACAATCCCATTATTCCCCATTAGACGCAGATAATTGTGCTAGGCAACTTCTGAAATATGTTGTCAGTAATGGAAGCTCAAATCATTCTCTGTAGCCGAGAGAGATGCAGTGATTTCGATCGATGCAGAGAGTTGGGTTTTGGGTAAAATATGATAGGGTTAGTTTTGGAATAAAAATATTTACAAATTTTTTGTAATTTCCACTTGTACATTGCTCAGTTAATTGAGATTGTCTTCACCGGCCACACCACGCATCTTCTTTTATTGCCTGTCTGTCTATCAGCCATTGGATTTCACTACTCTTCAATCCAATGGCTAGATCACAAAAGGACAAAACAAGAGGTACCTTCCAACCGGTGGAAGGTAGTTTTGGCCTTGTTAAGGATATCAATTGATTTTAAACATTATATAATCATGAGAGTCAAATTTCAAATAAATAAATAAACAATATAGTACGCATCATATCTATTTGTGTATACAACAATAATTATGTTGAGTTTCTTTTTTTTTTTTTTTGAAAAGAATAAATATGTTGATTCTCTATTTCTCTAGACTTGGAATTTAAAATTATTAGAATTTAAGAGCACAAAGAGGGAATTAAATAATGAAATATTATTTGGCTCTCCATCACTTGGCATATACGTGTGGTTTATGTAAAGAACACTTATGATTTTAGAATGTGTGTAATACACACACCAAATTAGCAATCTTTGTGATATATTCAATGTACGCTTGGCAAAGTATTGGAGGCCTATCGTTACCATAAATGAATGGGTCTCCCTTTGTAATTGACATATGTGGATTCATCGTTGAAACAATAAGAGTTAAAGTGTGAAACTGAGAGCACAGAAGCTTGGCTTCCATATTTGGCTTGTCCAATATCATTTTGCTCGCTTTACCTTGTTAACTTTTACAATAGTTACATGAATATAACAGGAATCACATGAGACATCTAAACTATACCTAAATAATAATTTATTACAATATTGAATTGTAAACATAATAGTTAATAAAAAAAGGCAGAGTCATTATTTTTTACTTTTTAACAAACTTGAAATTATCTTATCTTCATCTTAGTTGATTCGATAATCCTCTCTCAGTATTCAAGATAAACTGATTAAGGTCCATTGGAGATTCTTTAAAATAGGTTCGTTTAGTACTTTATTTATTTTTTTCTATTTTTCTGATGGTTCTCATATACAATTCAAAAAACTGTCAGGTTTATGCCAACGTAACACGCAATGTCAAAACAATTATAGCTGACTGCTTTCTTGTGAACCAAGAAAGTCCTTATTCTCTTTAACCAGCCACTTTGATGGCCTCTTTTCACTTCTTTTAATTTTTTACAATTTTCAGAGCCGCAACGGTGTCCTCTCCTCCAAAGTCACTCTAAATTCTATGCGCATCCTTTAGTTGCCTATAATATTAATTAGGGAGCGCCTAAGTTGCAATCAATGTACCTTATGGTTTTTGTCTTTTTCTTCTTAGCTAATTTCATATGAATCCCTTTAATTCTTTTTATTTTTAATTTTTATTGCTGTGGATGTATTTGTCTTCTCCCATCCCTTCTACATCGATTTTTTATTTTCTTTAAAGTTTTATTTATTTCTTTAAACATTAATAAATGGTTATCAAATTCATACAAATCTACAAATTCAGAATAAACTTCTGGTCCTAAATTTACTAAACCTATTCTTTCTTGTTCTAATAAATATATTTTCTGGTTAATTAAATTTATATATGTGTTTACTATGTTTTCCCATCCTAAAAACATATTGTCTATACTATTTGCTAATTCTTGTATTGTATAACATCTTGATTCATAGTCTTTCTGTTTTATACCAGTAGATTAGAAATTTTATAAATTTATCAACAAATCTCATTTTCTTTTCTATTAAAATTTCACCACCTGTTGTATCCATAAATCTATCTCTAAACTCCTTGGTTAATTCAAGTTCTATATTTCTTATATTATTTTTATCAGTTTTTATTGTTTTTACTAAATTTTTTATTTCTTCTTTATTATATACCTTTAATGTATATAAACTATTAACTATTGCTTGTATTGGGTCTGCCATCTTGATACTCTATTTGGCTCTGATACCATCTGGTGCCATTGGCTTTATAAAACTAAATTATGAGATAAAACTAAATTAAAGATAAAACTAAATTAAAAAGATTAATATTGATCTTGAATCTCAAAATGATCACAAAATCCATTAAATTAATTGATATATGTTTAAACATGCAGGTACAAATTTTTATTTAGAAAAATACGTGGCGTTGTTTTACCAGAGTGATGAGATCCTTGACAAATCAGCCAAGATATTTAATTCTCCTTTGGACCAATAGTCCGCACACCTTGGTTTCCAGCCTATATACTCTTCTTTTATTTTTCAAATTATATTTCAAATTCTTCATTATCTGAGTTATGGACATATGAAGGTCCTTCTGTATAAACCTTTTGTTCTAAATATGCCTTTGCTATATCAATTGATTCTTCTATTGTTAACATAATTATATTATGTTTTAAATTATCTACTTCAATATGTTTTATTATTTTTCTTTTTAATTCTTGGGGCAGATTAAGTGAATGGACTGCTAATAAATCTTCTATTCTAACAAGTTCCTGTTTGCTAAACATATATGAGCTTTGATTAAATGATCCTAAATTGAAATCTATTATCATCATATAGTCATTATATGTTATCTTCATGGTAGGATTTATCATATATTCTTTGGATTCTCCTAAATAAATTTTGTTATTCATGTTTCTAATGATTTTTAAGAGTTTTGTTTTAATTTAAATAATCTGCTCTTCATCCATAAATCATTTTACCAACAACTGCAAACAACTTCCACCAAGAGATAAAAGTCGACTATTATTACTTAAATCACCTTCTCTTCTTTACTTTCTGATCTCCTTCCAGTGACCTGCAGCCTGGACGTCTTATTCCCTTAACGGTCTCCTGCCTCAACGGGATCTGCGGACTTGAGTGGCTTTACTGTGTGGATATCGATCGTCTTGCTAAAGAAGGGTTGATTAGGTTTAGGTTCCTCTTCTTTTTCTCTGGTTCTTTTGTTTTTAGTTGATGATGTTTTGATTTAGGATTTCGAGCAGGTGAGTGTTTTTAGTGCTCCATTGATTTTTGAAGAATAGAGATATGAAAATTGTCCGAGGAAAAACTCTCCTCTTCTTTCCTTTTATATCCTCTTACATTCTTGGTTTATTGTTACATTATTAGCTTCTAACTTCACTGCTTACATCATTCTTATTCTATTATTACAAGACTTTTTGACTTCTTCTTTTCCTTTAAGCATCTTCTTTTTTCTTTGTCTGCCACGAGCATCTTCTTTTTATCTTGTTTATCACGAGCTGGCATTAGCTTTTTATCTTTGTCTGCCACGAGCTTCTTCTTTTTATCTTGTTTATCACGGGCTGTCATTGGCTTTTTATCTTTGTCTACCACGAACTTCTTCTTTTTATCTGTCTGACATATTTATATCCATAAGCTGATAAGCTTGCTGCAGGGTTTCACTGCTGCTTAGAAATCTCATGGTACTGATCTCGTTGATGAATTCTAGAAGGATATTTGAAGGTGTATGACTATCCTCTGAAGTTACAAGGATGTAATTTTGAAAATGGATAATTGTTCTGAAATTTCTTTTATAAAGATCTTTGGCGATGCTCCATATTACCTTTAAGGAATATTTGTGTATTCGGTTCCTACCTCTATCTGGAAATTTTTTGAAAGATGGCCTATTGAAATCATGTAAAATGCTTGGTATTCTATATTCTATTGATTTTCTAGACTAATGGTGTAGAATTTTAGGTATATTGACCTTCTTTGACTAATATCTCATCAAAACAAGCTATTTCTTTTGGGTTTGTATCTGGATATACTAGATCTAGGTATCCATATTTTGCTATTTTTCCAACAAGAAGTGGGTCTGCTCTTTTTATGGCTATCATTCTAGGATACATATTTTTTCCTAGGGCTTTAAAAATGGTATTGTTATGCAAACAAGTAGAATATATCCATGTGGAAAACTGTTTATATTCTTCTTCTTTTGGATTTAATGGTGAAGGTTTTTCTTCTTCTTCCAAAGGTGTACTGTTTATCTTAATGAACTTTTTTGAAGAAGTTGCTTTTGGTGATTCGATTTCTATAGATATGGTTCGGCTGGAAGATGGATCAGAGTTGTGGGAGTGGTCCACTACTGCTTCTTATTTTTATTGGGTTAGTGTTTATTAAAAGCTCTTTTGTTAGGTCGCTTATGTATGACTCTAACAAATGTATACCCTTTTCATGAGCCTCTGAGGCTTCCTTCATGTAATTTATGGCATCGAGCATTCATTCTCCGAATTCTATGTTCCTGCTTAAGAAATCTGCAAGAAAATTGTTAGTTCTTTTAATATGTATAATTTTAAAATTATAATAGGACAAATAGGCTTGCCACCTATGTAGCCTTCTATATTGGGGTTTATTTGGTAATATTTTGTTTATGAGGGAACTTACTTGAGAGTTATCAGTTTCTATAGTAAATTGTTTTTGAAGTAAAAATAATGAAAATTTCTTTATTCCTTTATATATCGCAAGGAGTTCCTTTTCATGGACTGGATAATTTACTTGTGCTTGATTAAATGTCCTACTAGTATATCGGCAAATTTCATTTATGTCATTTTATCGGTTTGTATTATTAATTTATCATTTTTATCTGAGAGATTTTTACATTCTTCCTTGAGGTTTTTTACAGTATCTGTATGTTTATGAATGGAATCCCACATCGCTTGGGATCACTCACGAGGAGTAGTTCAAATAGCCATGTGGTTCCCCAACTCTACGAGGCCTTTTGGGTGTTGGGCTTAGTTCACGGGCCTTAGTACCAAGTATATTTCTCTTTTTTGCTAAGTCTTTTATAAATCCTTCTGCATAATTTAAACAACCTAAAAACTTTTGTATTTTTTGTTTATTATTTTCCAATTTATTTAGGAAATTTTGTAATCTTTTTTCCTATGTGGTTTTGAAGTCTTATTCCTTTTTTTTGTCAAGAACCATTCCCAAAAATTCTATTTTCTTATGTCTTATAACTGCTTTTCTTTCTGACAGTACAATTCCTTCTTTAATGCAGGTATTAATAAATTCTTTCAAATGTTTTCGATGATCTTCTAATGTTTCTGGTGCTATTAATATGTCATCAACATACACTATGATATATTTATAATCTTTAAATATTTTATTCATTCGACTTTGAAAAATTTGAGGGGCATTTTTTAATCCAAAGGACATTAATAACCATTCATAATGTCCTTGTGAGGTACTAAAGGCTGTATAAGGAATACTATCTTTTTTCATTTTTATTTGCCAGAATCCTTATTTACAATCAAACTTAGAATAATATGTTTTATTTTTTACAAGGTTGATTAATACTTCTTTGTTTGGAAGAAAATATCCATCAAATTTCGTATATTTATTTAGTTCTTTATAATTTATTACCATTTTTACTTTACCTCTTATTTGTTCTGATCTTTTCATAACCATAAAGGCTGGACTATTATGTGGGCTATTGCTATTTCTAATTAGTTTTAAATTTAATAATTCTTTTATTTGGATTTTAAATTCTTCTCTATCTTCTTCTGTATACATCATAGGTTTAAGTCTTATAATCTTATTGGCAATTAATTCTATTTTTGCTCTAGGATGGTCTAGTTTCCATAATACTAAGGGGTTATCTTTATAAACTTGTTCAAGTTGTGATTTTATTACTTCTAGTTGTATATTATAACTCTGTCCTTTTTGTATTGGATAATGTTTCTCATAACTAAATGTATCACCATGCTGGGCTGGCTGAACTCTATAAGGCTTAAATTCGCGAGGAATGCGAAGGATATAGTTATAAAGAGTTTTAAGGGTTATCATATATGTAGTTTGTTGATAATATTGAAATTGTTGTAGGAAATCATTTCCTAGAAGTAGATCACAATCCATACAGTCATATTGAAAAATTTGATTAATACGTACTATTTTACTTCCTAAAAGTATTTCAAAATTTATTAATGATTGATTTACTTGTTGTTTATCCCCTGTGATTCCGATAATTTTTAATTTTCCATTTGATTTCCATTGATCTGATAAAAAAGATTTCATAATTGTGATTTCACTACCAGTGTCTATGAGAGCACATGTATCTATATCTTTGTCAGTTATGTTTATTTGTATATAAACGGACATAGGGTATTTTATATAAGCTTCATTTAACATGTTTCACATATTATTTTTTGACCTTCTATGTGTAGGGTTATTTTATACTTTTCGATTTTGTAATATTCCAAATCATTTAAAAAACTATTTCCTAATACTATATGTTTTTCTGGATCTGTAGTCATAGAAGAGTCTATATAACAAGGTACTATTATCCTTAATCCTTCTATAATTATAGGGGCTTTAACTTCTTGTTTACAAGTATATTTATTACCGTTGAAATCAGTATATTCATACGAGATTCCTTTTTCTTTAATTAAGAGTCCTTTATTTTTAATGTGGTTCATGTAATTATGACTTGTACCAATATCTATTAATATGAGTATTCTTGTTGTATAGTTGATTCCATCAAAATATTGTCCAAGTATTTTTACTACATTATTTGTTGGTACAGATTTAACTATTTGTCTATCAATACTTAATCTTCTGGATGAACTTCCTCTTACTAGGGTTCTTCCTGCAGAGCTTATAAGAATGATAGAGTTTTCACTATTATTGTCTAAAAATTGTTTTCTGTCATCTACATTAAGTTCATAATTAATAGGTATTTTGTAGTCTTGGATTGTAGGTTCTATAAACGTTGCTATGTCTTCACATTCTTTATTTATTTCTATATAAGGTTTATTTCCATATATTTCTCCATAATTCGAATTATAAAAACTATATAGGGCAGAATAATGTATTGTCATTAATCTATTTCCTTCTTTCATTAAATTCTTTTTCAATAATTTAAAGTGTAAACTTAATGTTTCATCTATATTTTTATCTTTAATGTGCACACAATATCTAGGGTGACATGTGAATAATAATTTAGTGTAACATAAATTTCCTTCTATTGTTCCTAAATGTCCTATACTAGGATCATTAAATCTTTGGTCATGTAAAGATAAGACTATAGGACTATCTATACCTTCTTTAAAAAGAGACTTTACTAAGATTTGTATTTCTGCTAAATATGCGTGTTGAATTTTTTCTTTTGTTGATTCATTTTTTACTTTTCTCAGTGCTAAATCTATTGATCTTTTATTTATTAGACTGAATCTAATATTTTCTTCAGCTTGTGTCACTGTTACAGCTTTTTCTTGTTCATAATATTCATGGAGTATTATTTGTTTTCTTTTAAATATTTCTCTGAGTCTATATATCATTCCATATTCCGGTTTTTTCATGTTTGTTTTTAAAAGTCTATTATATTTTTCTTTATTAAAGGTAGCAACTAGACTATATCCTGATTTATTCTCTTCCTTTTCTATTTCTTCAATTTCTTCTATTTTTTCTATTTCAGTGTTTTCTTTTTCTCTATCCAGATTCATCTTCGGATTGTATTATCATATAAACTTCATTTCCTTCATAATCTGATAAATCACTTATCTCTTCTAAGTCATCTCTAATTATTTCAAAATCTTCTTTTAGGAGTCTAACTTTCTTTTTTGTACAATCTGGACTAATATGTCCTATTTCTCCACAATTCCAACATTTACATTTAGATTTATCCAAATTTTCTTTTTGATTTCTATACTTTCTCTTATAATATTTCCTTCCTGGTTTTCTGTATTTCCTTGTAAAGTTGTTATATTTTTTATATTTTTTGTATTTTTTCTCTTTTTTGTGAAACCTTCTTTTTCATTTATTAGGAATATAACAACCCCATTGGGTTGGCATTTCTATTTTTTCACAACATATTTCTCCTATATTTCTACTTTTCTTCATTAAACTTCTTTGAATACATATTTCACTAGATCCTAACGTGTCAGGGTATCTATTAATAGTACTGTATTTCTCATATTCGTTTAGGTAATATCCATTCCAAGGGTATAGTAATTTAGAGTAGTACAGATTTTTATAAACATTCTGATCTTCATTACTAAAGAATTGTGTATAATAATATTTTTTGAATTCACAAGTATATTCTTTTACAAAACACATATTACAAATTGTTAAATTTATTAATTTCATTCTTTGTCTCTGTTTCTATATTTTCTAACCAATCTTCTCCTAAGAATTCACTAGCAATATATTCAATTATTCTTTCAATTCATAATGCTTTACTTCTTGTTAAGGCTATTTTAGTTGAATCTTTTATTAGTCTTTGTGTATCTTCACTTAGTCCTTACCACCAGTTGAACACATCTTCTGTGAAACTGGCTATTAAGATGTCAGCAAATAGATTTATTTTTTCTTCTTCTGTATCTAAATTCCAATCATCCTTAGAACCATTATAGGTAAAAAATAGTCTCATTTGCATTCCCCATTCAACTAAAGCTTTACGGGGGTCTATCTTGCAGTCTAAATCTAAAAATGTTCTTGTATTGCTTATAAGTACTAATTTATCATTATTAGGTTGATATTCTTTCTTCTAGGGAGTATTTTTAGTGGGAGGATAATATTCAAAAAAGGTTTATTTTTCCTTTTATTTTCATATCTATGACTTAGTTCTACTACATTAGGTTTCATTTCTGATTCACCAGCAGTATTCATTTTTATCTAATACTCTTTTTCAAAGTCTTCTAAATCACTAAGGTTTATATCACTAAATTTTTTAGTTAATTCTTCCAAGTCAGATTCCATTAATCTGAATCACTTGGAGTCTTATCTTTTATTTCTAGTTTTTCTTTACCTTTTTCATTACTTTTTAATTCTGCTTTTAATTTTTCTGTTTCTTCTAATATTTTTGGATACTGAGTTTTCATAAACCAGTCATCATAACTTCCTGTTTGAGGTTTTTGTATAGGTTTCTTACAACTTGTTCCAATTATTCCTGATTTTAATATTTCAAATATTTCAAATCTTTTATTTTTCTTTTGACTTATCTGAATTACAGATAGTTCTATTTTTATTTTTCCTATTTCTTGTTTTATATCCTTTATTTCTTCTTTAAGATTTAAAAGTATTTCTTTTGATTCTATTAATGTAGTTTTTATTTTTGAATGTATGTTACGTTGCACGTAACATAGTATTGGCCTATTAATTAATATACTTACTTTGTCTTTGTCAACAATTTGGAGCTTTCAATAAACATTCCACAAAAACTTTTTGTAAAACTCTGATTATGCCTATGCAATAACAAGGATTATTGTACTCAAATGTTGGTCCAATCTCTCGGACAGATCTGTAATTACCGACGAAAGTGATGGAATGTGAATATTTTTTTCTTTCTTCAATTATTAACAGTTAAAAACTTAAAATATATATGATATATCCACCAAAGTTATTATCCTCGAGCATATGATTCCAATCAACGTAAATGAGGAAAATATTGTTATTAAGTTTTGCAAGATTGTTAGTTTTTCTCTATCAAAACTTAATGTATAACACTTATCTCTTATTATTTTTATAATATCTAATAATTTTTTTGGACAATCTAATAGATAAATAATGCAGATTTAAATTGAGACTTAAATATTAGAATGTCTATATTATTCATAAGAGAAAATTATAATTTGTTAATATCAGTTAGTGTAGTAAATAAAAACTTTTTGGGTAGAGAATAAGAGACTTGGAATCAAGTTCCGCCTCATATGAGAAATATATATATATATATATATAGAGGTTGCAACTACAGTATAATCTCTATAAATTAATAATGTCAGGATTATAGAAATTTATTAATTTAGAGAGATGTTAATTAATCGATAAATTAATAATTTATTAATTTATAGAGTGCGTTCACAGTACAAAGAACTAATATTTAATTAACTGAAAATTCATTGTATTTTACAAATATATCAATAGAATTTAAATAAATTCATCAAATAAATAATCTATACTTGATTAAATAAATTCATGAATTTTACTAAATGTATTCAATGAACTAAACTAAATGTTAGTTATTAAATTGTATAAATTGAATTAGAACTAATCTAATGTACCTATCTACTTGATTAACTAAATTCATGTATTTACATAAATTTATCTAAATGTATTCAATGAACTAAACTAAATGTTAGTTATTAAATTGTATTAATTGAATTTGAACTAATTCATCTAATGTACCTATCAACAACACTTCATAATTTTTTATTGCAATACGAGAATTCATCCCCAGAACTTTTAGATGCAATAAGAAAAATTAGAGATGAGATTCAACTAGATTTAAACTTCAAGAAAAAACAAGTTACAATAGACTCACATTTTAATAAATTGACATAGTCAATTGCATTTGTAATTTCACAGTATTTGTAATTTCTACAATTATTAATTTATGATATAAATGGGACCACAGAGTTATATAGGAGTTCTCAAAAAAATTATTATCTTATTAATTTATCGAAATTATTAATTTAGCTTCAGAGCCAAGTCGGGACCGCAAAAAATTATTATGTTATAGAGATTATTAATTTACCGAGTATTAATTTATAGAGGTTATACCGTACATTATACTTTAAGAAAGTGTGTGTGTGTGTGTGTGTGTGTAATGGTTCTCTCATGCGGACAGCTTAAAAAATATGGGGACACTTACGTTTTGGTCGTTGGATCGCATCAACGGCTGAATTAAGTTGTGAAGTTAGGCAATTTCTGACATTTTTTTGTGTATGTACCCGGTCTTAAAAACTTTGAAAAAAAATCATTTTTCTCTGAACGAATTTTTTCAATAGGGACACCGTGAATATAAAAACACAATATAGTATTTTTATTTCTCTCTCTTCTCCGAGCTGCATCTTCCAACACTCAAGTAGCTAAATCATTGGATCGACTTAATCATTATATAAACACAATATAATGGGTAATTTTTAATTGAGTTTTCATTATTTATAGAAAAAAATTTAGATATCAAAAATTTATAAAATGAATCAATTAAATATTTTTAAATTTAAGTCATGTCATTTAAGTCTTTAATTTAATTTATTCATTAAAAAAGTTAACATCAAGTATTTTAATAAAGTAACCATTGAACCACTTTCTTATTCTCTATCTATTGACACAATTTAAACTAACTAATATTTTAATATAAACTCAATCAAAGTTAATTTTATATGACACACAAAAACTAAGGTTGGCAATTTTCAAGCTTGGGCCGGGCTTTCTCAAGCTCAGGCCCAAGCCCATATAATTGAAACTAGGTTTAGACCTTGTGAAAGCCGTCCAACTTGAACGGGTCTAGACCTTGGCTGGGCCTGGGCTGGGCTGGAGCCGAGCTTGGGCCTTCAATAATATTGTTAAATAAATTTTTAATTAAACTATAAGTTAAAAAAATTAAGATGAAAATTATTATTAAACAAAAAAATACTAATTGCTCCCTTGAATGGGCCAGGCCCGATTACCTCAAAGCAAATATTTACATTTATTTTTCTTCATTCTTTTTTCTCTTCTTATTATTTATTATTGTAAATTAAAATTATTTTTTTTAGATATTGATTATGTTTGTGCATTGTAATTTGCAAAAAAACTCAAGACGCGTGTTCATTAAAAAGGATGTTAATCCGAAATGGAACGAGGGATTTAACTCTTTCAATTAAAAAGGATTTTTTTAATTTGATTTTATTTTTAATTTATAAATAAAAGCCCAAGCTTTTTGCAAAAGCCCTTAACTTTAAATTTTTAGGCCCATATCCATTATTTTATGATGTGGGACAGGCCTCAAGCCCGCAGACCTCTAGCCGGGCAGCCCCGGGTAATTTTGCCAACCCTAGCAAAAACTACCCACACATTCTTTGTATTAACATACCAAAATACCAATCAAGCTTCACCAGTGGGGCTGTAAACACAACTTCAATGGCAGGTATCTCAATCTTATTAAAGTGAAGTATTTATTATTGTTAACATGGAGAAGGATAGTGCAATGCTACTCCGGCTAACTTTTAATCTCTACTAATTGATTCATTTTACAAACTTCTAGTCTCTCAAACAATCAAACGATGTTATAGCATGTCTATATCTACTTTGAAAAACTATCGTGCAAGTTATGGATATATTAAGTTCAATTATACATATCATACATATCTTGATTGGTTGTATAACCTCCAATATATTCTAGAATTCTTCATTAGGAACATGGAATTGAAGATTGAAGTCAAACATTCTAGGGATGGTAGAAATGCGAACTTTAATTTAAGTATGAATGTTTTGAGCTAGGCTTGATCTAACTTGGACATATTTTCTTACCAGGATCGGACTTCACTTAAACGGCCTAAAATTGTTATGAAATCTTGATAGATACATAAAAAATTTTAAAAATATATTTTATCCTAATTAAAATACATATTTTAATGTTTACTTAACCCACTCATGATTTTAGTTTAAAAACAATTTTAAGCCCAAATTTTAAAGCTTAATCTAATTTTAAAAAAATTATAAACTACATATTTATATTTATATTTATAACGATTTTTTAAGTTTAGGTTTTAAGCCCCTTTGGACAAAAGACATGCCCAAGTCGAGCTCACGCATTACTAAGCCAAGCCCAAGCCTGGCATTTTGCCATCTCCAAAACTTTTGGATGCTTCTGTTAATTATCATTTGTTTCTTGAAGTTTTGGGTGTTTTATTTGGTTTAATAACGTATTTTATGATTTTATTGTCCATGGACATGTTAATTCCTTTACAGAATCATTAGATTAAATATTTTAATGGAAATTACAATGAGATGTTTGGGATGGGACAAATCTAGGATCAGTTCAAATATTTATCTCAATTGACTAATAGATAGAATGCAATGTGTACGTAAGGTCGGGTTTTGATTTTGGGCGAAAATTCCCACCTATGGGGTAAAACCAATTTTGGACTGTACAAGACACTAATAAATGAAAAATGAAAAAGAGATTTTAAGCGGAGGTCGGGGATTCTTTTTTTTTTCTTTAGGGAAAGGAATAGGTAAAATTTACGGATTTAAGGAGAATTAAACCATGAGAATACAAAATTGATTAAAAAAAACAAGAAACCCTAAAAATATTGTATATCACGCGGTACTGTTCACACAGCACTATTCACGACTTTTTTTTTAAATCAATCTAGAGCAAGAATGAAAAATCTCAAATAAGAATTAAAAAAAATAAAGATAGATGAATCTAACCTTGGTGCCTAAGCTCTGATACGAACCCTGTCAAGAATTGATGCGACCTTAATCAATTTAGTCCCCAAGATCGAACTAAACCAGAAATTGAATGAAACCGAGACCCAATGCTTATTGAAAGCACTAACCTTGGTATTTGTAGACGCCATAATAAGTTATGGATGATCTGATTGATAAGTCAATAGTTTGAACACCACGAAAATTAGATAAGCTCAAAGAGTTTGTATAAGAACCAAAGAGAATTAACTCTCTAACCAATTGCATCAAAACCAATCTTCTTTGTTTATTGGATGCAAGTACATTATATAGGGTTGGTTATAAGAATTTTGGAAGTAAATCCTAAACCAAAATTAAATCGGAATTTGAATCTAAACAAATAGGAAATAATCTAAATCAAATCAAAATCCAAATCTAAGTGAATAGGAAAGAACCTAAATCAAATTATAATCTTAATCTAAGCAAATAGGAAAGAACCTAAGTCAAATCATAATCCTAATCGGCTTAAATGCCTTACATAAATTAAAATAGAAACTACGCAATTAAAAGAGAAGTAATTAATTTGTTTCTCCGTTAGCCTCCTTAAGAAATGGGAAAGTATCCAAAAAATAAAAATAATATATTTTCTCGCCATAATGTGCAAACCAACTTCTTATTTCATAGAAGTGATTATTTGGAAACTTCAAAAGCCTGAATTATACATTTTTCATGTGTGATTCCTTCAACGGGCCTCCACGAATTTGATTAAGCTCAAGTTGCTTGAATCAACCCATTAAGCGCTTCTTTGAATTTTTTTGCTCGAGCTCTTGTAACGGGTTCGACGGGAACTTGAATAAGATCTGAATATCTCTCATCCCACGTGCTTGTGATAGTTTTGTCCTCAATCTCATCACTTATGTAATTACTTATGTCATCATTACTTAGAATTAAATATTTTATTATTATTATTATTATTATTATTATTATTATTATTATTATTATTATTATTATTATTATTATTATTATTATTATTATTATTATTATTTAAGGGGGCTTGTTAGCTTAAAGTAAATTCTGTTATATTCAAGTGAAAAAATTGTACCTCACATCCTTCAAGTTTTCAAGTACGGCCCTACGTGGCTAAACTTTTGTAATTGGTCGAATGAAATGAAAACCTCGAAATTAATAAAACTATGAGATCTAATTTGTTTTTATTATTTAATTTATGCTTTGAGTATCGAATGTTCTTCTGGACTTATTTTTATAACTGCCGCATTTAATTATTGGTAGTGTTGTTATATTACACCAAAATTAAAATCTTACAAATGATATAAACAACTAGTACAGATCGATCTAGTTGTATTTATTGTTAACTCTAAAACAAAGACTTAAAATAAAATAAAATAAAATGTAATAATAATAATTAAAAACATAAATTAATCTAAATAAAGAAAATGCCAACTATAAATAAAATGGGGGTTTTATGAATTTTTAAATAAATAGCAAGAAATAAAGACTAAAATTATGAAAATAATAATTTAATAAAAACTCTAATTAAAGGATTAAGAAATGATAATGATGAAAACTTTGGTTAAATGATCATTTGCCACCACCAAACATACGCATAATCAATATATCAATTTTATCATCAATTTTTAGTGAAACTGTCAACCATAAATAACAATAAACTCTATTAATCTCTATCTTTCCTTAATATTGATGGCCTTTGTATAGTGTCCCTAAGCATGCAATTATTGGCCGAATCCTTAGAGGATTTTAATTCTAATTCACGGATTATATTAATTTGCATAATACATGATGTCATGCACGTGGAATTGCCAATTGTTGGCCACCAAATTAGATTCAATTTCTTCATTATTCTCCACGTGATGGCCATAAGCATCTATGTCTGCATGTGCATGAATTACTTTTATTGGCTTTGGTTTGCTCGGATTGAATTCCACATGCATGTATGCATACTTGTTTACTAGTGCTCCACGTGAATGCATGCATGATGGATAATTAAATTGCATCTTCCTTGATTTATTGTAATTAAATTTCTTTATTCCTTTCTTTTTCTAATTCTTTTGCTAATTCTTTCAAGCAGATTTCTTTGTAAATATTTTGATTTAATTTCTCTTTAATCCCAGAGTAACCTTAAAATAACAAAATATAAAATTAAGATAAAAATTAATATAATAAAATATTATTTAACAAAATAATTAAATTAAAAATTAATTAAAATATTTAAGACCAAAACGATGGAGACATTAATAATAGTAAAATATAGAGAAAATATGCACTTATCAACTACTAGGAGGCCTACTAGTTTATTAATCGTTGCAATCCACTACTAGGCTAAATATCAAATCTATAATTTTTTTATTATTCTAATTTGTGAAGTGATTAAAATCTAATGATTTGTTGCTCAGAAATTATTAGATTTTGAAAAGAGCACGGGGCTAAATTAAATGCAATTGCTTGTGCTTGTGTTGTTTAGCTCAATGGTTTTCTCTAATTCTTAAGGTTGCTACCAGATGAAATCTTTAGCTCTGGTCTTGGGTTATTTAGTAGTTAGGGTTAATTAGATCACTTGTGCTCTAGTTAACTGCAACAAAAGAGAAATAGGAAGAATAGTTTTAACGATAAATATTCAAGTGTGAATTAGATGATTGGTTGTAAAATCTGACGGTAGATGTTGACTAAGACCAAGGTTTATGTTGGGCAAATGTGCTCTTTAAAAACATGTGTGTTTATTTAATTGTAAGAAATAATTTTTCTGATTAATAAAACAAATGAGGTATTTTATTCAAATATCTTAATTACATTAATATTTTGAGTAAAGTCCATTTAATCATATTATATGTATTTATGTGATCACCATGTGGATTCACAGAAGATATAAATACAAGTTATCTTATGATTAAATAAATTATGTTCGCAGTTGATAAATAAAGTTGGGCACTTTATTTAGGTATAGACTGTAATAAATTCATTGAATGATTTGTCTTGATCATGTATGAATTTATTGATGTAGTATGACTACATTGAACAGGATCACATATGAGACTTAATTAATCTTGTAATAACTGTCAGACTTATTAAATCTCATAGGCATTGATTTTATTGTAATCTTAATCTTGAGTTAGTTATGATTTCATGATTGTAATTGTTATTCTATTTGAGTTACCAATGGGCACGACACACACTTGTGGTCAAGATTACCCGGTATCTTGGTGGGAGCAATTATGAGTATTGGAGTTATAGATTAACAATATAGAATTTGTACGACACATCTCTTGATAGGTTTTCGGCACTTGATCATAGAATTCTCTGGCCAGAGTGTGTCACTATATCAGTAGAGAAAACCAGTAAGTATCAAGGAACAAGATGTAATTAAATCGATTGGACAGTTGAGATATCGATTTAAATTAATGATGTGGTACAAAGGATTATGCAGTAAAGAAATCAATGTGGCATGGGTCGAATTATTATTCGAGAACACTATCCTAGATAGCATACAATTATGTAGGTCAGTTCCAATCTTTTAGTGGAGTAGATTTGGAATTAAATAATTGGGCTAATTTAATTACATGTTTAATTATTGTAGCCACTATTGTATGTACCGAATTGATCCCCGGGTTAGCTCATTTAATTGACTGCGCCACTATTAGATTAATATTCAAGATAACTAGCTATTTGGGTTAAAAGCATAAATATCTTATTTAGTGGGAGGCTCCATGTAATGTACTTGTGTATAAGAGGCCTTATGTTATTTTACAAGGTGGGCCCCTATGACAAGAAAGAAGTAACGTTACTTTTGGTTTATTATTTTTAATTTAAATTTAATAGAATTAAAATAATATTAAAATTAGAGCCTAGGGTTTCACTAAAGAGATATATAAAAATGATTCTTTTCTCCCAAAAGAAGAGAGTGCAGCCACTTTATACAAATCAGAGAAAAAGATTTTTCTCTCTAATCTTGAGAGAAAAAATTTTCTCCTGCTAGTTACTATTGATAGTGATAAAGGTACCCACACGTTAAGTGCAGATTAAACCTGAGTCATAACCTGGAAGATCATTGGTGACGGATCGTGATCTAAAAGGCGTGGTGGTAACAGATCGTGATCTGGGAGTTTAATTCACTTCAGTGAAAAAAACGAAGATTGTTCATCTTCTCAAATTTCAAGATACGATTTCTAGATTACGAATTCTTATATATTGTATGAAATCAATCCTAAAAAGTTTTTATAAATAATTAAAAACTAATTTTTCGCCAACAATTGGTATCACAACCATCTCATATTAATATATAAGAATTTCGTATGAAATCTATCTTAATATTTATGCATTAGAGTGGCGCAATTTATTCAGATATATATTATTAGTTTAATATATGAATAAAGTATGTTTATGGTTTGTCTTAATTCATGATTAGATTCTCCGCTGTATTTTTTGTTTGGATCTATACAAGAGGGGTGGCTTTTCATCACCATGTTTCCCTCTTGATTTATTTTACTGTAATAGAAATTTTGTAAGCCAAAAATTGGCCTAGAATAATTGTAGATCACCCAAGCGCTGCAATGCTGCCGGTAGCGCAAGCAAAGGGATTCTGGTTGCACGCGCAGGTTTGGCTTTGTGGGGATGGCGGCTGGGGAAGAAGGAGAAAGAAAAAGATGAATTTAGGGTTTCAATGGTTTATCTCATTGAGGTCCCTATAGTTTCATAATTTTTCTTTTAGGCAGATACGTTTTAATTTTTTGCATTCAAGTCTAAAAATAATTTTGAGCTTAATGAATCCTAGTTTTAGGCCCAATTAAAATTTGAGCTTAATGGATTAAAATGTATAGATAAAATTGAACACATTAAATTTATTTTTGGTCCAAAAGTTTTATTTTAAAAAAAATTATTTATTTATTTAATTTCTTGATAATTCTTGACTGCTAAAATTTCTTTGAACACACTGTGGTAATGGATTTGTGTGTCAGAGAAGTGTCCACTAGCATAGGCAAGCCCAACTTCCCCTAGTCTATTAACAAAGACAAACCTATAAAAGATGGACATTAACAAGAAGCCCGATGAAGATTAGGCTTAGGGTTAATGTTTTTTTTTTATTTTATTTTAGGAAAGCCGTGAATTAAGATTATTTAATTATTTTTCTATATGTTATGTTTTGGATGATAACATGTCATATAGAATAGGTAGTGCCACTCTATGCATAATAATACATGTCATTCATTAATTATGAATCTCATTATATTGCTTGTAAATTGAATATGCTTAATAATATTGGATATCATCTAGATAATATTATAGGAAGCATGCAATTAACAATATAATTAATGTATGTTTTAAAAAGGAAAAACCAATTTTAAAATATTGAGTGGGAGAGGGAAAATTCAAGAAAATTTTTCCCACGGGCTCCATTGTTAGTTCAATAATAAAATTATACATATACCTCGACTTCATGATACGGTGATACTCCCTATGGAGGGTATATATATTAGATATTTTATTTAATGAACTTCTTCAAAGATAAAATTGAAATATTTTTCAATCGATTGTTCACCCCAATGGTGACTATTGATATGAAAAATACATAGATTGAAATAATGGTTATACACTCAACTAAAATTTATTATTAACCTTCCCAACGAAGCTCTGTTAACAAATTTAGACCCAAAAAGATAACGATAATTATTTATCATGTCTCTATATGAAAGTAAATAATCCAATGGATAATTGGGTCTAGTAAGTGTAGACATGACTTCCCCAACGGATAGCTTGTCAAAGTGGTACTAGATTATCGTTACAATAAATTAAAATGCATTTATGGTTTTCTACATTTTTGTCATTTATTGTGAATATTATTTCAAATTATTATTTCTCTTCCCTGAGCCCACTTACTATTATTCTGAGTCAAAACAAACTCACTGGAGAGAACTATATAGATTGGAAAAGAAATCTATTCATTGTCTTGACAGTTGAAAATTACAAATATGTCTTAATCCAGCCATGCCCTCCAGTTCCAGCGGAAGAGGCTTATAGAAATTAGAGGAGGCTTTATGAGAAATGGCAAAATGCTATATTTTAGCCTCGATTTCTAATATTCTACAGACCAAACATCAGAACTTGGAGACTGCCACTGAAATTATGGATAGTCTCCAACAGATGTTCGAGTAGAGTGCTTGCTCCGCGAGACAAGCAGCGCTGAAAGGAATTATGAACAGTAAAATAAGGAAGGGCACAAGAGTTCGTGATCATGTCCTCAAAATGATGGACTATTTGAATGAGGCTAAGATTCAGGGAGTACAAATCGATGATAACTCAAAGATTGACATGGTGCTAGAATCTCTGCCAGAAACATTTAAGGAGTTTAAGGTTAATTATAACATGAACAAAAGAAATATGACCTTAACTGAATTGATGAATGAACTCCATTCTGCTGAAGAGATCTATCGTATTGAGAAATCTCTAGGAAGCATAAATATTGCTGAAAAAGGTTATTGTTCTAGGCCTAAGCCAAAAGGCAAGGTTAAGAAGAAAGCTGGGAAAAAGATGAAATGCAAGTGTGCAACCCAAGAGGGGGGTGAATTGAGATTTTAAAACTTAAGCTAAGCAAACCACAAAACAATTCAATCTAATGCCTTAATGGAATCGAAAATAATAAATTCAATAAATCGCAATAATAAAAGAATAAGGGAAGAGAAAACAAACACAAGGATTTTTACGTGGTTCGGCAATCCCCGCCTATGTCAACGCCTCCAAGCTCACCGAGCTTGAGGATTTCACTAAGCAAGCCTCCAAGGCTTCAAATGCTTACAATTGACTTCCAAGGTGTCAATGGACCTTCACAACAAGAGATTATCCCAAATCTCTTAACCTAAGTGTATCCCAACACTTACAATCTCTCAACTTGATTTTACAAAAAGGATTACAAATAGGGATGGCAAAAATCCCTACGGGGATGGGTACCCTTGGGGATTTTCTCCATTCGGGGAGGGTATGGTGATAATTTCATACCCAATTTCTTATTCGGGGAAGGGACGGAGAAATTTTTTTACCCAATTTCTTATTTGGGGAGGGGACGGGGATAAGGTGGAATCCCCATCCCCTACCCATTTCTCCATTTTAATTTTAATTTTAATTTTTTAAAATTACTAGTAAATAAATAATAAAATATGAATTATAAAAATATAGATATTTGTAAAAATAAAAAATATCAAAAATATTTATATTATTAAATTTTTAGGCCTAATTAACTAATTAAAGTCTTAAATTTTTATTTAGGACATTAAAAAGACCAGGTAGATTCTATTAGTCTAAAAATTTTGTTTTAATTTTAATATTCATTAAATATTTTAAACTTAAATATATTTTTTATTTATTTTTAGATGTTATAATTACGCACAGCGAATCACAATTTTAATATCTAATCTCATCGAATCTAATATTTGCTCTTGATTTGCTCCGACTTAACTATTATGCTGCAAAGGGAATAGTCTATATTTATAAAGTGTCCACGCCACCATTGAAAAAGTTAATTTTGAATATAAATTCGATTTTTTTTGTAACAATTTTGTATTAAACTATTAATTTGTTTATGATAGTTTGTAAAAGAAGTTTGTATCTCTTGCATGCTGCGTTACTAACTAATTTAATGGATGTGACTTTTGTAATGGATATTAATGTAAGATATATTTCGAACTTTACTTTTATTTGAATTTTTTATTTTAATATGATTAACTCAAAATCGAAAAAAAATTTATTAGTTATTCGGGAATCGGGGACCCTCGGGGATCCCCTGTTATTATTCGGGGAGGGGATGGAGATTCTCTCAAATAATTATAATAGGGACGGGGAGGGGACGGGGACATACGTAAAATATCGGGGATGGGTATGGGGAGATTGGTCCCCTCCGCTCCCCTCCCCATTGCCATCCCTAATTACAAATGAATTTCTCTCACACAATGTGTTTGATCACAAATGAAAGCTCAATGTGTGAATGAATAAGATGAATACAAGAATTTAAAGCTCAATGAAAGTTGTATGCTCAATATTTAGCTCAATGATGATCGTTGGGATTATTCTTGTTTGAATTAGATTGAGCTTATTTATAATTAGAGCTAAAAACTAGCCGTTATTGACTTCTACTCACTGTCGGATCGCCGTTAACTAGATGTCGGATCGCCGTTTGACTGGTCAATGTGACCATTGGGCTGAATTTTCAAATTATCGGATCGCCGTTATCAAGATACCGGATCGCCGTTATCAAGATATCGGATCGCCGTTAGTGTCCAGAGGCTAATCTTTCAATTCTGTTCAATGTCGGATCGCCGTTAGTGTTCAGAGGCTAATCTTTCAATTCTGTTCAATGTCGGATCGCCGTTATCTAGATGTCGGATCGCCGTTATCTCAATAAGAATCGCTTTCTGATGAACTATTTTGTAAAATGACAGTTTGACCCCAAAACTTTATATAACTATACGATGGCCCAAAATGTTATGAAACTTTACAAACAGATCCAATTTTAGAATTTCTAAATAATACATTGTGAATCCCAAAACTTTCTGAATTATGATATGACCCAAAATACTATAAAACATTTCAAATAAGTCCTCCAAAATTTCAAGCAATACTTGTTAATTTCAAATATTTCAAAATTCTTTCAATTAAACCATAAACTTGAAAAACAACCAATTTCATAAAATCATTTTTTCATTAGATATAAAACCTTTATAATGTGAAAATAATGATTTATTTAAAATGTATGAAAAATAATTTAAGCTTTCAAAAACTTAATCATTCTTAATTTTGTTTGTTATCATCAAAATCAACATTATGTTAACATAAATGTTAACAAAAGAAACCGTCTACCAAGCAAGATGGCAAGCCGAAAGACAAATGCTTCAAGTGTGGACAGAAAGGTCACTGGAAAAAGGATTGCCTTAAGATTGTAAAATCATGTATGGGAAATCTTTTTGTAATAGAGGTCTGTTTAGTTCAGAATCCTATTGACACTTGGGTGTTGGATTTAAGAGCAACTAATCATATTTGTAATTCACTTTGTTGGTTTCAGGAAACTAGGAAAATAAGTGAAGGAAGCGTCAAGCTGAAGTTAGGGACAAGACAGTTCGTGTCAGCAGTGAATACTAGATCTGTTTTATTATCTTTTAATAATGAGACTTTAGTTTTGAATATTGTCTTTATATTCTAGACATTAAGAGTAATTTAATTTCAGTAGCTTGTTTGTCAAAACAAGGGTACACTATAAATTTTGGATCCTCTATTTCTATTTTTTTATAATAGGAGACTTATTTGTTTTGGAACATTGGAAGATAATTTATATCATTTAAGTCCTATGATCCATTCTATGCATGACACAGTGATCAATAATGATGAGCATACACATTTATCTAAGAAAAGAAATATTTCTTCCAACTAATGTTACCTCTGGCATTTGCGCTTGGGTCATATAAACCAAAATAGGATACAGAGAATGATCAAAGTTAAGCTATTCGGTCCGCTGGAAAATGAATCATTGCCACTCTGTGAATCCTGCTTAGAAGGAAAAATGACCAAAGGGCCGTTTTCGGTCAAAGGTGTACGTGCAAAGTACCACTTGAATTGGTACATACAGATGTATGTGGATCAATCAATGTACAAGCTCGTGGAGGTTATGAGTATTTCATCACTTTCACCGATGATTACTCGAGATACGATTATGTTTATCTAATACGTCATAAGTCTGAAGCTCTTGAGAAATTCAAAGAGTATAGGGCTGAGACAGAAAAGCAATTAGATAAGAACATAAAGAAATTTCGATCTGATCGAGGTGGTGAATTTCTCTCAGAAGATTTCAAAGAGTATCTGGTTGAAAATGGGATTATATCTCAATTAATTGTCCCAGGAACACCACAACAAAATGCGGTAGCTGAAAGGAGTAATAGAACTTTTTTGGATATGATGAGATCTATGCTTAGTTATTTGTCATTACCAATATCTTTTTGGGGACTAGCACTGGAAACTGCAGTTTACCTCTTGAACTTAATTCCATTTAAGTCAGTGCCTAAAACCCTAATAGAATTATGGTCAGATCGCAAACCAAGTTTACAACATGTCCGTATTTGGGGATCACCAACACATGTGCTGAAACCAAAGGCAGACAAAATGGATTAACGTTCTGAGATTTGTATGTTTGTGGGGTATCCTAAAGGAACAAGGGGAGGTTTATTTTATAATCCTCAAGATAGGAAAGTGATCGTGAGCACACATTTCACTTTCCTCGAGGAAGACTATATGAATAACTTCAAACATAAGAGTAAGGTAATACTTGAAGAACTGTCAGGTGATCAAGTTGATGCTCAGATTTCAACACCTGTTATAGAACATGAAGAACAGCAACAACCAGCTGATCAACACAGGATTATCCTTGAACAACCATCACTTTTAGAACCTCGTTGTAGTGGGAAGGTAACTAGGTTACCTGAAAGATACATGTTATTGGGAGAAACCTATACGGCTATCTCATATGAACATGTACAAGATCCCACTAGCTACAACGAAGCTCTAATAGACAGAGATGTTGAATTTTGAAAAAAGGCCATGATTCAAGAACTGGAATCTATGTATTCCAATAAAGTCTGGGAACTTGTAGAAACACCAAATGGGGTAAAACCTATAGGGTGCAAGTGGATCTACAAGAGAAAAAGAGGAGTGGACGGAAGGGTGGAAACATTTAAAGCAAGATTAGTAGCCAAAGGGTTTACTTAGAAAGAGGGTATCGATTATGAGGAAACTTTTTCTCTTGTTGCTATGCTTAAATCCATCAGGATTCTGCTCTCCATTGCTGCAGTGCTAGATTATGAAATTTGGCAAATGGATATCAAGACTGCCTTTCTTAACGAGCATTTTGAAGAAGACATCTACATGCAGCAACCAGATGGATTCATACAAAAAGGCCAAGAACATATGGTATGTAAGTTGCAGAGATCCATGTATGGATTGAAGCAAGCATCCCGGACATGGAACATCAGATTTGATCAAGCGATTAAATCTTTTGGATTCATTCAAAATATTGATGAGTCATGTGTGTACAAGAAAATTCAGGAAAAATCTGTAGCCTTCCTAATTCTTTATGTAGAAGATATTCTCCTAATTGGAAACGATATAGGAGTATTGACTACAATAAAGAGTTGGTTAGTAAAACAATTTGATATAAAAGACCTGAGAGAGGCAAGTTATATTATTGGTATCAAATTACTGCGAGACCGGAAGAATAAAACTATAGCCTTGTCTCAAGAGGTCTATATCGATAAGATATTGCCTAGATTTAGCATGGAAAATTCTAAAACTGGTTTATTACCATTCAGACATGGAATTGTATTCTCTAAAGATCAATCACCTAAAACATCTAAAGAGATAGAGAAAATGAGACGAGTTCCCTATGTAAAAGCTGTGGGAAGTCTCATGTATACCATGCTTTGCATTAGGCCAGACATCTGTTTTGCGGTAGGGATGGCTAGCAGATATCAATCAAATCCTGGACCTAAACACTGAACTGCAGTCAAGCATATAATAAAGTATCTGAAAAGAACTAAAAATTATATGCTTGTGTATTCCAATGATGAACTCATTCCAATGGGTTATACTGATTCTAACTTTATGTCAGATAAGGATTCTAGAAAATCAACTTCCGACTATGTGTTTACATTAGGAAGTGGAGCTGTTAGTTGGAGGAGTGTGAAATAATCTTCTATCACAGACTCCACAACTGAAGCTGAATATATGGCTGCATCTGAAGCTGCAAAAGAAGCTATATGGCTCCGCAAGTTCCTACAAGATCTTGAGGTGGTACCTGCTGTAACTGCACCTTTTAAACTATTTTGTGATAATAGTGGTGCGGTAGCTCAATCTAAGGAACCAAGGAACTACAAGAAACAAAAACATATTGAGAGGAAGTATCATCTCATAAGGGATATAGTGCAGAGAGGTGATATGGAGGTTACTCAGATTGCGTCACAGCAAAACTTAGTAGATCCTTTTACTAAGGCTTTACTTTGGAAACCTTTTAACTTTCACTTAGAATCTATGGGCATGCGTGAGATGCCAAATATGCTTTGAGAGCTAGTGGGAGATTGTTGGGAAAATGTGCTCTTTAAAAGCATATGTGTTTATTTAATTGTAATAAATAATTTTTTTGATTAATAAAATAAATGAGGTATTTTATTCAAATATCTTAATTGCATTAATATTTTGAGTAAAGTACATTTAATCATATTACATGTAGTGATCACCATGTGGATTCACAGAAAATATAAATACAAGTTATCTTATGATTAAATAAATTATGTTCGCAGTTGATAAATAAAATTGGGCACTTTATTTAGGTATAGACTGTAATAAATTCATTGAATGATTTGTCTTGATCATGTATGAATTTATTGATGCAGTACGAGTACATTGAATAGGATCACATATGAGATTTAATTAACCTTGTAATAACTGTCAGACTTATTAAATCTCATAGGCATTGATTTTATTGTAATCTTAATTTTGAGTTAGTTATGATTTCATGATTGTAATTGTTATTCTATTTGAGTTACCAATGGGCACGACACACACTTGTGGTCAAGATTACCCGGTATCTTGGTGGGAGCAATTATGAGTATTGGAGTTATAGATTCACAATATAGAATTTGTACGACACATCTCTTGATGGGTTTTCGGCACTTGATCATAAAATTCTCTGGCCAGAGTGTGTCAACATATTTATTATGTTAAAAATGATCAGTAGAAAAAACCAGTAAGTATCAAGGAATAAGATGTAATTAAATCAATTGGACAGTTGAGATATCGATTTAAATTGATGATGTAGTACAAAGGATTATCCAGTAAAGAAATCAATGTGGCATGGGTCGAATTATTATTCGAGAACACTATCCTAGATAGCATACAATTATGTAGGTCAGTTCCAATCTTTTAGTAGAGTAGATTTGGAATTAAATAATTGGGTTAGTTTAATTACATGCTTAATTATTGTAGCCACTATTGTATGTACCGAATTGATTCCCGGGTTAGCTCATTTAATTGACTGCGCCACTATTGGATTAATATTCAAGATAACTAGCTATTTGGGTTAAAAGCCTAAATATATTACTTAGTGGGAGACTCCATGTAATGTACTTGTGTATAAGGGGCTTTATATTATTTTACAAGGTAGGCCCCTATGACAAGAAAGAAGTAACGTTACTTTTGGTTTATTATTTTTAATTTAAATTTAATAGAATTAAAATAATATTAAAATTGGAGCCTATGGTTCCACTAAAGAGAGATATAAAAAGGCTTCTTTTCTCCTAAAAGAAGAGAGTGCAGCCACTTTATACAAATCAGAGAAAAAGATTTTTTCTCTCTAATCTTGAGAGAAAATTTTCTCCTGCTAGTTGCTATTGGTAGTGATATAGGCGTCCACACGTCAAGTACAGATTAAACCTGAGTCATAACCTAAAAGATCATTAGTGACGGATCGTAATCTAACAGGCGTGGTGGTAACAGATCGTGATCTCGGAGTTTAATTCACTTCAGTGGAAAAAGCGAAGATTGTTCATCTTCTTAGATTTTTAAGGTACGATTTCTAGATTACGAATTCTTATATATTGTATGAGATCAATCCTAAAAAGTTTTTATAAATAATTAAAAACTGATTTTTCCCCAACAGTCTATGCATTTGATTAATTTTGATGTTTTTAATTTGAATTGTTTCTTAGTCTTTTTTCTTTAAATTATTTTCGTTATATTCAAACCCCCCATCTTCACTCACGAAGCAACTAGGCTAGATACTCTTTGTGGGCTTACTCACACAAATATATATATTTTTAGGAGTATAGGATTCATTTTCAGTTATCTGCGATAGCACATCAAAAAGTTAACAAACAACAAAAACAAATCGAGTACAACTGACGACAGTGAACGAAGCCTTATGTTAACCTTACCTTGTGCGGTTGACGACGATGAACGAAGACGAAGGTAGCGACAATAATAACGACAGTAGCTAGGATGACGAATGAGAAAGCAAATCAGTTAAAACGAGGAAGGTGACAATGATCGCAGCACCAACGCACCTAAACGGAGGTGACAGCAGCAGCGATGATGTGGACATTTGTGAGCTTAGGTAACTGCCGTTAGGGTTTGCATTGTGTGTATATTTGTTTTGCCTGATATATAGATGGGGGAATTAGGAATTTCATTTGTTTTTCTTTAACTTTCATTTTTTTTCCCTCTCAAAAGGGCAAACTTGATTGGTATTTTAATTTGATTCGGGTTTCTCGAACGGAAATTAAAACCACTCGGATTCTAAATTTGACCTGTTTGGGTCTAAAGATTAATCCAAGTTTATTTCAGGTTCAGTTTAGCTTGGGTTAACCCAATCCAAATACCCACCTCTAGACTCTTAAGTGTATGCTCGAGATTATGCTGGATTCTCGAATAATCATTTTTATCAAACATAATAGATTTGAGTTGTTCTTATGAATCCAATCCACACACAATCCCAAAACATGCACTAATATTACAAACTACTTGTTTCACTTACTGTAACTAGCTATTTGCCATCTACAAAGAAAAAGATGGAAGTCTGTGAATCCTTAAATCACTAAAAGGCAAGCACACTTACACCTGAACTAGCTATTCCTATGGTTTTCATAAGACTTAAATGTGCACAAGTAATACCACCAATCTACCTTATAAATGAAGAGAGATCTAATAATTTTTCTTCGCACAAACATTTATTTTGATAAATTATTGATGATAGAAATTCGATATGTATGATAAGATTCTATCGAGGCATTATGACAATTCCTGTGAATGCCTATGCAATATGAACAGTGGGAGAAATGTTTATTGTGGCTCCAGGTAGCCAAATGTATAAACAAGATTCTATGACTAAGTAGAATCACAGTTAAGTGAGCAAACTCTGGAGAACTATAAGCAATGAAACTTTATTGAGCTTAATTGTCATACCACTTTGCGAAATGACTTAACGCTAAATTGACTACATTTATAAAAATGACTTCAGCCTAACTTAGCTAGATCATCTAATCATGCGTACTTGGTTAACCAAAATTTGCAGGGTTAGCCAAACAAGCTTTTACTATTGAAAGTAACCTTCAGAACTGGTTTGAATGTGCATGTCCTATTTCGCTTTAAGTGACTGCTTAATCACTACAGTGATGAGTTTCATGAATTTAAGTAGGGTATGAATCAATTGTTGCTATGCTTACTAAACAGGAATTAGAATGAACTGGAATCAGAATAAGTAGGAATGAGAATGGGTTAAAATGAGAATGGAGAATAGACATTAGAATAAGTTGTTTACTTAACTACATGAATCGAAATCGAAATAAGTTGAATTGCCATTTCTTTGTTTACTTTGTCTTGGAATCGAAATCGGAATGTATTAGATTGTTACAAATTATTAAAAAGTAATGAAAATAATATTAATTAAAACAATAAAATTAATAAATTTTAATAATAATAATAATTAAAATAATAAATTTAATATAATTTAATAATAATAATAATGACATTTAACTAATAATAAATAAAAAATAAAATAATAAAAATAAATTTTAACATATTAATATTAATAAAATCATAATTTTAATAAATTTATATTAAAATAATAGTAATAACAATATTATTATTAAATTGATTTATTTAATATTATGATAATATTAATAAAAATAATAATAACAATAACTAAAATAATTAAAATAATAAAGTATATTTTTTAATAATAATAATAATAATGACATTAATGACAGTAATAATAACAATCAAAATAATAAAAATAATATATTTAAATAAGATTAATATAACAATAATGACATTAAATAATAACAATAACAATAATCAATTATTATCATTAAATACTAAAGCACCTATTTGTAAATAATACAAAATTTTTAGGTATTTTCATAAATTTGGTAGGGACCAAAATACAAAAATGACCAGCTGATTTGAAGATAATTTGGAGATTATAAAAATTTAATAGGGTAAAATGAGAAATCTAGGAAATGAGAGATTGATTCCCAAGCCTACTCCTACTCCCCATTTCTAAATTTGGGTGCGACTGATGATTTCGATTTCGATTTCGATTTCTGCCTTTATTTTATGAAATAAATGATGTTAATGATTTCAATTCTCAATTCTAATTCCCTACTTCGTTAAGTAGACATTGCCTGTACGTTGTCTTCGCCATTACAAGCATTGCTCAGACGTCAAAGGCTTGACTAGGCAATTTAACAGCTTTTAGTAACTTAGTTTGAATGAAGAAACCAGAATGAATCCAGGAGAATAATTTAAAGCAAGCTCATCAGTAACACATTGTGTATAGCCATCTAATACGCTCATAATTCAACTTGTGTTCAACAAGCCTAAAATTCCGTCAAGCCAATAGTGTATATAAACTAATCGTGATATTACCATTGTCAAATGTCACCCAATCACGTGTAGTTCACAGCAACCATAAAGTTTACAAATTACTAGATTCGATCTTATATACAACTTTTCAATAGTATGGAGCTTTTCTCAATTTCCATCCTTTGATACTGTAGACAATGATATTCATTTATTTTTGTGCAATGATATCATTTAGGCTTGTTTTTGCACTCTTAGGGCTGGGTAAAATATCTGATTCGATTCGATCCGATCCAAAAAATATTGAGTTCGTATCGAATAATCTGAAAAAATAAAGTTAATGAAACAAAGTGGCAATTGGATCTAAGATGAAAAAAATCTATAAACATACAAACATGCTCTCACACCAAAAGCTCACACCACACAGTCACACACACATAGAGCTCGGAGATCGGAGACGGCGAGACACCAAACGGTAACCGCGTGAAGCAACAGCCAACAAATTGGAGATGCAACCTCACAAAGCAGCTTCCAACAGTCACCGATGCAACCGCGCAAAGCCAAGCCATTGCTGCAACTGCAACGCGCCGACGCGATCTGCTGCACCTCGACCGTTGTCGCTTGCTGCCGTTGGCTTCACCAATTACTGCAATCACTGCAACTTGCTTCACCTCGACAGTCACTATCACCAAATTTTTCACGGTATTTGACTCTATTGTTTTAAATAATTTAATTTAAAAAGTTTGAAACGAATTTATGTAATGAGGTAAGGTTGATTGTTTTGGACCTTATGGTTGATTGCTTTTGAAACTAATGAGACTACAGAAATTTAGAATGGATACTCATATAACCCGAATGCATTTTAACCTGAATCCAATCCGAACTCAACCTGAATTTTTTATCCGATTCGACTATCGGATGATTTTTTCTCCAAGCTGATTGATCCAAAATCCGATCAGGTTTAATTCAAACCCAATTTTGCCCATCCCTAACAGTCTATGTTTAAAGACTATATTACTGACATCCCATATGATATGTGCTTCAAATGGAGGAAAAACATGAAGAAAAGCATAAATATATTACTATTATTTTTGCTTCCATTATTTCTGAGACCAAAAAATTTCACAGATGTACCAATGCAGGTTTATTATTCAGTAATTCAGTTACTTTGCTATTTGCGGCTCAAGTACATTTAGACATTTCAAAACGATCCCGGAATTGAGACCTAGTGCTGAGAAGAGATATCAATTTCTAAAATAAATGTGTATTTCTGTGTTACACACACAATTGTTTGCTTAAGGAAAAGTAAAGCTATAAGCACGATTTGCTAACTCTTCGAGAGGTTAGCCCCTCCCACCACTCAAGACTGACGGAATAAACTTATTCGATGTTTTTTATTCATGACAGAGGGTTTTTATATCCAAGTGCATTACAACTGCCATGAGCAAAACTAAGAACAATTAAATAGAAAATCAGCAAAGTGGCTAACATAGTGGCTACTTTACTAACCATCTTTGACTTGACTTATACTAGTTTAAATAGAATAAACTGACTCATTCTTGACCAATTCAAATAGAAATAAACTAGATTGTAATATTCTGGTAGAACTCAAAATATTTCATATCATCAAAATGTGTCGCTGCAAAGTTTCCTTATGTAATTTTTGATACAAAATGACTTTCTATCTATATAGTGCATAAAATATATGCATACAAACATATTCCTTCATTCTAGAAAGAATTTTGCAAGACTAGAATAAGGTGACTGTTAATAAAGCATCTACATGAGAAAAAGGAAAAGGAAAGTGAAGGCAAAAATGATAGATCAAAGAGAATTTCTTCCATCACTTTAATGTGAGATTGCCATAAGCTTACCATTCTGATTTTGAATAGCTATGACTCTGCAGATTGATCGTCAGATACATCTTCCTCTTCCTTGTTACTCTCTGATACGTCATCATTCTTTTGACTGAATTTCAAACGAAGTGGTCGCCCCATCAACTCCTGTAGGAGGAGCAATAAAATCATTAATCAAACCTGCATCTGATCAGACACAAACAGAAAGGTGAAGCACACAGGAAAGTGGGTGACAAGTGGGATTGTTCCTTGAAAAAAAAATTAAACAGCAAAAGTAGAACTTTTGGTAAAAGTATAGAGCAGTAAAATACATAAGCAAAAATTTCATCCAATTAATCAATTATTTAAAATAATTGCACAAACAAAATTCATGAAAGTCACCCATATTCTACGCCTCCACGGCTGGAAAAAGTTCTTGAAAGCTCACAAACTACTTAATTACAATCCTTACAAACCTAGTCACTTGTTCTGATGACAGTGATACCTCTGTTTGCCGAATCCAACAAGGTGCGTACAGAGAAAGTAAGTGGACAAGTAACCCACCCAGAAAGCTAAAAGTGTTACTGATCCCAGTGGCTCCTATTAGCACATACGTCAAGCAATAATATGTCAAAAAGTCCCAATACTAACAAACCCTGCTCTCTAGCTGTTTATACTATATAACATCCTCAAATCTACTTTCACGGCTAAAAAAATTATGAGAAGTACTAATCCTATCGTATTTCCTATGTTGCTTTCTTTTCATTTTCAAATTAGCTTCTAAAAGTTGAGAGATTTTATAGACCCCCAAAAAATTGAGTTATTAGTCTCTATTCACCAGAAGGTTACTTTGTAAAGGCAATTGCAGAGCTGTCTGAAACTGTAAATGGATGCATTATCTCAAATTCTTGGGCCTCAATAGTGTACCAATATCAATATGTAATTTCTGACTTCTTCTCTTTTAGATCAACATTTATTTCGTGAAGCTGAAGGTTCAGTCAGAGAAATTGCAGACTAAGCAACCAAAAGTGACATTAGCCAGAGAAAACCTTTACCAGAGCATTGACAACAAATTGTAGGAATCAGATGCATGTTATCGATGATTCATCGATATTTCCATATGCATTTTTATCTTACATGTGTAAAACATCAAATCTATATAGTAAATACAAACATGAAACATGGAGTCAGGTTCCCACAGACACAAACAGAAGATTTTCCTTTTAAGAGAATTGAATATGAGCAAAGTAAAAAGAAAAAGTAATAATTAAAAATAATAAAGTAAACTCAGCACAGTAATTTTGGATAATCTGAAATGCAGCATCATATTATCCCACAATAATATTTCAAGTAAACATACTAAGAGGATGGAGGATCACAATCCTAATCCAGAAAACATATGCAAGAGACAACAAGTAAAAGTAAGTTTAGCTTATTTATTTACCCAGTCAATTAATGTGATTGAGCAGATAACTTATTTTCAGTTACCTTGCCATCCAAAGAAGAAATTGCTGCTTCTGCTTCTTCCTTTGTGGCAAATGAGACAAAGCCATACCCAGCTGATCTTCCTTCATTGCTCTCAAAAACAACCTTGGAGGAAACAGGATTAAAATTAGCTGAAAAAAATTCTCTGAGATGAGTAGATCTAACTTTCCAAGAAAGATTCGACACATAAAGCTTATGTTGTGTTTCTCTAGCAGGGGCACTTGCAGAACATTGAGGTCGTGGTTTCTTGAATTTCTTTGCAAACTCAACCCTTATAATCCTCCCAGAGACTTCCTGCAATATGAAATCATAAACAAGGTTAACTTGCTTCCTAATGATAATTTTCCATTGGTGGTGATTAATATACACAAATTCAAAGTGATATTTCTCACCCACCACAATCAAAGAAGTTAAAAGGGAAAACATAGCCGAGAAAAGAAAGCTAACTTAACTAGTAAAGTGACGGAAAATGCAGCTGAGAAAAGAAGGCCCGACTCGAAGAAATAAAGTGAGGGAAAACACAGCTTAAAAAAGAAGGCTAACTCAAAAAATAAAGGAAACAATTGAGTTGTTGATGCAATACTACATTCTTGTTTAGCTCTACCATAGACAGAAAAATCCTCCAAAATTCACATTTCTCTCACTCTCCACAAACTAAGCCACCTAATATTATAAACCTCAGACTCTAATCCAGTTTGATAATGAGCAATTAAGAAAATGTGTGTGGTGAAAGCAAAGCCGCAAATTTCAGATAGAAGGCCTTTAAGGAGAAAGATAAGGGAGAAAAACATAATCCCCTTTGTATAGACAAAATCACAGTATAGAGGTGTTTATACTGAAATAATCAAGTTGAAAAAAGGTTTTGTACCCAGAACAACAACACCGCTTCTACAAGTATATCTAAGAGTTGAGAACCCAGAATATTCTGAGTGTAAAAAGATTTGAAAGATTAGATTTGGGGAGGCAGTTTTAAAAGGTTATTTGGTATTAATACCATACATCCTTGTGATAACGTTACTAATGTTCTCTCAAACCTTTTTAAAATATTCTCCTTTTGTGTGGTGTGTGATTGATTTGATATATCAATATCTAAAACATTCTAAGAAATTGCCTAACAAAAGGAGATATCAATTTACTGCAAAGTGGTTAACAATACTCGTAGAAACAAGAAGAAGACAAAAACGGAAACAAACCAACAAGGATCAAATGAGTTTTATCATTATGTTTAAACCAATTAAAGGGCCCTGAATTTTTAGATATATCAACAGTCATTTTGACCGTTTAAGAATATAAATGAATAAGAAACAAGAAAAATACAAGATAGTAATCAATTCAATTAACCAAACTACAGGATGGAACCTGAGTGTCGAATTGATTAATGGCAGACTGAGCTTCTTCTGGAGAAGCCATTGTCACAAATGCAAAGTTTCTGTTCTTCCCACCTTTGTGTTTTATAATCTGCATTATAACACATAACAAATAGAACCCATATTAAAAAGAAATTAAAAAAAATCAAAAGGAGAAAAGAGAGAGCGGAGAGGAACCTCAACATCTACAACAGTTCCACATGGGACAAAGAGATTCTTGATTTCTGCAACAGAGAAAGACCAAGGCAAATTAAACACATATAGCTTTCTTCTTATATTCTGTTTCTGTGTTTGTTCTGGTTTTGTTTCTACTGTTGTGTCTTGCAAAGTTGAGCACACTTGAAGGCAAAGATTTCGTGTTGGAAAATTATAGATAAGTGAAGGAGTAGAATTGGAAGAATGGAGGAGCTTTATACAGTACGGTAATTTGGGAAATAAGCACGAAAACGAAAAAGGGTAGATGGTTGAGAAGATTGACATTGCTGCTGCTTCTAACGCTGCCATGGTTCGTTTGAGTGGGAGGAAGATAACGCTGAACAAAATGTAAGACCAGAATGGGCTGGACTTTATTTAGAGGTTAAATTGGTCAATTACGTTATTCTTGACTCTTGAGTGGCGCTATTTCAACCCTTAAAAATAAACGTTGATGGCAATAGGAAGAGGATGGTAGAAGATTGTCTTATATCCATTCTGGCAAATTATTTGAAGAGAGAGAATCCTCTAATGATTATTTTTGTGTTAAATAAGATCTATTTCCAAGCCTTGACAGTCAATTTTTGACAGTTTAATCTTTTCTAGGGCTTCAGCTATCCATGGCTGTCATTTAAAGAGACTGTTTGATATTTACACTGCAACATCGGGACAATTTTTTAATCTAGATAAGTCTTCTATGCTCTTCAGCCCTAATGTTCAGCAACATATCATAAATATTTCACCTGAATGTTGTGTCTCATCATGAAAAATATCTTGGCTTGCCAGCTATGGTAAGGAGAAATAAAAATTAGTTTTTTGAATCGCTCAAGCCCAGAGTGCTTAACAAATTAAAGGGATGGAAGGCCAAACTCTTCTCAGGTGGGGGAAAGGAAGTATTGTTAAAGTTCTTAAAGCCAGATATTTCTCCAATACAGACTTCCTAAGCTGCAAAATAAAAAGTGGGCTCATCTTTGGTATGGAAGAGTTTTCTATGGGGCTGTGAGGTTATCAAAACTAGTTCAAGATGGAAGGTTGACAATGGTAGGAGCATATTTATTTACACGAAGAATTGGATGCAAGGCCTTTATCCTTTAAACCTATATCGAAGAAGGTTGACATTGCTGAGTGATTCTGAAGTTTCAGACTTGTTGATCAATGGCAATGAGTGGAATGAGCAGTTTATAAAGTCTAATTTTCTTCCTATTGATGCCGAATTAACTCTTAAAATCCCTTTGCCACCACTACTAAAAAAACGCTGATTTATGACAGATTTTTTATGATGGATACCATTGCATCACGATTCCATCATGGAAGCATAATATTTTCATGACATATAAATATATATCAAGATTTTATGACATATTTATGACTCATAGCTTAATGACATAAGTAGATGATAGATAAAAGTCATGCTCGAATTTACTATTATTAACAAATTAAAACGACACACTGTTTTACAATGCAATTCAATGTCGTTTGTGAGTGTGATAGATATTTATCATGAATTTAAATGGTACAATTTTTATAAGCTGGTTATTTTATTTTTAAAAGTCTAAGATAATTTTATTACAAAAAAGCCATTATAAAAAACAACGTCGAATTAAATAAACGGCGTAGTTTGTAAAGCCTAGGTCTAAGGTTTTCAACGCAGCAATTTTTGCTCAAGTGTTGAATGGATCTCTTCGCTACACTCTCTCCCACTCAACTTAGGAAAGCCCCTCCAAACCCTAAGTCAAAATCAAAAACCGCCGCTCACTGAAGAAGACACAAACGGATCTCTTCTCCTATTATTTGAAGAAAATGAAAATAGTCGATACTCTCTGAAGTCAAAGTTGCTGCTCTCCTCCATATCCATCATTGGCTGTTGAAGAAACCTGCAGCTCATTGTTGCTTTGGTAAAAAGGGTAAAGACGAAAATAACTTGTTTGATTTTGAAAATTAAATTCATTGCTCCTTATTTTTCCTTGATTAATTGGGTTTTTCCATTTATTAAGCATCGCTAAAATGGAAATTGATCTCTCAATGCCGTGGGTTTTGACCTAATTAAAATCAAGGTTTTTTAAATTGAAATTGGAGGTTAATTTGGTTGATTTTCGATGATGAATTTATCACTTACGAATCAACTGATTGAGTTGAAATAAAAAAATATTCCATCTTATTGTGTGTTTGCTCTCTTTGAAGTTTATAGCAAATTCTTGTAATTTTAGGTTCAAATATGCGCATGGTAAAAAAATAAGTTAACTGAATATTCTAATGGATTTGTATGATCAGTTTTTGCACAATATATATTGGGTTCAATTAGGCCAATTACTCAAGCTCCTGTAAGTGACTTTGCATGACTCCAAGCTTCGGAAATGGTTAGCTTTTAATATTAGCATTAGTGGAACTTAATAAGTGCTTAAAAGATATTAATGAAAGAATTTTATAGCTTTTATATTTTAAGTGTAGTTGTATGTGAATGTTGTAAGTAATAGCTTTCATGGAATTTTGTTGAATGTTGTGACAAGTATATATTTTACTAAATGTTGTGTGTAATAACTTTCATGGAATTTTATTTTTGCTTTTTAATTTCAAGTAACTTTTAATATGCTATTTTTGTTCTTATTTGTGTTGAACTGACTATGGCAGAAGAATTCAAGCTTCACAAGATGTGGCTAGGCTCGTAGCTGTGTTATTACATGCAGTGATATGTATCATAGCACATGGAGTTGCAAATAGAGCATCATCTCTCATCAAGACAGTAAGGCGTGCTGGTGTGTAGCTTATTATTGCTTATACTATTGGTAAATGCTTCTTGCAAGTGTAGTTTGCTTTAGTATTGAATTTTTTTATTGTGACAATATTATCTTCTAGATTATGTTGGCTTAAAGAAAGGAATCTATAGGATGTAAAAGCTAGCTACTACTATTACTTCTATCAATTCTATTAAAATGTTATTACTTCTGTTGCTCATCTCATGTTTGTTATTTAGCTGCATTTCTTAATAAAGAGAAAAAAAAAATACAGAGCAGTGTTATTTTGGATTTAACTTATTGATTTTCTGGATGCTTATTTATTGTTACTTTAAACTAGAATTTTATTTTGCTACTTTAGATTTTCTGAGTGCTTGTTAATGGATTTGTGCTTGCTTTATTAATCTGAACGTACTCTAAAACAGGTCTATAAGTACAAGTTGATTACTTATTTCCATAACCTGGGGTTTTTTATTATAATTCTTGATCATCTTTATTTATTCATTTTTCAATGAATGATAATAGTTTTTATAGTTACAAGACTTAAATCTTTGAAATATCAAAATTTTAGCTAGCTTTGTTTTTTTTTTCTTTTGTAGCTTTCAGTTTCCTTGAATCAGTTTTTAATGCATGATTTGTCATGTTTGCTTAATAGTTATTGACAATAATACTTTGGTTTTGGTACTCCTAGTAGATAACTTTTCATCCACTTTTCTAGCTCTAGAATTTATTCATTTTATTTGTTAACTCTTGATTTTCTTCAAATACAGATCTTTTATCGATCAATTTACTAGAGACCACTATTGTGGGGCTTGTGGGATTGCTCTCAAAGATGATGGGGGTGATGTTTTGAAGAGGTTTTATTTCCAGCAGTAGCAGCCAATGGGTTTGAATTTGGTTTTGTTCTTTATATTTATTATGAAGGATTGTATATCTAAACCAGATATATTTTGTTTATGAATTATACCAAATTATGAAATTACTTTCGGCCTTTTCATATTAATTTTAAATTCACATTCTTTTGTAGTGTTAATGGTAATTAATATATATATTCCTATCAAATTAAAAAGCCATATATTAAAATTGGCAAAATTAAATTGAAATATGATTCTTAAAATATATTTATATGATTCAAAATTAAAATTTAATTAAATAAAAACAATAACTAATGAAATAAATTAATAATGGATAATAAAAAATATGAATATCCACCAAATTTTGAAATTCGCAACAAAATTCATTTAAAATTTTGGAATCCGACCAAATTTATTTATATATGTCATTATCTTATGACATGTATTAGTCATGCATTGAAGTGATTATGACAAATATTAGTCATACGCGAAATTTTTTCAACAAAATAGTTATGATGAAATCGTGACAGATAATATGTCATACATAAAGTGGCATATATAAACAGTCATCTTATTTTCTTGAATACAGCTGCAGCGATTGACGTCTCCAATGGAATTACAGGTTTGGGTGCAATAATTAGAAATTCCAAGGGTGATTTTAAGGATGGCTCAACTCACAAGAAATCTTTTCTCGACGACATCGAGTTTGCAAAGGCTGAAGCTGTTCTAGATGGCACCAAGCTGGCAATAGATTCAGGCTTATCTCCTTTGATTGTGGACTTTGATTCAGTGAATGTTGTACATTTAAATATATGCGTCTTATCCAAGAGGAAGGAGATTGAATGAATCATTTCACATATCAGAAGCATCATGGACTGTTTTCGACAGATTTTAGGGGTAGAAAAAGGTAAACCTATCTACAACAATGAATTTATATTTTTGGAGGAGACGGGATACCTCACTTGTTTATTATGTGTGTGGTGTTTTTGAAAGTCCGGAGAAGGTGATAACTGATGGTGGAAGTGGTAACAATGGTGAAGAGTTCGAACCAAGAAAGATGTCCCTCGAAATAAGCTTCACGCCTGCAAAACAGTGAAACCAAGGGTAGAGGTGAAGCCGGGGTACCCCGGCGTTCAAACTCCGATGCTCAAGTTAGCAACTCAAGCTTTTATGGTAAAGAGAGCTTGACAGTCTTTTGTAAATTAAAGTTTAAGGTTGAAGAAAGCTTATTTTTGTGGAGTGTGAGTGTTGATGGTGAATGAGAACATGATAGAGAATGAAACCTAGGCACCTTTATATATGGAGTACCTCAACTGCCATGTGGCGTATCTTTTTTGGCTAACGTCTTTTTACCTTTTTATGATTTTTGGGCCGTTATGTGCATGTTCACAGCGTATCTCATCCTTTGGAAAATTGGCGCGCGGTGGAGAGTGGTCCAGGATAGCTCTACAATAGCTGTCGGGTAGGCGGTTGAGGACCACTGTCCTTGAGACAGTGTCCTTCACTTTTGGTAGAGGTGGCAGGCGGTTGTCCCTCCTTTTAGCACGGCGTTTCTGATTCCTAATTCTGACAAAATCAAATATTATCTTTTAAGAGGTGGAGACATTTCTCATGGCGGACTTTTTTAGAGGATTCCCTTGAGTCAGATCTGTCTGGTACCCTAAGTTATATGGGGTACCCCGATCTATGTGGGAGTTATTCCGGGTATCTTAAATTATGCTGGAGTTATTCTGGGTACCTTGTGTTGAGTGTTAGAAAGTGTATATTTATAAAGGAGAAAATTGTCATTTTGCACTTTAAGTCTTTTGTTATTTAATTATGTCTTTTGTTATTTAATTATGTGTGTTTTGTTTTAATTAAGTATTTTGTGTATTTTAGGGGCATCATGGTCATTTCACAATGAATGAGAGATCGGATAGCAAAACAGACATCACTTTTGAACTCAGGACGATCGAAAACCTTAGGAGGAGCATAAAAGAAAAAATGATACTGTTCACACGTACGATAATGTTCACATGTACGGTACTGTTCATGGTACTGTTTACGACACTGTTTATACCGCGTCACTGCTCAAACCATGTGCAAACAGTATTACTGTTCAAACCGCGTGGTCAACGTGGCGCAATCCTGAGTGTCCGAATTGTTTTTAATCCGATGGCCATGATTTATTCAGTGTATCTATAAAAATTGGGCTCGCCCCCCCATTTCGACATCTCTGAATTCATTTTTTGGCTTAGTTTTCTGTAATTCTTTCTCCATCTTATATTTTCTACTTATCTTAATAAATTTCTATTTTACCCTTAATTCAATTATGAGTAGCTAATTTTCTTTCAAGCTTGGGTTGAAGGTGAAGTCTCAACATGTGTCATGGGCTTTATTTGGTAAATTTACTTTCTCTTCCTCTCTAATTTTTGTGGAGGTTTTGACTTTTCGTCAATAGATAATAATATTCTTGTCTAGATATCGCTTTGGTTTAACCGGCTCCCTAGTACAAGGTTATTACTATTTGGCTCGATAAGTCTTTAATGCCATATTGATTAGAGCGTGGTTCATGAGGTGTGGAAATCCATCTCATGATTTAATTGGTATTAATAAGGAGTACTGAGCCCATGGTGCATATCGATACGGATCCAGATACCTAAGCACTTTATTTCAAAAGTTCCTAGTTTAATTTATTCTCGCCATTCCAATTTAAATTCTAGCATAATTTAAATCAATTTCCCCACAAATTCAATCACCCACTTATGAAATTAATTCTACACATAATTAAAATCCACCTCTTCGTGGGATCGACACTTGACACTATTGATCCATTCTACAATAGATTCGTGCGCTTGCGAGTTCAACAAAATTTACACAACACCTTGAATTATGCTGAAGTTATTTCGGATATCTCGAATTATATTGGGTATTCTAATCTATGCGAGGGACCTCAAGTTACTCTGGAGTTATGCGGAGTACCTCTAATCGTGCCGGGTACGTCTAATCATGCCAGAATTATTCCGGATACCTCGAATTATACAGGGTACCCCAATCTATGCGGGGTACCTTGAGTTACCCTAGAGTTATGCGGGTACGTCGAATTATGTAAGGTACCTCGAGTTACTTTGGAGTTATGCGGGGTACCTTTGATCGTGCCGGGTACCTCTAATCATACTAGAGTTATTCCGGGTACCTTGAATTATACGGGGTATCTCGAGTTATGTGGGTACCTCGAACTATGTAGGGTACCTCGAGTTACTCTCGAGTTATATGAGGTACCCCAGATGCGTACAACGACTGCTTGGAGTCGTTCCGCTCATCGACACGTGGCGCTTTATTACTTTTTATATTTCTTCCCAAACAACAACCCCTTAGTTTCTTTTTGGCGAGAGGTATTTGGAGGCAAAAGAAACTTATATATTAAGTAGGAGTGACACGTGGCGATGCAGAGTTTAGCTTGGTGAGTAGCTGGACTAAGGGTACCTTGCTTAGTTCTTTTACTGACTAAACTTCATGTATTTCCAAGCCAAAAATCTTCACTTCGTCATTTTTTTTTTTACCAAATTAATGGCAGCTCTTTGGGTGGCCGGGGTACCACTCTTTTTATGAGGTGTACCTGGCCTCCTCACATTTTAAAATGTGAACTAGGTCACCAAAAGCTCAGACATTACATCCTCCCTTACTAAGTAAAAGTACTAGCACGGATGTACCGAGATAAAAGATGGCGACTCAAGGGGTACCCCGAGAACCCAAAAGAGAAAGATGGGCTCCCTCTCCTATTTGCTGAAAAATGATTGTCAATTTGGACAAGTTGAAGAGGACAGAGCTGATTGATTTAAACTTTTCATCTGCTTTTGAGGATGAACCACCAAGTATGGGTAGAAGGTGTTGTGAGGGTACCCCACCATCACCTATATTTTGTTTTCTGGTGACTACCAGGTATAGATCGCTTTGGTGAAGGCTACAATTCGTTCTTTGGCCATTTAAGAAGCAATTTGTTGATTATCCCGGGATCCACTTGATTTAAGAGTACATTTCTTTCATGTGCTTCGAAGACAAAAATAAAATCACAGGACTACCTTCCTTGCAACTTCAGAGGTACCCCCGGTACACAAAAAAAGAAAGAAGGGCTTCATATATTTCCTAATAGAAATAATATTTATATTATTTGATAAATAATATGATATTGGTTATTTACTACATACACGAGTTAAAATGTATTTATTCACTACATACACGAGTTTGAGTAAATCATAGTGACATGAAGCTGCATACTAGATAACAGTTTACAATTCTAGTTCTAAACAATAAACCACAAATTTCCGCATTATTGCAGCTGAAACTGTTGGCCAATCATATGGTACTAAATCACATGTATTGAAAATTAAAAACAACAAAAACTTATGTCAAATCAAATTGCTGAATAAGAAAATCATAAAGACAAGAAATTTATAATGCTTGCAGCAATCAAATGGCCTCTCAATTCTACAAACTCTCCATCCATCACCAATCCCCTTGCTTCTTGAGCAATTATTACTGAAAAAATAAATTCATCCACCCACTGTTTCTACTTCTAAGTAAATATAATGTAGATAGTCCAAAATCAAATTATCTCATACAAGTTTCCTAAATGACATCTTTCAGTTGTTGAAAATAAAAAAAGATATATATGTAATGCAATTTTTTTTTTCATTTAGACTGTAACCCATATCTATATATAAACACAACTCCAATACTTGAGCTTTTGTACCAAATTTTCTAGGTCATTTAAGATAGATTCTAATGTTATTAACAAATCACACAAATTAGCAAAGCATATATTCTAATAGAATCATACTCAACAAGGTGTAACAGTCAAGTTTTGAGTGGTAAATCACCTTTCATTCACCCAATTTCAATTCAAGGCAGCAAATTTATGGGCTGGAACAAATGGCAACAGAGACGTGAAGTAACAGCACCAAAGCATCATTGGCGTTAGCATCATCTAATAGCGCACCAAAGGGACTGCAATCGAGCCTGACAAACAACTCTTCACTCTTTTTTGCTTGCTTGGATTGGATTCAATCTTGAAGAAGGTTTGAATTAGGCAAAAATGGGTGTTGTGTACGCTGGTCGCGAGAGAGAATTGGAGTGGAGGTTGTGTTATGCGACTGATTGATTTAGGTTTTTAAATAGGGTAATTTCGTAACTACACATTAAAAGAGGTATATACAAGAAATTTAAGAGTATGGGGGTGTTTTTAGATAAATACTCTATTTTTAGGGTATGGCACGGACAAATCCCTGCGAGGGTATAGTTCACATTCTATCACTTGATAAATGAAAAGAGTAAAGGAAAGGACAAAGAAACAAAACACATAAATTTAAGAAGTAATTCTCTAAGTAAAGGAAAGGACAAAGAAACAAAACTCATAAATTTAAGAAGTAATTCTCTAACCCAATGTAAAATTCTTGTAATAAACATAGCACAGCAACCAAGTTACAATATAACACAGTGGGAAAACTAATTAAATAGAATTTTATTATTACATTTCAAACAATTTTTAATGGATTCTCAAAATCATTTTGTACCCAATGGCGATGTAAGGAATTTAATGTGGGATGGGCTAAGTTTAAATAATAATATTTTTAAAAAGTTAATAAATAACCGATATACCTCTATGAGCATCAAAAAATTAAAACATTTTTTTAGGTTTTTCAACCCAAACAGACTTTCCTCTTAGTCTAAAACATGGTACCAAACCAGATAAAACTTATCAAGTTTTCTGATGCACAGGATCCTTGCATAATAAGGCAAGTGCAGAGCATACTTCCTTGAGATTTCAAAATGAACAGATTTAAGCTTTCTTAATTTTCTTTGAGGCCTTAGAGCTTCATTGACAGAGAGAGAGAGAATTTTAGAAAGCCATGGATAATGAGAATAAGAATTTTATTTTTCAAAAACCCGTGCCCTTACAACTGGAGGAAACTTCCTTATATAAGGAAGAAACTTAACTAGTTCTTTGATAAGACATGTCCTTATCAAGATGTCATCTAAAAGTAAAGCAAGCATTATTACAAGCGACAAAAGCTTTAATAGCTAACATGACTTTTGACAAAAGCTAACATGACTTTTGACAAAACTAACATGACTTTTGACAAAACTATCATGACTTTTGACAAAACCAACATGACTTTTGACAAAACTATCATGACTTTTGACAAAAGCTAAAGCTTTAAAGAAAAACAATACGCTTAATAATTATACAAGGAAAAAGTAAAACATTTATTATAACAAGACAAACTACTTTATGGGGAGTTGAGATTCATGTAGTCGTCTTCGGATGAGCTGTTTGTTTCATCTGGATCACGATAATTATCTTTTGGGAAAAATGTCTTGGAGAGCCTTGGATGCTTGCAACGGGGACCACGGCAAGGTGGATAAGGGCAATCTCTTCTGTAGCCTGGTGGTAATTGCTTTGGTGACGTCTGGGTTGCTTTGTCCTTTTTCTGAGGCTGTGGCTGAGATGATGATCCTGGTTCATGCTTGGTTGGTTGTGGAAATTATTGGAGATGTTGACTGAGTGGAAGAAATTCTTCCCATGGGTCTTGTGAGTCTTGGTAGAGGAAATCGGTGAAATCTGGTATCAGAGCCATACCGGAGTTTTACTTTCCTTGAAAATAACATTATTTTCAAAATTATGTTCTTCAAATCACAAAATGGTATGATAAAAGTTTTCTTATGTTTTTTAAGCTAAAGACTTCAAAGACAGAGAGAAATTTCCAAATATGGCATCAACTTCACAAAATGAATCTTCTACTTCTTCTGTAATCACTCCAGTCTCTCTTTCTTCTACCCTCTCCCTCCCAAAATCCTGCACTAAACAAACAGCCAACAAAATAGAAAACCTTGTTGAATATTCCTACATCCCTGAATCCGCACAAATTAATGAGTCATCTTACCCTCTTATTAGTCCTTACCAACTTTACAAACGACCACACTCCTTTACTCATAGCATCCGCACCCTTATCACTACCAGACGACCACAACCAAAAGAATATATCCAATCTTCTAGATTGGATCAGTGCACACTTCAGGCTACTACAGCTGAACAATATGTTACTCTGGAAATTCCTTCAGAGTTAATTTCCAATTGGAAAAGAGAAGGCTATACTCATCTCCATCTCAGAGGAGTAAGATTAATCCTGACCTTATATGGAAGGAAAGGATTACCAGTCACAGCTAGAATTGCTATGTTAGACACCAGGTTCAAACAATATCAAGATGTTGTTATTGGTACTGTTCTAACCACCCTTCATGCAGGAAGTGTTCTCCTCACTTTTTACCCAAATTTCAACCTTTCTCTTCAAGACACCAATCTTTCAACGGCCTTGAAAGTCCAAGTACAAATTCAAGGTGCAGAACAAATCTCTTCTGCAAAGATTGCAACCCTTCACCACCACCTGAGCACCACTCTGACGCCCTTATGGTGTTAGCAGAATTAGATCAGATACCCACCATTATCCAAATCCCAAGACAGATCCCTCGACATGAACTCATAAAACTCATGCCCTTGGTGTGGATTTCAAATTATGAAAAGTTTCATACCAACACTGCTCCTATTCAGACATCAGAAAGTATGTTCGAAAGGAGACCGGATGGAACAGTCAGAATGACTTTCAGACCTCCGCCAACAGCACCAGAAGAGCCTCCAAGGCTCTCATTCACCTATTCAGCAATGATCATAGCTGTTCAGACAGCACAAGAAAAATTGCCAATTACAGGATTCAATTCGGAAGGATATCCTGTTTACCCAACTAAACTCAATAGCCACTTTTTTTGGGATATACCAGGATCAGGAAACTGTGACCCAGATTGTCCTTGTTGGGATGACTGGGAAGAAGAGGACGATTATGATTCAAAACGGAGAAAGAAGCCCAAACCGAAAATACCCAAATCTCCATGTTCACACAACATACCCAAACCACCACATAATCCTCCATCTCCACCAGCTCCTTTACCCATTTACAAAAAAGAACTTAAATGAATTGAAAAGAATTACAAAACTGAAGTTCTTCCACCAGTTCAAAATACCATACCTACCATACAACCCATGGCTTGCATGATGTTTTCATCAACATCACAAGATTATTCCGCAAATTTCCCGTTTCTAGAAACACATCCCGACCCACAAAGAAAAGTTGTAACTAAGCCCTTTATTCCTTCAGCTATCACTCCTATAGGTCACTTAGAAGACCCCAAACCTTTTGAAGCTGTCCTCAAATGGCAAACACAAAATGTCAAAGCCCAAAATGATACCCTGGTTGATATTCATAAAAAGGTGAATTATATCAGTTTACGAACTTATCATATTGAATCCAAAGTTGATTCAATTACTTCACAGATGCAGCAGATCGCCAATCCAGAATCTCTCAGCTAGATTCAGAGTTACGAGCCATGCTTAGTCAAAGGTACTATAGCCCAGAATTTGATCAAAAGGAAAGAGAAATCAGGAAATTAAAAGCAAAGCTTGAACAGATTGAGTCAGAAAGGCAAAGGCCAACATTATTCATTACATCACCACCCTTACTTACCATCAGCCCAACTTTCCATCCTTTTGCACCTATGCTATCACCCATTAAAACACAAGATCCATCCAAATTATTTGGCATAACACATACTTTATTCAGAAATAATCCATTGCCAAAACCATCTCGATCTAAACCTCAACCCCGACTAGAAAAAATACCTCAACCATCTTTGTCAATCCCAGAATACCAGTCACTTCCTTATACATCTCTACCTATACAAGCACCACCAATCCAAGCCAAAGATAAAGCACCCATGCAACAATTCAGTGCCCAAATGGTCCCAGATCCATCTGATACAGATAATCCAATCTCTGATTCAAACCTAGCTGTTTTAGAAAGCCCATCAGAATCTGAGACAGAATCCTCTGAATCGTCAATATCAACTAGTGACTCTGAAAAGTCCCATGCTGATATCACCAAAATTCTCATGGCCCAACCTGAAGAAATTGAACCAGCCCAATCCTCAAGAACAGATCCATTTTTTGAAATACCCTCAGATATTGAGCAAGATCCACCTGAAGGAACCTCAGCCACAAATCGGCCTACTCAGCTTCAAACTCAAAATGATCATAAACCATCAAATGGCCCATGGTTTACTTTTGATGATATACCTGCAACCAAATGGAGAGAACGGCTATCAGAAATGGCCGCTGGACAGATCTCCAAATGTTAAGGGGAAATGCAACAACAGCTTCTGTTCTTAGAGAACTTGCCACCCGTTTTACGGGATCTCTAAGAGATTGGTTTGATACTTTAGGAGAGTATAGACAACTACAATTTGTGCAACTTCCTAATGTCTCAAGTGCTCTTGCTGTTATCCATGAACAATTCATTGGAGAATTTGCAGCAGTATTTGAAGCTGCAAGACGTGACTATCTCAACATGAAATGCTGCTCACTCAAGGCTAAAGATCTTGATTTCCATTACAAATGGATGTCAATTCTGTTTTACAAGCTTAATGGATTCAATGATCTTACTCTTAAACATGTTTTTCTGGCGTCATTACCTGAAGAATTACAGCCAGATATACAAAGGCAGCTCACATCTCTTAATCTCCAAATTAACAATATTTCTTTGGGGAAAATCTTTCAAATCGCCAAAGGATGTTTGGAGAAACTATGTGAACAGAAACAATTTTTCAAAGAATTGTTGAAAGATAAAGAGCCTTTCCGAAGTGCTTGCAAAAAGCCTTACTTACAGATCAAATGCAAAAAAAAGAGAGATTATGAGTGCAGCACCAAAAAGAAAAAGCATTTCAAAAAATTCAGAAATCCAGATTCTTTCCTAGATCAAAGTCCCGGAGAAAATCGTACAGGTTCTTCAGAAAAAGATCCAGTTTTTTCAGAGAACAGCAAAGGAGAAAATCAAGCCGATGTTTCATCTACAAAAAGAAAGGCCACTATGCTAAAGATTGCCCCAACAAAAAAGATAAGGCAATCCGTTTACTTGAACATCTACAGGACACCACTGATTACTCTCCTCACAAAGATGAAATTGAGTTCTACTTCTCAGAACAAGAAGAACCTATTGATGAAATAGTGTTCGCACTGGAAAACTCATATAATGATTCTGAAAACGATGAGTTTCAAACTGTTTTTCACCAACAACTTCTGTCCTTAGACACTACTATTCCCATTCCCTCCATAAAACTCCAAATTTTACCTTCAAAATTCCAAAGACCAATTCCTGCTATTGGACTTCTTGATACAGGTGCCCAAAGAAGTATGTTAAATCCAGACATTCTTCCACCCCAGTTTTGGCAACATTATGAAGAAAATTTCAAAGCAGTCAATGGAAAATTCTTCACCACCAAATTGATTACCAAAAAACCTATTGGTATTCAAATCTTTCCAAACTGTGTTATCTGGACAAAAGTCATCTGTTCTCATCTTTCTAATAAGGATATCTTGTTAGGATTTGATATAATTCACCAGATAAAACACCTCCAAATCATTCCTACTGGAATTCGAGTCAAGTCCACGTTCAAACCTTTCACCAATATTCTTAAACTTTATGGTCTAACTGAAACCCCTCAGTCCTTCCAAGACATTTCCACAAAGTTTTTGAAATATTGTCCTGAGTCTCATGCTGATTTCCGCCATCCAAATCCTCTGTGGAAAAATCCACATTTCTTTGTTCGGTTACCATTTAAATTGAATGAAGATGTCAACCCAACCAAAGCAACCCATCCAAGAATGAGTCCTTCAGACTTAGTTCTAACCCAAAAAGAATGTTCTCGGTTGCTAGCCCAGGGTCTCATAGAGCCTACCAATTCTCAATGGGCTTGCCAAGCCTTTTATGTTGAAAAACATTTCGAAATTGTTAGAGAAAAAAATCGATTAGTCATTGACTATCAGCCTTTAAACATGTTTTTGCAAGATGACAAATTTCCTTTGCCAAAAAGACAGAGCATGTTCACTTTCCTCAAAAATGCCCAAATCTTTTCAAAATTTGATCTTAAATCCAGATTTTGGCAACTTGGCATCAAACCGTCAGAAAGATACAAAGCCGCCTTTTGCATTCCAAATGCCAATTATCAATGGACGGTTTTACCTTTTGGTCTTAAAACAGCACCATCCATTTTCCAAAAATCTATGGTCTAAATTTTCTAACCTATCCTGCATAGTGCATTGATTTACATTGACGATATTTTGTTGTTTTCAAGTACACATGATGAACATCGCCAACTATTAGATCGATTCTTTGATATAATCCAAACTCATGGAATCATGTTATCAGCTAAGAAAAGCACAATTGCCACCAATAACATTGAATTCCTTGGAATGACTATCAAAGACGGACACTACCAGCCAGGAAAGCACATTGCCCAAGAACTTATCCACTTTCCAAATCAGGACTTTTCCAAAAGATAAATTCAGCAATTTCTAGGTATTATCAACTACATCAGATACTTTATTCCTCATGTTGATAATCACACTCGCCAGCTGTCAGCCCTGTTGAAAAAGAATCCACCACCATGGAACAACGACCACACACTTGCTGTCACAACTTTAAAGCAAATTGCGCAAAATCTGCCACCTTTAAAGCTTATCACAGATGGTAGATGGATACTGTAGACTGATGCAAGTGACGAATCTTGGGGGGTCATCCTCCTTGAAAAAGCAGAGGGCAAAGAACACTTTATTGCCTATGCTAGTGGACACTTCTCTGACACACAAATCCATTACCACAGTGTGTTCAAAGAAATTTTAGCAGTCAAGAATGATATTCAGAAATTTGAGTATCATCTTATCGGCTACCACTTTCTTGTCAGAATGAACAACTCAGCCTTTCCTAACATCATGAATTTCAAAGGTAAAAATGTTCCTGAAAAGATGTTACTAAGGTTAAAAGACTGGTTTTCAAAATATGACTTCTTTGTGAAGCATATAAAAGGAGAACATAATCTTATCCCTGATATGCTCTCAAGACTTGCAAAACCAAAAAAATTCTTGTTTTTCATAACCTCTCAAAATCATTTTCCTATCATCTTCATGGCTACTTCACTCCCATCACAAGCCATAACCAAAAAATATTTTTCTCTTGGAAAAACCTTTACCACCGTCTTTGCTATACAAGAGTTTGCTAAGAAAGCTGTTTTTAGGTTTTTCATGAAAGCCTATCTCTTATCAGACTCATTTCTATTTTCAACCTTCCATCCAGAAAACATGTTCCTTACAAGCTTGACTTTAGACCCTTCTAAGGATATCTCAGAAGATGAGTTATGGTACATCTGGTGCCTAACTGTCCTCTATGCCACTAAACTGATTGTCCCTGTCACTCTCACTTTGGAATACTTACTTAATCCAGACAAGTCACTTCATTAACCTGGACACTCCTTGAATGGTTTTCTCCAATTCCTTGGTGGAGAAAAAAACTCCAACAGCTGTCAGAAATTTATAATTTGGAACGTATGCCACCACCTGAAGCAAAAATGTTCACATCCGTGTTCATTATTCATAGGCCATACTTCCAACATCCAGACACCAGCTCATTCTGGACTCAAAACCAAGTGTATGATTGGTTGACTTTACCACATCCAGCCCTCCTTGAACAAGATAGCGGAATACAGAAAAATCTCCACAATTATCTTTGTGAATTAAATCATCAAACTGCTCCGCACAAGGACATTGTCACACCTCTCTGGGTCCACAACACGACCTCATCATGATCCCAACTCCATCTTCCATATCCAAACCAAAATCCACAGGCATTATAATCAAAGAAGAAAAACTAAATTTCATCGATTTCCTCTACCAAGACTCACAAGACCCATGGGAAGAATTTCTTCCACTCAGTCAACATCTCCAACAATTTCCACAACCAACCATGCATGAACCAGGATCATCATCTCAGCAACCCAAACGTCACCAAAGTAATTACCACCAGGCTACAGAAGAGATTGCCCTTATCCACCTTGCCGTGGTCCCCGTTGCAAGCATCCAAGGCTCTCCAAGACATTTTTCCCAAAAGATAATGATTGTGATCTAGATGAAACAGACAGCTCATCCGAAGACGACTACATGAGTCTCAACTCCCCATAAAGTAGTTTGTCTTGTTGTAATAAATGTTTTACTTTTTCCTTGTATAATTATTAAGCATATTGTTTTTCTTTAAAGCTTTAGCTTTTGTCAAAAGTCATGACAGTTTTATCAAAAGTCATGTTAGTTTTGTCAAAAGTCATGTTAGCTTTTGTCAAAAGTCATGTTAGCTTTTGTCAAAAGTCATGTTAGCTATTAAAGCTTTTGTCGCTTGTAATAATGCTTGCTTTACTTTTAGATGACATCTTGATAAGGACATGTCTTATCAAAGAACTAGTTAAGTTTCTTCCTTATATAAGGAAGTTTCCTCCAGTTGTAAGGGCACGGGTTTTTGAAAAATAAAATTCCTATTCTCATTATCCATGGCTTTCTAAAATTCTCTCTCTCTGTGTCAATGAAGCTCTAAGGCTTCAAAGAAAATTAAGAAAGCTTAAATCTGTTCATTTTGAAATCTCAAGGAAGTATGCTCTGCACTTACCTTATGCAAGGATCCTGTGCATCAGAAAACTTGATAAGTTTTATCTGGTTTGATATCCTGTTTTAGACTAAGAGGAAAGTCTGTTTGGGTTGAAAAACCTAGAAAAATGTTTTAAGTTTTTGATGCTCGTTGAGCTATATCGGCTGGAAACCAGAACTTGCGACTCTCGGCCCAAAGTGATTTTAAGCTGTTGTAGATCTGGTGTAAACAACGCCATGTACTAATATGGTATCAGAGCCGATATCCTTGATTTTTTGGAGTTTCTTAGAACATAACCTTAAAATATTAGTACGTGGCGTTGTTTACACCAGATCTACAACAGTTAAAACAGTACTTTGGGCCAGTAGCCCACAAGTTCTGGTTTCCAGCCAATATACCTCTATGAGCATCAAAAACTTAAAACATTTTTCTAGGTTTTACAACCCAAACAGCTCTTAGTCTAAAACAGGGTACCAAACCAGATAAAACTTATCAAGCTTTCTGATGCACAGGATCCTTGCATAAGGCAAGTACAGAGCATACTTCCTTGAGATTTCAAAATGAACAGATTTAAACTTTCTTAATTTTCTTTAAAGCCTTAAAGCTTCATTGACAAAGAGAGACAGAGAGAATTTTAGAAACCCATGGATAATGAGAATAGAAATTTTGTTTTTCCAAAAGTCGATCCCTTACAACTGGAGGAGACTTCCTTATATAAGGAAGAAACTTGACTAGTTCTTGATAAGACATGTCCTTATCAAGATGTCTTCTAAAGGTAAAGCAAGCATTATTACAAGCGACAAAAGCTTAATAGCTATCATGACTTTTGACATGACTTTTAACAAAACTTACATGACTTTTGACAAAGCTTACATGATTTTTGACAAAACTAACATGACTTTTGACAAAGCTTACATGACTTTTGACAAAACTACCGCTTTAAAAAAAAACAACACCCTTAATAATTATTCAAGGGAAAAGTAAAACATTTATTGCAACAAGACAAACTACTTTATGGGGAGTTGAGATTCATGTAGTCGTCTTCAGATGAGCTGTCTATTTCATCTGGATCACGATCATTATCTTTTGGGAAAAATGTCTTGGAGGGCCTTGGATGCTTGCAACGGGGACCATGGCAAGGTGGATAAGGGCAATCTCTTCTGTAGCCTGGTGGTAATTGCTTTGGTGACGTCTGGGTTGCTTCGTCCTTTTTCTGAGGCTGTGGCTGAGATGATGATCCTGGTTCATGCATGGTTGGTTGCGGAAATTGTTGGAGATGTTGACTGAGTGGAAAAAATTCTTCCCATGGGTCTTGTGAGTCTTGGTAGAGGAAATCGGTGAAATCTGGTTTTTCTTCTTTGATTATGATGCATGTGGATTTTGGTTTGGATATGGCAGATGGAGTTGGGATCATGATGAGGTCGTGCTGTGGACCCAGAGAGGTGTGAGCAATGTCCTTGTGCGGAGCAGTTTGATGATTTAATTCACAAAGATAATTGTGGAGATTTTTCTGTATTCCGCTATCTTGTTCAAGGAGGGCTGGATGTGGTAAAGTCAACCAATCATATACTTGGTTTTGAGTCTAGAATGAGCTGGTGTCTGGATGTTGAAAGTATGACCTATCAATAATGAACACGGATGTGAACATTTTTGCTTCAGGTGGTGGCATACATTCCAAATTATAAATTTTTGACAACTGTTAGAGCTTTTTTCTCCACCAAGGAATTGGAGAAAACCATTCAAGGAGTGTCCAGGTTAATGAAGTGGACTTGTCTGGATTAAGTAGGTATTCCAAAGTGAGAGTGACAGGGACAATCAGTTTAGTAGCATAAAGGACAGTTAGGCACCAGATGTACCATAACTCATCTTCTGAGATATCCCTAGAAGGGTCCAAAGTCAAGTCTGTAAGGAACAGGTTTTCTGGATGGAAGGTTGAAAATGGAAATGAGTCTGATAAGAGATAGGCTTTCATGAAAAACCTAAAAACAGCTTTCTTAGCAAACTCTTGTATAGCAAAGACGGTGGTAAAGGTTTTTCCAAGAGAAAAATATTTTTTGGTTATGGCTTGTGATGGGAGTGAAGTAGCCATGAAGATGATAGGAAAATGATTTTGAGAGGTTATGAAAAACAAGAATTTTTTTGGTTTTGCAAGTCTTGAGAGCATATCAGGGATAAGATTATGTTCTCCTTTTATATGCTTCACAAAGAAGTCATATTTTGAAAACCAGTCTTTTAACATCAGTAACATCTTTTCGGGAACATTTTTACCTTTGAAATTCATGATTTTAGGAAAGGCTGAGTTGTCCATTCTGACAAGAAAGTGGTAGCCGATAAGATGGTACTCAAATTTCTGAATACCATTCTTAACTGCTAAAATTTCTTTGAACACACTGTGGTAATGGATTTGTGTGTCAAAGAAGTGTCCACTAGCATAGGCAATAAAGTGTTCTTTGCCCTCTGCTTCTTCAAAGAGGATGGCCCCCCAAGATTCATCACTTGCATCAGTCTGCAGTATCCGTCTACCATCTGTGATAAGCTTTAAAGGTGGCGGATTTTGCGCAATTTGCTTTAAAGTTGTGACAGCAAGTGTGTGGTCATTGTTCCATGGTGGTGGATTCTTTTTCAACAGGGCTAACAGCTGGCGGGTGTGATTATCAACATGAGGAATAAAGTCTCTGATGTAGTTGATAATACCTAAAAATTGCTGAATTTATCTTTTGGAAAAGTCCTGATTTGGAAAGTGGATAAGTTCTTGGGCAATGTGCTTTCCTGGCTGGTAGTGTCCGTCTTTGATAGTCATTCCAAGGAATTCAATGTTATTGGTGGCAATTGTGCTTTTCTTAGCTGATAACATGATTCCATGAGTTTGGATTATATCAAAGAATCGATCTAATAATTGGCGATGTTCATCATGTGTACTTGAAAATAACAAAATATCGTCAATGTAAATCAATGCACTATGCAGGATAGGTTGGAAAATTTGGACCATGGATTTTTGGAAAATGGATGGTGCTGTTTTAAGACCAAAGGGTAAAATCGTCCATTGATAATGGGCATTTTGGAATGCAAAAGGCGGTTTTGTATCTTTCTGAGGGTTTGATGCCAAGTTGCCAAAATCCGGATTTAAGATCAAATTTTGAAAAGATTTGGGCATTTTTGAGGAAAGTGAACATGCTCTGTCTTTTTGGCAAAGGGAATTTGTCATCTTGCAAAAACATGTTTAGAGGCTGATAGTCAATGACTAATCGTTTTTTTCCTCTAACAATTTCGGAATGTTTTTCAACATAAAAGGCTTGGCAAGCCCATTGAGAATTGGTAGGCTCTGTGAGACCCTGGGCTAGCAACTGAGAACATTCTTTTTGGGTTAGAACTAAGTCTGAGGGACTCATTCTTGGATGGGTTGCTTTGGTTGGGTTGACATCTTCATTCAATTTAAATGGTAACTGAACAAAGAAATGTGGATTTTTCCACAGAGGATTTGGATGGCGGAAATCAGCATGAGACTCAGGACAATATTTCAAAAACTTTTTGGAAATGTCTTGGAAGGACTGAGGGGTTTCAGTTAGACCATAAAGTTTAAGAATATTGGTGAAAGGTTTGAACATGGACTTGACTCGAATTCCAGTAGGAATGATTTGGAGGTGTTTTATCTGGTGAATTATATCAAATCCTAACAAGATATCTTTATTAGGAAGATGAGAACCGATGACTTTTGTCCAGATAACACAGTTTGGAAAGATTTGAATACCAATACGTTTTTTGGTAATCAATTTGGTGGTGAAGAATTTTCCATTGACTGCTTTGAAATTTTCTTCATAATGTTGCCAAAACTGGGGTGGAAGAATGTCTGGATTTAACATACTTCTTTGGGCACCTGTATCAAGAAGTCCAATAGCAGGAATTGGTCTTTGGAATTTTGAAGGTAAAATTTGGAGTTTTATGGAGGGAATGGGAATAGTAGTGTCTAAGGACAGAAGTTGTTGGTGAAAAACAGTTTGAAACTCATCGTTTTCAAAATCATCATATGAGTTTTCCAGTGCGAACACTATTTCATCAGTAGGTTCTTTTTGTTCTGAGAAGTAGAACTCAATTTCATCTTTGTGAGGAGAGTAATCAGTGGTGTCCTGTAGATGTTCAAGTAACGGATTGCCTTATCTTTTTTGTTGGGGCAATCTTTAGCATAGTGGCCTTTCTTTTTGCAGATGAAACATCGGCTTGATTTTCTCCTTTGTTGTTCTCTGAAAAAACTGGATTTTTTTCTGAAGAACCTGTACGATTTTCTCCGGGACTTTGATCTAGGAAAAGAATCTGGATTTCTGAATTTTTTGAAATGCTTTTTCTTTTTAGTGCTGCACTCACAATCTTTGCAAGTAAGGCTTTTTGCAAGCACTTCGGAAAGGCTCTTTATCTTTCAGCAGTTCTTTGAAAAACTGTTTCTGTTCACATAGTTTCTCCAAGCATCCTTTGGCGATTTGAAAGATTTTCCCCAATGAAATATGGTCAATTTGGAGATTAGAAGATGTGAGCTGCCTTTGTATATCTGGCTGTAATTCTTCAGGTAATGGCGCCAGAAAAACATGTTTAAGAGTAGGATCATTGAATCCATTAAGCTTGTAAAACAGAATTGACATCTGTTTGTAATGGAAATCAAGATCTTCAAATACTGCTGCAGATTCTCCAATGAATTGTTCATGGATAACAACAAGAGCACTTGAGACATTAGGAAGCTGCACAAACTGTAGTTGTCTGTATTCTCCTAAAGTATCAAACCAATCTCTTAGAGATCCAGTAAAACGGGTAGCAAGTTCTCTAAGAACAGAGGCTGTTGTAGCATTTGCCTTTAACATTTAGAGATCTATCCAGGCGGCCATTTCTGATAGCCGTTCTCTCCATTTGGTTGCAGGTATATCATCAAAAGTAAACCATGGGCCATTTGATGGTTTATGATCATTTTGAGACTGAGCAGGCCGGTTTGTGGCTGAGGTTTCTTCAGGTGGATCTTGCTCAATATCTGAGGGTATTTCAAAGAATGGGTCTGTTCTTGATGATTGGGCAGGTTCAGGTTCCTTTGGTTGGGCTATGAGAATTTTGGTGATATTAGCATAGAACTTTTCAGAGTCACTTGTTGATATCGAACATTCAGGGGAAGATTCTGTCTCAGATTCTGATGGGCTTTCTGAAACAGCTAGGTTTGAATCGAAAATTGGATTATCTGTATCAGAGGGATCTGGGACCATTTGGGCACTGAACTGTTGCATGGGTGCTTTATCTTTAGCTTGAGCTGGTGATGCTTGTATAGGTAGAGATGCGTAAGGAAGTGATTGGTATTCTGGAATTGACAAAGATGGTTGAGTTATTTTTTCTGGTCGTGGTCGAGGTCGAGGTTGAGGTTTAGATCGAGATGATTTTGGCAATGGATTATTTCTGAATAAAGTGTGTGTCATGCCAAATAGTTTAGATGGATCTTGTGGTTTAATGGGAGATAGCATTGGTGCAAAAGGATGGAAAGTTGGGCTGATGGTAGGTAAAGGTGGTGATGTGGAGAATAATGTTGGCCTTTGCCTTTCTGACTCAATCTGTTCAAGCTCCGCTTTTAATTTCCTGATTTCTCTTTCCTTTTGATCAAATTCTGGGCCATAGTACTTTTGACTAAAAATTAAAGAAATGATAATCAATTAAGAGCTGCTTACCTAAATAATTAAAGCACCTTAAGCAAATCAGTAGCTAGCTAATTTAGATGATTAGACTTTAGAAATTTTAAACACTTATTTAATTCTTTTTAGAGAGAAAGAAAAGTGAAGAATCATAAAACCCTTGATTTTTCTTTTCTTTTTTCTTTTTTGGGAGAGTAAAGAAATAAGAATTAGAAAAGAAGAAATCCACACAGGGACTAAGTCAAAATTTGTACTTTCAACATTTGATATTGTTGGTATTTTGAAATTTAGGAGGGGCTTTTATGATAAATCAAATCAATAACATGACAAATTTCAAAATGGGCTTAAAAGTTTTCTAAAGCCCAATGGTGGGTAGGGGCAGGCAAAATACCCGACCCGACCCGAATATTTTCGGGTTCGGGTTGGATCGGGTTGTGATTCAAACCCGATCGGGTTGTGATCGGGTCGGGTTAAACCCGACCCAATAAGATTACATGATCAGGTTGCCAAAAAAAAATTAAACACACGTTACACATGCACACACCAGACAGTCAAAAGTGTTAAACACGCACACTGTACAGTGCACACACAGAGTCATGGACTCTGAACTCACGCTGTCACAGTGTCACGCACACACAAAAGAACACAAAACAAACTCACGCACACACAAACTCATAAAGTCATGAACTAACGCACACTGCACACACATCACACAAAAAGAACACATAACACACAGTCACACAGCCACACAACCCTCAAGTGAACCCTCTTCAATCCTCGTGAGAAACTGAAACCCAACAGCTAGCCATGATCCCGCGATATGCTACTGACTGCCACGATCTGCTGCTCCATTTGCTACCGCGATCTGCTCCATTTGCTGCCGCGATCTGCTGCTAAATCTGCTGCCACGATCTACTCTATCTGTTACCGCGATCTGTTACTCCATCTGCTGCCACAATCTGCTACTCCAATCCCGCAATTTGCTGCCGATTGCCGTGATCTGCTGCTCCAATCCCGCGGCCTCCAACCCGACCTGAGTGTTTGCACTTTGCCGTGATCTGCTGCTCCTTTCCTTTGTGACTTTGTGACTTTGAAGTTTCAACTTTCAATTCATGGTATATAGCAATATAGTTATATTATATATGTTTAATTGGTTATTTATTATGTAATTGATTATTATTTGACTGTTGTAATTATGTATTTTTAAATTTTAGTAATAAAATAAAAAAATTGATGTATTTATGATTTTGTTATGAATAAATTTAATTAATTGTTAATAAATAACATACATTTTGTTAATTATTAATAATTGAAATAATGTTAATTGATAATTATTAATACTTGTTAATAACAACTGAGGCTAATTTGGTGGACTAACATTTGAGTGTGATTTCTAATCTTTGTTATGATACTATTGGCTTAATTGAGAGTTCATTGACTGCACTACAAGAAAGTACATATCCTTGGGTGTCCTCTATGGCTTATAGTATGAGGGAAAAATTTGATAAGTATTGGGAGTCCACAGGAAAGATAAACAAAATGTTGATTGTTGCCTCTATTCTTGATCCACGAGCAAAAATGGATTTTGCTAAACACATTTTTGAGATCATTTTTGGCAATGATCATTTGATGGTTGAACAAATGACCAAAGCAGTGAAGGACTTTTTGAATGAGCTTTATGATGCATATAGTGCATTCTCCACTAGTTCTACACCATCAATGTATAGTGAGAGTAGTCTTAGTGGCATCTATGGAGGTACAAGTTCTTCTCAATATTTTACAACTGAGGCTAATTTGGTGGATGTTGCTGGTGGTGAAGGTGATGACATTTTTCGAGTTGCTCGCCCTTTCCTTGGATATGTCAGGAAGGATTCTGTTCACAATGAGAGCAGAAGAGTAGTATCTAAGGTGGAAAGGTACTTGAAGAACCCAGTTAAAGATCCCAGCAATCTTAAACTTAATGTTTTGCTTTGGTGGAGGGTGAATAGATCGAGGTATCCAATTCTGGATAAAATTACAAGGGATGTCCTCGCTGTTCCTGTTTCCACAGTGGCACTTGGCATCGTATTATTGATGAGCATAGGAGTTCTTTAACCCCAGCTATGGTTAAGACATTGATATGTACTGAAAATTGGCTGCAATCTAAACTTTTTGCCAATCCCGTCTACAACCTCCAAGAAGACATTAAGGAGCAAATGTTTCATATGGAATTATAAGAAGGTTATGTTTTTAATTTTTTATCATACATAATATACATAATAACTTTATATAGAACATCTACATGTAGTCATGTACTTGAGTTACTTACTAATTTCTCTTTTTTTTTTGGATTTTATAGAGCTTGTAAGATTGCAAGCTTCAACAGTGGAAGCGGTGAGCACCGACATTGGTGTTATGGATATTTGAAAGGCAATTTTTAATATATATTATTATTCATAATTTGATATTATAGTATTATTAGGTTGTAATTTAAACTGTAATTATAGTTGTTATAGTTTTAAATTTTTAAGGCCAATTGTAGTTTGTAAAATTATAAATTTGTAATTGTTTTAATTAGACAAGTTGAAGTTGATAGAATAGTATTATTGTCTAGTATTATTATTAACTTGATTTGGTAATGAATGCCATAAAATAAGCATGATTGATTTAATTTTTTTTATTATATATATAATCAAGTGTGTGTGTGTGTGTGTGTAATGAAAAAATTGCTAAACATATTATATTTATTTGTAATTATAAATTTATAATGATATAATAGAAATTAGAAAGATTGTAACGCCCCTTTAGCTCAACTAAAGATATTGGATTTATTTATTTGTATTGTGTTTGATGCGTAACCTTATGATTTGGTTTATTTGCTCAATTTTTTTATATGAATTGAGTTTATTTATTTGCAACATGACTTAAAGAAAATTATTATTGTACATTTCTTCAATCCTTCTCTAGGCAATCGGCGCTTGAACTTGGAGTTCAAGAATTTGAATTTAGAACTTGTCAAAGTGCTTGCGTGGAGCTGTGGAGGAACCAAGGAAGCTTATTTAGTTTTTACGTTTGAACTTTGTGATTTGTGTTTCCAAACAATTTAATTATCTTTAAATTTTGTGACTTTGTGAGTTTTTGTTTCAAACTTTCAAATACTAGTATTTGGAAATTGTGCTTTGAATGGAGACTAATAGCCTATTATCTTTGGACTTTGTAAGTTTGTATTAATTTTAACTTTTATTAAGTTTGGTTGAGCAAATAATAATCCTAGTCTTACCCTCCAAGGCAATACGCAAATAATCCAATTCTAGCATTTTAACTTTATTCATTTGATTTCATAACATTTTCTTTTATTTTTTTTAGTTGAAAATTAGTAAAAATGACTACAATTACGAAATATGTCTTCAAACCACCATAAAAACTGCAAAAATAACAAAAAAATAGCTCAAATTTGCATTAACCTGAACTGACCTAAATTGACTCGAACTGACCCGAACTCAATTCGACCTGTTTCAAATCCGAACCTGATTCTACCCGAATTGAATCCGAATTATTGACCCGACCCGAATAACCCAAAACCCGATCAGGTTGACCTGAATTCGATTTTGCCCACCCTTAGTGGTGGGCAAGAAGTGGCACCGCCTTTTGTTGCACTTAAATTTTCCAGGGGTGATAAAATGTTATTGCACCCATGAAATACAGTGAAGTTATTTGCGTTATAACAATTACTTTAGATATTTTATTACTCTATACACTCATATATATTAACTTAAAAATTGAATTTTTCTTTTTTACTTTAAAATTTCAAAAAAAAATTCTTATTTAAACTATTCAAATTAATTAACTATATTTACTTCAAGCACAAATAAAATTATACCTCCCACCCAGTTTTAAAAACTTTAAACAGCATATATCAATATCATGCAATCAATTAGGGTAATACATTTCATGCCATGCAATCAATTAGGGTAATGCATTTCATGTCGCGGAATTAAGAAATTTAAAATTAACCAACGTTAATTTAATAGTAAATTCAAATTTTCCTGCAGTTAGAGGTATTTACCATATCTTTATTCACATATTAAATATATATGAACATTTAATAATAAGACTAGCAAGTATAGACATAAGTATTAGAAAATTCCATACCTACGGGCCTATGAAATTTCATAATTTGATGTCCAATTTACTATCGTATTCCAATTAAATCAATAAAATAATTATCTCTTTATAAGGCCAAATAATTATTTAATGACTAATTACAAAACACTTGATGCCATGTATCATCTTATATATCTTCATATGATATTAGATACTTCATCAAATGTGATTATATCTTAAAATTCGACGGCTACTTTCAAGATACAGCAGCAAAACTTAAGGGGCATCATCTCAATACAAAAAGTGAGATAATTAGGCACAAATAATAGGCTAGAAGTTGATGTCAATATTCCCTTCAGCATAATAAAAACTGAAGTATAATTTTTTTAAGGAAAAAAAAACATTACATATGCAGCGAAAACGATAAATTGTAATCCCTTATAAAATATGTTAATCTATATCTTGCATTACATTGTTTTATCATAATACATTAAGATGTTATAGCAATTCTCAAACTATTTACATATCTTTTCTGACACCATTAATTCAAATAATACAACAATGACATTAAATATATATCACGGGTTCAATTTCACTAAAATGAAATTTTAATTCTTAAATAATATGTCTAACCATAAAATAAATAGAAGACATAAATCAATATCCAAATCTCAAAAGAAAAAACATATTTGTAATCACATGCATAATTTTATATTTCAATTATTCAGTAAAAAAATAAAAGATTCTTAAAATTGGTATATAAAAGACACAATTTCCAGGTGAAAAAGTTTTATCTGAGGAAATCATTTGTCAAAATGGTCAAATTTAAACATTCACATATGCTTCTCATTGGTAATGGTGTGAATGTTTCTCACTGCTAATGATGGTCTTAATATTTCAGACTCGTGAAATTAGAGTGTAAAACTTTATGTATAAGCAATTATTTCTATGGGACAAATAACACTGAAAGTACTTGTGAGTCTCTCTTCTAGTTTTCTCTGAAAACAGAATGGGAGTTTGGGAGTGAGTCGCGATGACTCTTTTAATTCACTCATTGAGTGTTGAGTGCTTGTAGAGGTTTTAGAATTAAATCCTAGGATTTGTTCTCTTTTTTCAAGGGGCAGTAAGGAAAAGATTTGTGCCGCTGGAACAGGATAGTGAGCGAACACCCTGTTAGCTGTCCATCGACCAAAGGATGGACACAAAAGAGCTAATAAAAAAATGCAAAGCAATCTCTTTGAATGAAGAAACAAGAGGGAAAGTAACCCTCAAAAGCAAAATGAAGAAAATTGGTGAGAAGATACGTGCAGGATGCCAAGTGGGAAAAGTGCTACTGAATAGAGAAGTAAAAAAGGAAGGTTTCAAAGCAGCTTTGCTTCCTATGTAGAAAACAATGAAGGAAATTAAAATCGAGGAGTTAGGGGAAAACATTTTTATTTTTCAGGTTAGGAGTGAAGCTGATAAGAGAAAAGTTTTTGCTAGAGGGCTGTGGCACTTTGACAAAGCATTAATAGTGTTGATAGAACTAGCATGAATAGGGGAAATAAAAAAAATAAGATTTCACTCATGTCTCATTCTGGGTACAAATTCTCAAGTACCCGTTATGTGCATGAACACAGAGACAATAAAGGAGCTTGGGGAAGCCATTGGAAGAGTGGAAGAAGTGGCCACAGATATTACAGGGGCATGCTTTGGCAAATACATCAGAGTGCGTATTTTGATCGATATTACTAAACCACTGATAAAAGTTTTGTGCCTAAAGCGGGAGGAAGATGAAAACGAGATGGATAGGGATGCACCAGAACGAATGGAGAAAGCAAATGGGGAAGAAGAAGCAAAAGAAATCCCTATGCCAGTGAGATATGAAAGATAACTAGATTTTTGTTATGTGTGCGGTTAGATTGGCCATCAATATAGAGAATGTGTTAGCTATAAAAATCAGCTGAGAGAGGAGATGGCATATGGCCCATGGATGAAGGCGCCCACAATGATAGAACAACTAAAGCAAAATAAGGGGAAGGAAAATGTTAGAACAAAGCAGAAATAGAAGAGTCAAACCTACTTAACAAAGGAGGGTCAAGACAAACAGGGGAAAGCAGAGACAAACATTGGATCCACCCGAAAACTAGGAAAAACGGGTATGGGTCAAGAACCGCAAAAGGATAGGGAGCCCTTAGAAATGTCCAATCAAAGTAGCAAAAACTTGTTAGTGATAACAAAAGATGAATTGACGTAAGGAGAAAAGCAATTAGAGGTGGGAAGTGAAAAACAAGATGGGAGGGACAATGAAAATAGAGAGGAAATTTTAAAGAAGAAACAAAATTAAGGGGAAAAAAGGCTAATAGTGAGCAACCCAAAACAAAGAGCCCGGGGAGTGATGAGCCCAAAAGTAGATCAATAAAATAGGAATGGGAAAGAAAGGAGTGGGCTAGAAGCAATAAAAGGAAAGCCCAAGAGGTGTAGGTGGAAACTACAAGCCAAAAATACTGATAAGTCCATTAAACAAAAAGATGGACCAAAAGCAATGAAAAGATCCGGTGATGAGATCTTTTGGGATAGCCTTGTAACAAAAAGAAAAAAGATGGAAAGCCCGAACAAAGAAGAAACATTGTCATCTCCAAGAGCCAAGCGAGAGTTGGAAATACAAAGCAATAGAGAGAATGAAGGTGACGCAATGCTTATGGAAGAATCAATGGTGGTGGCTGGTTACTAGCCCCACTAAACATAATGAGGATCATCAGCTGAAACGCTCAGGGTTTGGGGAATGATCGAGCATTCTGAGAAGCCCAAAAAATTCTCCGCATGCATAGACCACAGCTAGTATTTCCTTGCAAGACAAAGCTGAGGTCTAAACAAATGGTGGAAAAGCATTTTTTTCACGATTTAAAAGCTGAGGTCTAAACCATTTCAACAACTGCTTTACTATTGATAGAAATGGTTTGGGAGGTGGCTTGGCTTTATTGTGGAGTGATGAAATTGTAGTGGATATCAAATTGTACAGTATGCACCATATTGATGCTATTGTTCACACGAATAATGGGTGTTATTGGAGGTGTACGGGTGTTTATGGACAGCCTAAAGGGGACGAAAAGCATCATACATGGAAGCTGCTACAAAGGTTAATGGATCTTTCATCTCTGCCCTGGCTTTGCTTCGGGGACTTTAACGAAATACTGCATTTAAATGAAAAGACCGGAAAAGAGAGATGTGTATCAGCAATAAATGATTTTAGAGAAGTTATTAGATTTTGTGGCCTGAGTGATCTAGATTGTAAAGGATATCCGTTTACATGGTCGAATAGGCAGTTTGGAGCCCATTTGGTGGAGGAAATATTGGATAGATTCTTAGGTTGCGAAAACTGGAGAAGGCTTTTCCAGGATAATGCAGCTACAACTCTGCTAACTTCGACATCTGATCACAATCCAATGTTAGAAGTTGTGGAAAAGACTAGAGGAAGCAAGTACAGCAGGAGACATTTCACGAGAATCCACTACAAAGACATGTGGAGCCCATACGAGAGATGCAAAGAGATTGTGAAGAGCGAGTGGAAGGATGGCAGCAAGTGGAATTGTGATGATCCTGTGCTCTTGTTTAAAGAATCGGCAATGAGATCGATGGATGAGCTAAAAATATGGAGTAAGACTGAATTTGAAGGTAGAAAAAAGAAGCTAGATGAGTTGTTTTAGCAATTACAAAACAGCAAAGAAAGTGGGGAGCAGTATGTTGGTGGGAAGGAAATAAAGAAAATGGAAAGGCAAATAGATGAGATGCTGCTAAAGGAAGAGATATACTGGAGACAAAGATCAAGGGCAGTTTGGCTTCAAGAATGGGATAAGAACACAAAGTTCTTCCATTACAAAGCTTCAGCTAGGAAAAGGAAGAACACAATTGAAGGCATTTATAATGAAACGACAGATGGACAAAAGAACAAGATGAAGTGGAAAGACTTTTTTGTGAGCATTTTGCTAATCCTTTCATCTCAACTTATCCTACAAGGTGCTAGATGGAACAAGCAGTCAAGGAGATGCCTCGAAGCATAACGAAAGACATGAATGAGTAGCTAAATCAAACATTCACAGAAGAAGAGATAATGACAGCAAATGCACCTAACAAAAGCCCCGAGCCTCGATGGTTTACCGGCGTATTTTTTCAGAAGCATTGGGAAGAGGCCAGTGAAGGAGTTATATCTATATGTCTACGCATCCTTAATGGCAGAGGTAACATCACCCCCTTAAATCACACTTATATTGCCTAATTCCCTAGATTGAAAAGCCTAAAAGGGTCGGTGATTTTAGACCTATTAGCTTATGCAATGTTATATGCAGAATAATAGCAAAAACCATAGCTAATAGATTAAAAGAAATTCTGCATCTTATAATATCACACACTCAAAGTGCATCATACCTGGAAGACTTATTACAGATAATATAATCATTGGTTATGAGTGCTTGCATAAAATTAGGGTAAGAAAAAGCAAAAAGGGTAGGATGGTGGCTGTAAAACTAGATGTCAGCAAGGCTTATGATAGAGTGGAGTGGAGCTTCCTAAAGCTTACAATGGAAGTGATGGGGTTTTCATCAAGCTGGATCAAGCTGATCATGGGATGTATCACCACTTCTTTTTTTTTCTGTGATGATAAATGGAGTTCCAAAAGGGATAATTCAGTCGCAGAGAGGTCTCCGACAAGGGTACTCACTATCTCCTTACTTATTTATCTTGTGTGCTGAGGTGTTTTCAAATCTCATGACTCAAGCAGAGCGAAAAAACTTGGTTAGGGGGCCTAAGTGTAGCAAAGATTTATCATTTAATCACTTGCTCTTTGGAGATGATAGCTTGATTTTTACAAGAGCCACCTTTGAAGACTGCTTAAATTCGAAGACTATATTTGATTGTTATGCTACCGCATCAGGACAGATCTTCAACTATGAGAAATCCTAGATCTTCTTCAGCAGAAACGCTAAACCAGCACACATAGCCTTGATTAAGAACTTGTTCCAGCTCTATGTGGTGTCAGCATGAAAGGTACCTAGGATTGCCTTTTATGGTGAGGAGAAAGAAACTAAGTTTTTTCACCTATATAAAGCTTAGAGTCCTAAGTAAGATATCAAATTGGCAAGCGGAGATGTTTTCAAGAGGTGGAAAAAAGGTGCTGATTAAAACTGTAGCTCAAGCAATTCCCGCTTATGCCATGAGTGTTTTCAAGCTGCCGTTAGGGCTGTGTGAAGATATTCAGAAGGCTATTGCAAGATTTTGGTGGAATTCAAAATAAAATCAAAGGTCTATTCATTGGGTTAAATGGGAAAATATCTGTCAAGCAAAATGTAGAAGAGGAGTTGGTTTCAGGGGCTTGACATGTTTCAACCAAACACTGCTGGCCAAACAGGGATGGAGAGTTATTCAAAACCCCAATTCAATGATGGCAAAGGTGCTAAAGGCTCGGTACTATAAAGATTCTGATTTTCTTGAGGCCAAAATGGGATCAAATCTATCATTCATATGGAGAAGTATATTAGGGAAAGTAAATCATTAACAAGGGATTGAAATGGCGAATTGGAGACGGAAAGATGGCCCAAATTTATCAGAGCTACTCGATCCCAGAACCTTCAACATTTAAACCCTCTTCTCCCCCAAAGTTACCCCTAGATTCTACAGTGTCAAAATTGATAGATGCCGAAAATAATTGGAAGAAGCTGCTGATTCAACAGAATTTTATGGAGAAAGATGTTCAGCGAATCCTAAAAATTCTTCTACTAAGAACTCCCAGCCCTGAGAAGCCATTATGACATTTTGACAAGAGAGGGGATTACACGATCAAAAGCGGCTACCAAGTGGCTTCAAATTAGAAATTTCCAGACCAGCCAACCAGCTTAAACCATCCAAGTAAAAATCAAGCTCCGTGGAGCTTAATTTGGGCTGCAGAGTTACCAACAAAAATAAAGATCTTCATGTGGAGGGCTGCAAGGAACATACTGCCAACTGCAGTTAATCTTTGGAAAAGAAAATTTTTACAAAGCCCCTGGTGCTAGAGATGTAAAAGAACTGAGGGGACGATTTTTCATGCCATTTTTTACTGTAAAAATGCTCAAAAAATGTGGGAGCTCACATAGATAGGGGAAGAAATAAAGCAGTCAAAAAACAAAGATGTGTTAAGCTTGATTGTATAAATAGCAAACAAGAAAGGAAAATCTGTGCTGGAATTGATATTTGCTTTATGTTGGGTGGCTTGGCACTCAAGAAATTTTCATGTTTTAAGTAACAAAACAGAAGATTCCCAAATATCAGTGGTAAGGGCAGAAGCTGTGGTTCAGTCTTTCAAAAAAATCAGACAACCACAACTGCAATCAAATTTGGAGAAAAAAGTCAGCAGATGTCAGTACTGAAGACCACCACAGCCAGGGTGGTTCAAAGTTAATGTAGATGCTGTAGTGAGCAAATAGCAAGGCAAGAAGGGCCTGGGGGTGATAATCAGAAATTCAAACAGCAAGTGTGCAGCAGCTGCCAAGAAGCCGGTAAATTTCCATGGAAATGTAGCTTTTGCTAAAGCTGAAGCTATAAATTTTGGGGTAGAGATTGCAGAAAATGTAAGATGCATACCTCTGATTATTGAATTGGATTCGCAAGAAGTTATGGACCTAGTGCTAAGCAAGAGAGGTACAAGGACAGAGATGTTTTGGATAATCTCTGAGATACAAACAAAGCTCAAAGTTTGCAACAGGTTAAAATCCAACATAGTTCAAGGAATTGCAACGGCATAGCACATCTGTTAGCTAAAAAAGCTCTGGAACAAGAGAATATTGTATCATGGCTTGATGATATTCCAGACAATCTTTTGTACTTATTCTCTATTTTTAATGAATGAAAAAATTCAGTTTCATAAAAAAAAAAAATTGTTTCTATAGCTCCAACTTGTAGCATCTCTATGTGAGTAAGTCATGTCATGGTAGCTTCAATTGGATGAATCTAAGCACCCATCTTTGTTAATGTAATCGCTTCTAAATTTAGAGGGCCTAATGAAATTGCCTTTATTCTATGCTCTCAACAAAAATGTCAAATGTGATAACAACTACATAATCAAAGTATTGTAAACCATATTCATGCATCGACTTCATACCATATGCATGATAATTAATATAACAAACCAAGAAAAAGGCACGAAGCCACGTGCTATAGCTGGAGATATTATATAGTCTACTGCCAAATTAACTAAAACTCCAATGTTAACAAAGCACATCCAAGTTCATTAAACATGATACACTATTTCAAAACACAGAAACAAATTATATTCACTGAGCTTTGTGTTATTTAATTGAGAAACTGAAAAATTAACGCATAACTGAAGTGAATAAAATATCTATTGTCCCGTAAAAAATTATGCTTTTGGTAAAGCCAAAAACCAAAAGTAAAACTCCGTAATCGAAACTTATCCAAAAAAAATATGCTCTTGAATTCCTAATATACTTATGAAAAGCATATTTATTTCTTAACGAAATTGTGTATCATTATCAAACTTTATTTAAACAAAAATTTTACCAAAAATATCTATTGTCCCGTAAAAAATTAGGCTTTTGGTAAAGCCAAAAACCAAAAGTAAAACTCCGTAATCGAACCTTATCCAAAAAAATATGCTCTTGAATTCCTAATATACTTATGAAAAGCATATTTATTTCTTAACGAAATTGTGTATCATTATCAAACTTTATTTAAACAAAAATTTTACCAAAGCAATTGGGAACCATATGTAGTAAACAATATGAATAAAAACAAGTTCTGATACCCTATGTAAAATAATTAAATAATCAATAAAATTATACTTCCAAATATAGTTGTTCAAGTATTAAAAGCTCCTTACATTCACTAATTTAATTTCATAAAGGTGTCTTTTAGTCTATTTCACTCATCACCACTTTGTGATGGATAAAAAAAAATTAGCGTAAGCTTAATCTAACTGTGTTAGAAACTCTTTTATAGTTAGTCTTGTTAGAAAAAGAACGCTAGTAAACTTCAAAAATTAGACAGAAACAGTGAAACAGTCAAGGCGTGTGTGAGCACTGTCCTTAAGACCAAATTTGGTGCCTCAAGATACAATATTTTGGTGCAAGAAGGACGAACGAAGGCGGTTTGATCTTTAGGACACAATGACTAATATCTCGATGCTGAACTCAACACAATAACTTAGAACAGCAAAACTGACAACAACGAAGAAGATTGGTAACAACATAGAAAAGAGAACAAAGCAATTTTTTAGGATAGCAATTGTGTGGTGCAATTGGCTCTTTAAATAAATACACCCTAGCCCCTGTAAATCTGAATTATAATTATAAAAAGATTTAAAAATAAATCTCAATTTGATTAGGAGTCAAATTCTCAATATAATTCTAATTAAAAATAATTAAAGTAATGGGCAAAATTGTAAAAAGTGGCTACGCTCGTGCACATACACGACACTCCTGCTAGGGGGTCCCTCTTACGCATGATTTATTGGGTGCGAGCGCCTAGTTAACAAATTCCTGTAATGGGGTCCTCTCTTGGGCATGGTTTCGTGCGGGTGGGCCTCCTCTTTATATAAACCAACTAAAGCTTTCTTATCTAAGTAATGTTTGATATTGGTATTTTGAAATACCAACTCAATCTCCAACAATCCCCACATATTTCAAAATACTCAATTTCATTAATCTTCATCCTTGTCAATAAAGTTTAATGCTTATGAACTGGTGCCTTTTGGGCTATGAACTAGCCACTGAACAACTAATTGTGTCTTATAAGAACTTAGTAAAACATATAGTTTCTATGAACCAATATTCCTTTTGTGTAAAGCAAAGGAGTAGAGGCTCACATTAAACTCTCATTATGTTTAGCTGTTCTATGGTTTGGCACTTTAATGGCCCTATGCCTCTAGATTCATGAGTGCTTTAGAGAAGCCTGTCTAACTCTCATAGAAACCGACCCAATTCCACACTCATAAAAGTGAACCTCCATAAAGTGTGTCATGCAGTTTTGACACACCACCATACACAATATGTGGGCTATGGAGTTCATCAAGAGCTCAATTACTCAACCTAAATCACTGTAATAAACATTATCTCGGCATAACGAGGACTTATAAATAAAGAAAATCTTTATTGAATAGAATTAAGATTACAATATATAAGTAATGCTACAAGACAACAAGTAACTTGTCTTTACCCTTATGAACCTAATTCATGGAATCTCCAATCACATAGGTAAGGTTACCATTACTTTTGTCTTCTGATCTAAATAGTAGTCCCATCCGCCTCGACATGATTGCTACTAAACTTTTGTTTAGTGGTTTTGTCTGACCAAATTTAACTCTGACATTACAAAGTCTAGGCTCACAACACCTAACTCTAGCAGCTACTTAACAATATTATGTCTCATCTGTATGTGTCTATTCTTCCCATTATATATCTTACTCCCAGCTCTCGTAGTAGTAGCTTGACAATCGCAATGAATTGGCACAGCAACAAGAGGATGAGCATAAATGGGAAGATCTGCCAAGAGGTTTCGCAACCACTCAGCCTTTGAACAAGCTTTTTCTAAAGCAATTAACTCAGACTCTATGGTAGAACGAGCTATACATGTCTGGTTGGATGATTTCCAAGATACTGCACCTCCACCAAGGGTGAAGATATAATAACCACTAGTGGATTTGAACTTATTTGTATCACTATACCTTTCAAGTACAAGTGGAGATCTACTATATTTAAGCCCGTAATCATTAGTGCCTCTCAAATATCTTGCCACTTTGGCCATTGCAATCCAATGATCCTTATTTGGATTCTAAGTATACCTGCTCAATCTGCCTGTAGCAACTGGTGAAATTTCCGATCTTGTACTATTTATCAAGTACATTAAGCTACTAATTAATTAGGCATATCTCGCTTCATCAACACAATGTTTAGTGTTCTTCTTCAGATGGGTATTACCATCATATAGAGTGGAAACTGTTTTACAATCATAATATCCAAATCTTGTCAACAAATTTTCAACATAGTGTTCTTGTGACAATATGAGATCATCACTAGTCTTTGTAAACTTGATACCTAAAATAACATTTGCCTCTTCCATATCTTTCATATTAAAGTTAAAGGCAAGCAACATCTTGGTCTGATCAATAGTTCTAGTATTAGAACTCAGAATAATCATGTCATCAACATAGAGACATATGGTGACAAAGGTATTAGTGTTAATGAATTTAGAATAGATACATTTATCTGAATCATTAATCGTATATCCATTGGACACTAATACTTGATCAAATTTTTCATGCCACTGTTTTGGCACTTGTTTTAAGCCATATAAAGACTTAACCAATTTGCACACCTTATGATCAAAACCTGGAACTACACAACTTTCAGGTTGATCCAGATAGATCTCCTAATCCAAGTCTCCATTGAGAAAGGCAGTTTTAACATTCATTTAATGTACATGTAGATTATGAATTGCTGCTAGAGCAATCATAAGCATAAGTGTCAAAATATTCTATGTTTTTTTTTTATGTGAACCCATTGGCGTCCAATCTTGCTTTATATTTATCAATAGATCCATTAGCTTTTAATTTTCTTTTAAAAATCCATTTGCACCCAATAGGTTTTGTACTTGGAAAATCAATTAACTCCCATAACTGGTTGCTCATGATGGAATCCAGTTCATTGTTGAGAGCTTCTTTCCACAATGGTGCATCTCGAGAAGTCATTTCCAGTAAGAAAAACATAAAAATCATTACCAAAATTAGTGGCTTTTCTCATCAATTGTTGACTCAGTATAAGATAATTGTTTCTTAATACCGGTCTTCTTAGGAAAAATAAATTCAAAGAACTCAACATTCTTGGTCTCAATGACAGTATTTACTCAATATATGTGGCACTATTGTGGGCATACCCTATAAACATATAGTTGATAGTTTTTAGTCCCATCCTTATTCTTTTGGGATTCGACAAGATACCCTACAATTTGAGGTATGATAAATTAGGCTTATAATCTCTCAACAATTTATAGGGTATCTTACCTATCTTCTTATAAGGTAATATATTATGAACATGACAATCAGATCATATCGCTTCCCCCTACAAGTTCAATGGTGCCCAAAACTTATTAACATAGCATTTACCATGTTTTTAAAGTTTTGTTTTTCCTTTCAACTTCTCCATTAGATTCAGGTGAATAGGGAGGTGTCACTTTATAGATAATACCATGATTCTCACAATAAGCATTTAACATGCTTGAATCATACTCATCTCTTTTATCTGTTCTTAATCTTTTACTTTTCTTATAAAGTTGATTTTCAACTTCATTTTTATAGATTAAGAACTTTTCTCCTATTTCATCTTTATTTCTCAATAGATATACTTTTGTATACCTTGAGAAATCATCAATAAACGCAATATAATACCTTTTGCGTCCTCTAGTCGTGGTCTATTTTAAGTCACCAAGGTCGCTATGGATTAGGGCTGAGAAGTTCAGTTTCTCTATATTGAACTTATTTACATGTCTTCTTAGTGGATTTGGCATCTACAAACACCTCGCATTTATCATTAGATAGTAAACCAAATTCTCTTGTTTTCTTAATATAAGAAAAATTCACATGATCAAGTCTCCTATACCAAAGATTATTAGAGTCAAGTATATAAGCAGAAAAAGAAGAAGCTTTTTCATTCATTATGACATTGAGTACATTCAGTTTGAAGAGTTCTTCAGAACACTACCCTTTCCCAACAAACATCCTATTTTTTATCATCACAATTTTGTTACCCTCAAAGGATGCTTTGACCCCAGCTTTCCCCAGCATATAAACAAACACTAGATTGTATCTTATTTTAGGAACATGGAGTACATTACTCAGTGAGAGGGTTTTCCCAAATACAAGCTTGAGAACGATTTTTCCTTTGCCTATGATAGGTTTAAATCGAGAACTGCCAAGGTAAACGATTTCTTCTCCTTCTCCCACTAGAGTGTAGTCAAAGAAAGAGTTTTTATTGCTACATATATGTCTAGTAGCGCCAGAATCAATCACCCAATCTTTGTTTCCATCTACCATGTTCACCTTAGAGACAACCAAAGCAGCAATGATGTCATCTCCTTCCCCTTCAGCCATATTGGCTTTAGGAGATTTTTTGTTATCTCATCTATATTGAGCTTTATGTTTGCATTGATCAGCATAATGGTTAATTTTGCCATAAATAAAGCAATAACCTTTCTTCTTAGTAATGGGTTTTTTAGGGTTATTAGGGTATCTATTATTAGAATTGTTCTGCTTTTTATTAGGTTGAGGAGTGTTCTTAATTAGATTTGCATTGGAATAAAATTCCTTTGCTTTATCAAATGCATATATAATTTAATTCTTCTCCTCAATCCTAATATGTATAATAGCATCTTCAAGACTCACTTCTTCTTATGTTTTGAGCTTTTAATATAATCTTTCTAGGATTCTGGTAGTTTCAAAATCAAACAACCAGTTACAAATCATTCAAGAAGAAATATTTCCTCCTTTTTAAGATTATTAACCATTATGTGATATTCATGGATATGATCAGACAAAGATTTTTCTTCCACCATCCGATGATGCAAAAAATCACGAATATAATATTGTTAAGTCCCAACATCTTCTACCACATAGTTTTTCTTAAGTATTGTCCATATTTCAAATGCATTCTTATATGGATAATAAACATCATAAAGGGAACTAGCAAGAGTATTGAGTATTGCATACCTGCAGATCTTATTATCATCCTTCCAAATCTATAGTTTCTTGCCATAATCTTCAATGCCCTAGTCTAGTGCTGATGATTGCAGATAGCTAGCAAGATTATGAATGTCCAGCCCATCAAAGACCTTTTCTTGCCAGAACATGAAATTTTTGCCATTGAATAGTTTAATCTTAGAGGTATCTAGCAAGTTTTTTGGCAGTGATGACTGCAGACACAGGATTGGGTGGGGCAGGAAGTCTAGCAATCGACGAAGATGGAAGATCAGCAGCAACCAGTGATAGGGGAAGATCACTCATGATTTAGTCTTAAGATTGTTAGAAAAAGAATGGTATTGAACTAATAGAAATTTGACAGAAACAATGAAACAATCAAGGCATGTGTAAGCACTGTCCTTAAGATCAAATTCCGCGCCACAAGATACAATATCTCGGTGTAAAAAGGACGAACGAAGGTGATTTGATCTCCAAGATACAATAACTACTATCGCGATGCTGCACTCAACACGATAGTTTAGAATAGTAAAACTGACAATGACAAAGAAGATCGATAACAACACATAAGAGCAAAGCAATTTTTTTTAGGATAGCAATTGTGTGGTACAATTGGCTCTTTAAATAGATACGCCCTAGCCCTTGTAAATCTGAATTATAATTATTAAATGATTTAAAAATAAATGCCAATTTCATTAGGAATCAAATTTTCAATAAATTCGAATTAAAATAATTAAAATAATAAAAGTGAGTTATTGGGTGCTCGTGCCCAGTTAATAGATTCTTGGAATGGGGTCCTTCCTTGGGCCTTAGTTTCATGCGCGTAGACCTCCTCTTTATGAACTTGTTACCACACCATGTTTAGTTTCTATTAATAAAATAACTAAATCTCTCTTATTTAAGCAACGTGGGGAATTGGTATTTTGAAATATCAACTCAATCTGTAACAAGTGTTAAGATATAACTTAAGATTCTTGAACTTTCAATATAAAACAAGTAAGATTAACATAACTTTTTCACTTCCTTCCATCAAAGAAGGGAATAAGTTATATAATTTAATTTATGTTTAATTAAATCATCTTAAATGGGTAATAATTATAAATTTTTTCACTTTATTTAATTAAGTAGACAAGACCATATTGTAAATTCTTACATTTATCACATTAATCTCTCCCCTTTTTCATTTCGATTCCTGTATAAACTATTCTTTTTTAAAAAGTTGTACTGAAATTGATAAGTCTTGGAAGACCAAAACAGTATTTAAAATTTATTATTTTGCTTTAGTAGCTTTCATGGGTGCAAGGTAAGGAACAAAACTCGGTGGATTTTATGACAAAAGCTTTATCTTATGTAGCACTTTTTTCGATATCTCTATCTTTACTCTTTAACTATGTGGTATAATATTTCTACAATAACAACAAACAAATTATAAGCCTGAAAGATCTACATACACTTCGATCTCCAGCTAGTTCTCTACAAAATATGGCACTAAGCAACAATGTAATCGGAGCCATCAACTTTGTTGCCGTACTTCTTGCAATCCCAGTCATCGGTGCTGGAATCTGGCTTGCCACCGAGGCAGACAATTCTTGTGTCAAGCTTCTACAATGGCCAGTCATTATTTTGGGGATCTTGATTCTAATCGTGGCTCTAGCAGGCTTTATTGGAGGATTTTGGCGCATCCCTTGGCTCCTTATACTTTATCTCGTTGCCATGCTCATTCTTATAATATTGCTGACTTGTCTAGTTGTTTTTATTTACATGGTTACGATTAAGGGCTCAGGTCACCTTGCACCGAGTAGAGCGTACTTGGAATACCGCCTCGATGATTTTTCTGGATGGCTACGTAGAAGAGTTCGAAGCCCTTACAAATGGGATCGGATCAAAAGCTGTCTTAGCTCGACACAGATGTGCCCTGAGTTGAACCAGAGTTATCGGATGGCTCAAGATTTCTTCAATGCACATATTACCCCTTTACAGGTAATTATAATTAATTAAGCTCTCGATTACCATTAATTTTAATTTTTTTACCATTAATTTCTAGAAATTAAGATTTATTAGAACTCTAAAGTTAAATTCTGATTAAAATTTTAATTTTTAACATACATATTCGTCTTCCTCTTTATGACTATGACTGTAATTTTATAGCAGAGGATAATTCTTACGCATTAATTAAGCTAACCCACACGCCCATGGAACAATGAAGAAGTAGCTAATAAAGTAAAAACAGTGTATTAGATTCGGAAAACCAAGTTTCAAATCTTCTTTTCAAAAAATATTCTTCGTCTTTATCTTTATTGTGTGCCTTTGTGCTTTAATTTATTTTTCTATTTATTTATTTTTCTTCCTTACAGTCTGGATGCTGTAAGCCTCCGACAGAGTGTGGTTACACATTTGTAAACCCAACATATTGGATAAGTCCAATTAACAATGCGGCGGACATGGATTGCCTGCAGTGGAGCAATGACCAAATGCAGCTTTGCTATAATTGTGATTCATGCAAAGCAGGATTACTTGCTAATCTGAAAAAGGAGTGGAGAAGAGTAGATATCATATTACTCGTTACTCTTGTTGCTTTGATATGGGTTTATCTGATTGGATGTTGTGCTTTTAGGAACGCCAAAACTGAAGACCTCTTTCGCAAATACAAGCAAGGCACTTACACGTAATTGTTAGCTGCATGTAAACTTTCTTTGATAGTAATATAATGTGTAATTGGGGATTGGCTTGAATTGTTATTTTGATAATTTTATGAATTTTTTGTTTAAGATCGTCTTCTTGGTTACTTACACTTGGTTAAATAATGAGTGGGGTTTGATTTGATGACGACATAATCTTGAGTTGTGCGTGCGTGATTCGCGTAGGGCGCCGAAAGTTGGTGGCTTTTGAATATTTGCTTTCAAGGAGAAGGGATTTCGCACTTCCGCTCCTGCTTGCTCCCAGAGGCCATTAATTGTAGCTTTGAAAAAGGCTATGCTTCAGCGTGGGCAAAAGTCAAAGAAATGGGACATGTACTCCCGCACTATGCAGCGAGCACATGGTAGATAGCAGACATATTTAGTCCTGGGTAATTTTTAACCTATCCAAATAATTTGATATTTTGTACAGCATTCTTAAAAAATTTAACTTGTTGCACCACGCCCCTAGTTTTGTTATTTTCTTAGTTAAATTTAACCGTGGAGGGATAAAATTAAAAGTTCATTCTTTAAATTAATTTTAATAGGAATTCTCTTTAATGCAATTAAAATAAAAATCTTCAAAAAAATTAAAAGAAAAATAATAGTGGTGAAAATGTACATGTAACAAGAATTTTTTTTATTGCAATTGAAATAAAAACCTTTAAAAAAAATTAAATGAGTTAAAAAAAATTTCATATAGAAGGGTATTTTTGTCATTCAATCAAAAGTTAGATGGAGCCGTTACAAATAATTGAAAAATTAATGAAATTGAAGGCGCGGTGCAACACGTCATTTTTTTTTTGGTGCATGGTGTAAAATGACAATTTATTTAGGGGTAGGTTAAAAATTTCCTTTAATCTTTTAGTCTTTGATTACCAAGATTTGTTAATAATGTCACATTACATTAGTGGAAAGCTAGGAACTTTGTTTGTTGGTTCACGTGATAAGTATATATAAAAAATAAAATATGATTGATAAGTCAAGCTTTGTTAATAATGTCACAATCAGTTATGGATGCTCTGATTGATTAGTTAAGAGTTTGAACGTCACAGAGATTCGATAAGTTCAAAGAGTTTGTTTGAAAACCAAAGAAAAATAACTCTCTTACCAATTGCATCAAAATTGATCTATCTCTATTTATTGGATGCAAGTGCATTATATAGGGTTGCTTACAAGAATTTTTGCCAATAAATCCTAAACTAAAATCAAATCAGAAACTAAATCTAAACAAATAGAAAAGAATTTAAATCAAATTAGAATCCTAAACTAAGTAAATAGGAAAGTGATACAAAACCCGTCAAGAACTGACGCAACCCTAATCAATTTAGTCCCCAAGATTGGAATCTAAACCTAGAATTGAATAGAACCGTGACCCAATGCTTAATGAAAGCACGAACCTTGGTATGTGAAGATGCCACAATCAGTTATGAATGATCTGATTGATAAGTCAAGAGTTTGATCGCCACGAAAATTCGATAAGTTCAAAGAATTTGTATAAGAACCAAAGAGGATTAACTCTCTCACCGATGGCATCAAAACTGATCTATCGCTGTTTATTGGATGCGAGGACATTATATAGGGTTGGTTACAAGAAATTTTGAAAATAAATCCTAAATTAAAATCAAATCGAAAACTAAATCTAAACGAATAGAAAAAAAAATCTAAATCAAATCAGAACCCTAAGCTAAGTAAATAGGAAAGTGAGATGAACCCGGCAAGAATTGACGCAACCCTAATTAATTTAGTCCACGAGATTGAATCTAAACCTAGAATTGAATAGAACCGTGATTCAATGCTTAATGAAAGCACGAAACATGGTATGTGAAGATGTCACAATCAGTTATGAATGATCTGATTGATAAGTCAAGAGTTTGAATGCCACGGAAATCCGATAAGTTCAAAGAATTTGTATAAGAACCAAAGAGAATTAATTATCTCACCGATTGCATCAAAATTAATTTGTCTCTATTTATTGGATGCGAGGACATTATATAGGGCTGGTTACAAGAATTTTTAGAAATAAATCCTAAACTAAAATCAAATCGAAATCCAAATCTAAACAAATAGGAAAAAATCTAAATCAAACCAGAATCTTAATCTAAGTAAATAAAAAAGAATTTAAATCAAATTAGAATCCTAATCGGCTTAAATGCCTTACATCAATTAAAATGAAAATTAGGCGATTAAAATAGAAATAACTAATTTGATTCTCTAATAGCCTCCTAAAAAAAGGAGAGTATCCGAAAAAGGGAAATAATATATTTTCCCACTGTAATGTGCAAACCAACTTCCTATTTTATGGAAGTGATTATTTGGAAACTTCAAGAGACTGAATCATATATTTATCATGTTTGATTCCTTCAATAGGCCTTCACGAATTTGATTGAGCCCAAGTTGCAAGTTGCTTGAATAAACCCATCAAGCGCTTCTTTGAATTTATTTTCTCGAGCTCTTGTGATAGGTTTGATGGGAACTTGAATAGGATCTGAATATGCCTCATCCCACGTGCTTGTGATAGTTTTTTCCTCAATCTCATCATTCCCCACCTCTTGAAGAGAATTTTGCCTCAAATCATCACCTGCATTAAAAGGACTTAAATCAGAAACATTAAAAGCAGCACTTATGTTGTACTCACCGACCAAATCCAGCTTGTATGCATTGTCATTGATCCGTTTCAAAACTTAGAATGGATCATCCCCTCGAGGTAATAACTTAGATTTCCTTCATTTCGGAAATCATTCCTTGCGCATGTGTAACCACATCCAATCGTTGGGTTCAAAGACTAGCTTATGTCGCCAATTATTGGCTTATTTAGCATATTGATCAGTTCCCCGCTCAATGTTGAACTTCGCCATCTCATGTATCTGTTTAACAATTTTAGCCTCTTTCTTGTCATTTAAGTTAACACGCTCAAAAATAAGAAATTGAGTTAAATCCAATAGGATTAAAGGATTAAAACCATAAACAATTTCAAACGGTGAATACTTAGTAGTAGAATGAACAGAATGATTATAAGCAAACTCAACATGTGATAAACAATCTTCCCAAGTTTTGATGTTCTTTTTAATGATAGCCCATAACAGAGTAGATAAAGTTCTATTCACAACTTCTGTTTGACCATCAGTTTGAGGGTGATAAATAGTTGAAAACAACAACTTAGTTCCTAACCTAGCCCCTAATGGTTTCCAAATGTAACTTAAAAACTTAGAAACCCTATTAAAAATAATTATCCTGGGCATACCATACAACCTCACAATCTCCTTAAAGAATAGGTCAATGACATTGGAAGCATCATCTGTTTGACCAACTACAATGGTTAAATGACAGTGGTGAGGTGAAAGTGAACAAGTAGGCACTAGTGACTTTTCGGATTGGCAAGTATGAAGATAAGATTCTATGTGATGTAGTACCAATGCAGGATGGATGCTTGTTACTTGGGCGGCTTTGGCAATTCAACAGACGTATGAAGTATGATGGCTTCACCAACAAATATTCATTTGTATTTAATCAACGCAACATCACTCTTGTTCCATTGACACCAAAGCAGGTTTATGGAAACCAACTGAGCCTACAGAGAGAGAGTGAACAAAAGAAAAAAGAGAAAAAAAAAAGTGAAATTCAAAAAGAGGCTGAGGAAAATGTGAGAGAAAAACCAAAGAAAAATACAGTCATTAAGTGAAAATCAGATGGAAAACGAAAGAATTTCTACGCCAGAGCGAGTGAAATAAAAAAAGTGTTGTTTTTACATCAACCGATGATTGTACTCTTATACAAAGAGGTATTTTTGAAAACTAACGAATTTGGCCCTATTTTGCCTAGTTCTCTTTTGCAGGAGTATGAGGATGTCTTTCCTGAGGAAGCACCACATGATTTACCTCCAATCCGAGGGATTGAGCATCAGATTGATTTAGTGCCCGGTGTAGCCATTTCAAATAGACCAGCCTATAGGAGCAATCTGGAGGAGACTAAGGAACTTCAAAGGCAAGTTAATGAATTAATGGAAAAATGGTACGTGAGAGAAAGCATGAGTCCATGTGCAGTTCCTGTTTCATTAGTTCCTAAGAAGAATGGGACGTGGAGGATGTGTGTTGACTGTGGAGCCATCAACAACAAAATGGTAAAGTATCGACATCTCATTCCTAGGTTAGACGACATGCTTGATGAATTACATAGGTCTTGTGTATTTTCTAAAATTGATTTGAAAAGTGTATATCATCATATTAGAATGAAAGAAGGAGATGAATGGAAAACTGATTTAAAAAAAATATATGGTTTGTATGAATGGTTAGTCATGCCTTTTGATCTAATTAATGCCCCAAGCACTTTTATGAGACTTATGAATCATGTCTTACGAGCTTTTATTGGCAAGTTTGTTGTTGTTTGTTTTGATGATATCCTCATTTATAGCAAAAACATAAGCGATCATATAGTACATTTAAAATTTATTTTATATGTGCTTAGAAAGAAAAGTTGTTTGCTAATATGAAGAAGTGTATTTTTTGTACCCAAAAACTTGTGTTTCTAGGATTTGTTGTGAGTGCACATGGTATACAGGTTGATAAGGAAAAGGTACGTGCAATCCAAGAATTGCCGAGTCCCACAAGTGTAAGTAATGTGAGAAGCTTTCATGGGCATGCTAGTTTTTATCAACAATTTGTGAAAGACTTTAGCACATTAGCCACACCACTTACTGAAGTAAAAAAGAAAATGTTGGATTTAAGTGGGGAGAAGCGCAAGAGAAGGCATTTCAAATAATCAAGCACAAGCTAACCAATGCTCCTTTATTATCTTTGCCTAACTTTAATAAAGCATTTGAAATTGAATGTGATACCTCAGGTATTGGTATTAACACAGTCCTAATGCAACAAGGACAACCAAGTGCTTACTTTAGTAAAAAGTTAAGGGTAGCCTTAAACTACCCTACTTATGATAAGGAGTTGTATGCATTGGTTCAAGTGTTAGAAATGTGGCAGCACTATCTATGACCTAAGGAGTTCGTGATTCATACCGATCATGAGTCCTTAAAGGCAAACACATGCTGAACAAGAGACATGCTTGATGGTAGAATTCATTGAGACATTTCCATATGTCATTCGTTACAAGCAATGTAAGGAAAATTGTTGTAGATGCGCTTTCCTGCAGGTATGTCTTAATCTCAACACTTAATGCTAAACTACGTGGTTTTGAGCATATTAAGAAATTGTATACTGATGACCATGATTTTAGTGTTGAATACCAAGTTTGTGAAAAGACCCCAATCGGTAAATACTTTAGGCATGATGGCTATTTATTTCAGGAGAATAAACTATGTGTACTTAACTGTTCTTTGAGAGATTTATTAGTGATAGAATCCCATGGAGGAGGGTTAATGAGGCATTTTGAAACTCTAGCAGTTTTACAAGAACACTTCTATTGGCCGCATATGAAACAAGATGTTGAAAGACTTTGTGGTAAATGTGTCACTTGTAGGCAACCCAAATTGAAAATGGAACCTTATGACTTATACACCCGTTTTCCAATACCTAGTGCACCTTGGACTGATGTTTCGATGGATTTTGTGCTAGGTTTACCTAGGTCTAGACAAGGGAAATACTCAATTTTTGTGGTTGTAATTTTACAGGAACACTTCTATTGGCCACATATGAAACAAGATGTTGAAAGACTTTATAGTAAATGTGTCACTTGTAGGCAAGCCAAATCAAAAGTGGAACCTTATGGCTTATACACCCCTTTGCCAATACCTAGTGCACCTTGGACTAATGTTTTGATGGATTTTGTGCTAGGTTTACCTAGGTCTAGACAAACGAAAGACTCAATTTTTGTGGTTGTAGATAGCTTTTCAAAGATGGTACATTTTATTCCATGCCACAAAACGGAAGATGCTTCTAATACTGCTGACCAGGACAATTGTTTCTAATAGGGATGTTAAGTTTTTTAAGTTACTTTTGGAAAACCTTATGAGCTAAGTTAGGAACTAAATTGTTGTTTTCAACTACTTGTCACCCTCAAACTGATAGTCAAACAAAAGTTGTGAATAGAATTTTATCAACACTGTTGCGACCTATCATTAAAAAGAACATCAAAACTTGGGAAGATTGTTTACCACATGATGAGTGTGCTTATAATCGTTTCGTTCATTCTTCTACTAAGTATTCACCGTTTGAAATTGTTTATGATTTTAATCCTTTAACCCCATTGAATTTCACTCGATTGCCTGTTTCTGAGCGTGTTAACTTAGATAGCAAAAAAAAGGCTGAAATTATTAAACAGATACACGAGAGGGCGAAGTTCAACATTGAGCGAAGAACTGAGCAATATGCTAAACAAGCCAACAAAGAGTGACATAAGCTAGTCTTTGAACCTGGCGATTGGGTGTGGCTGCATATGTGCAAGGAATGATTTCTAGAACGAAGGAAATCTAAGTTATTACCTCGAGGGGATGGTCTATTCCAAGTTTTAAAATGGATCAATGACAATGCATACAAACTGGATTTGCCTGGTGAGTATAGTGTAAGTGCTACTTTTAATGTTTTTTATTTGAGTCCTTTTGATGTAGGTGATGATTTGAGGACAAATCCTCTTCAAGAGGAGGAGAATGATGAGATTAATCATAAAACTATCACAAGCATGTGGGATGAGGCATATTTAGATCATATTCAAGTTCTTGTTGGACTCGTTACAAGCGCTTGAGCAAAGAAATTCAAAGAAGCGCTTAATGGATTGATTCAAGCAATTGTTGAAGGAATCGCTCAATCAAATTTGTGGAGGCCTATTGAAGGAATCACACATGATAAATGCATGATTCAGGCTCTTGATAATCACTCTCATGAAATAGGGAGTTGGCTTGCATATTATGGCGAGAAAAATATATTATTTTTCTTTTTCAGATATTTTCTCGTTTCTTGAGGAGGCTATAGAGAAACAAATTAGTTATTTCTATTTTAATTGCCTAGTTTCTATTTAATTGATGTAAGGCATTTAAGATAATTAGGATCCTGATTTGATTTAGATTCTTTCATATTTACTTAGATTAGGATTCTGATTTGGTTTAAATTCTTTTCTATTTACTTATATTAGGATTCTAATTTGATTTAAATTTTTTCCTATTATGGAAGATTCAGATTTGATTTTTGGTTTAGAATTTATTTCCAAAAAGTCTTGTAACCAACCCTATATAATGTACTTGTATCTAATAAACCAAGGGAAATTTTTGATGCAATTGGTGAGAGAGTTAATTCTCTTTGGTCCTTTACAAACTCTTTGAACTTATCAGATTTTCATAGTATTGAAACTTTTGACTTATCAATCAGACCATCCATAGCTGATTATGGCATCTTTACATACCAAGGTTCGTGCTTTCATTAAACATTGGGTCGAGATTCCATTCAATTCCTGGTTTAGATTTGATCTTAGAGACTAAATTGATTAGGGTCGCGTCAGTTCTTGATGGAGTTCGTATCAGTTAGGCCTGCTCGCAGCAAGAATGTGAAAGAAGATGTTGAGGTACAACATGATAACATCTTTCATAGTCAGTGCCAAATCAAAGATAAAGTATATAGCAGGATAATTGATGGTGGAAGGTGCACTAATCTAGCCAGCACTAGTTTAGTTGAAAAACTTAATTTGAAAACCTTGAAATATCCTAAGCCATATAAGCTACAATGGCTGAATGATTGTAGAGAAGTTAAAGTAAATAAACAAGTGCTAGCCTCATTCTTTATTGGGAGATACAAGTATAAGATTCTATATGATGTAGTACCTATGCATGCTGAACACATTCTTTTGTGGAGACCTTGGCAATATGATAGGCATGTGACATATGATTGTTACTTAAACAAATATTCTTTTGTTATGAATGAAAAGCCCATCACTATTGTACCTTTAGCACCTAGAGAAGTATATGAGAATTAAATGTCAATAACAAAAGAGAGTGATACAAAAAAAAAATGAGAGTATGAAGGAAAGAGGGATTGAGATAAAAAAGTCGAAAGGTATAAAATAATAAGAATATTGTTAAGAGAACAGAAAGGCAGTAAGTGAATTTGTTTGCAAAAGAAAGTGTGGTGAAGAGGGCTTTCTTTTTTAAACAACTTATAATTGTACTTTTGTGCAAGAAGGATTGTTTATGTTCTAATAAGCTCAACTTTTGTCTACCTAGTACTATTGTGACTCTTTTTCAAGACTTTGATGATATGTTTCCAAATGAAGTCCCTATTGGTTTGCCACCTATTAGGGAAATTGAGCATCATATAGACTTCGTACCTAGGGCTAACATGCCTAATAGACTTGCATATAGAAGCAACCATGAGGAGACAAAGAAGCTTCAAAGGTAGGTTGACGAGCTCTTAGGAAGTGGATATGTAAAGAGGAGCATGAGTCTATGTGCAGTACCAGTACTACTAGTGCCCAAGAAGGATGATATATGGAGAATGTGTGTTGACTGTCATGCAGTCAATAAAATCACTGTAAACATTCTTTATTTGAATTTGAATTTGAAAACTTTGAAACAGCCTAGGGCATATAAGCTACAATGGTTGAATTATTGTAGAGAAGTTGAAGTAAATAAATGTGCTGGTTTCATTCTTTATTAGGAGATACAAGGATGAGGTTTTATGTGATGTAGTACCTATGCATGCTGCACAGATTCTTTTACGGCAACCTTGGCAATATGATAGGGCATGTCACACATTATGGTTATTTTAACAGATATTCTTTTGTAATGAATGAAAAGCCCATTACTCTTGTACCTTTAACACCTAGAGAAGTTTTTGAGGATCAAATGTCAATACAAAAAGAGAGTGATGCAAAAAAAAAAATAAGAATAAGAGTATAAAAGAAAGAGAGATTAATAGAAAAAAATGGAAAGGTAGAAAAAAATAAGAATATTGTTGAGAGAAAGGAGAGGCGGCAAGTGAATTTGTTTTCTTTTCAAAACAACCTATAATTAGTACTTTTGTAGGAAGATGCTTGTTTATAACTAATAAGCTTAACTCTTCTTTGCCTAGTGCTACTGTGACTCTCTTACAGGACTTTGATAATATGTTTTCAAATGAAGTTCTTAATTGTTTGCCACCTATTAGGGGAATTGAGCATCAAACAGATTTTATCCCTAGAGATACCATATCGAATAAACCCGCATATAGAAGCAACCGCACGGAGACAAAAGAGCTTCAAAAACAAGTTAAAAAAGCTCTTAGCAAAGGGATTTGTGACGAAGAGCATGAGTCTATGTGCGGTACCAGTGCTACTAGTGTCCAAGAAGGATGGAACATAGAGGATGTGCGTTGCCTATCATGCAGTCAATGAAATCACTGTAAAATATAGACATCATATTCCTAGACTTGATGATATACTTGATGAATTGCATGGTTCTTGTGTGTTTAGTAAAACTGATCTTAAAAGTAGATATCATTAGAATAGGATGAGAGAGGGTGGTGAATGAAAAACTACCTTAAAAAAAATATGGTTTTTATGAATGGTTAGCTATGCCATTTGAGCTATCCAATGTACTTAGCCCTTGTATAAGATTAATGAACCATGTTTTGCGTTCATTCATTGGTAAATTTATGGTTGTTTATTTTGATGATATTTTGATCTTTAGTAAAAGCTTGGATGAACACAGTAAGCCTTTGCAAAGTGTATTAACTACTTTAAGAAAAGTAAAGTTGTATGCTAATTTGAAAAATGATTCCTTTTGTATAAATCAGATTGTTTTTCTTGATTATGTTATAAGTGCTAAAGGAATTAAGGTTGATGAAGAGAAGGTAAAGGCTGTTAGGGAGTGGTCTACACCTAAAAGTATAAGTGAGGTAAGAGGTTTTTGTAGCTAGGATAGCTTTTAAAAAAGATTTATGAAAGATTTTATCACTCTTGCTACACCATTAACTTCAAATGTGAAGAAGCATGAAGGATTTAAGTGGGGTAGTAAACAAGAAAGAGCATTTTATCTAATCAAGGAGAAATTGGTGGCCAACTAAATGAATCTAATGGTGATTTTATTGCTAGCTTACAAAGAAGTAAACCTAAGTGATAGATTTTGACCAAGATTATGGGATATTTTCATTTGATTTTATGTTAGAATATAACTCAAGATAAATAAACCGAGTTGGTGTGTATATTTCTTGATTCAGCGTATATCGTTCCTGATTCTAACGCTTTCACTAAATTAATTCTAGAGAGCTTGTTAAGGATTGTTTCTTGGAAAGGGATTAATTAAAAAACTTGTTTTACTTGACAGTTAAGTAAGTAAAGATCAAGATAATTGAGCTCATAATTATCTTAGTGTTGTTGTTTTCAAAAGAAAGTGAATGATTATTTTGATAATTAACTTAAAATCCAATATTTTTGTGGTGGAAAATGATTCCTTAACCATATTTTGTATCATAATTCAGCTCCTTTAAAATTGTTTTCTACAATTTTTGATTTGTTACTTTAAACTTTTTAGTTTAGTTTACATAGACCCCAGATTTTGTATACATGTTTGTTAGTGTGTCCCTAGTAAATCTGGAAAGTTTGAGTTAATTTCATGAAGTCTAGATAAGGTTTTTAATTCAATCTTTGTTCTCGGTTAGTTTTCGTGTTTATGTGTTTGTGTTAGTAACTTGTTAATTGGGAACAATCCTCTACAGGAATGACCCTTGCTTATATCTATACTCAATAACGATAGTATTTAAGGCAAGGTTTTAAGTGATACAATTTATAGTTTATCAAGCCGCATAGTCCAAATTCCACTGCATTTCTCTAGAGACTGATAAGTAAAGGAGGCTAGTAGGCATCTTTCTAGGAGGGAATGGTTGTTTAAGCACAATCCTTCTGCGAGTTGATATCTTTTTTGCTTTTGCAGAACCTAGGTACTACTGGATTAGAATTAATGTAGTTCCAAAGGACAGTTTGCGCGGAGGTGAGCATTATAATTGGGTGCACATGATCAGATTCGGCAAGTGGGTAACAAAATTGGCAGTCTTTGTTGGCACTCAGTAGTGGGCCATGATTAGACAAGTTGTTGTCAACAACCATCCTATAGGTTTGTTATGGCAGACTTGTTCTATATTTTGGTAGTTGTTTGGTTTATAGATTTGGTTGGCTCTAGTTAGGGATATTACTGTGTGGAATATGAATAATCACTTGTTTAAATCATATCTCTTCTTTACTCTCACCACCCTCAAAACCCTAACACTCTCTGTCCTCACAATCCTCTCAGTTGTTAAAAAGATGAAGATGATGAAGACGAAGACAAAGACCCTCTAGAGCAACTATTGTGGGCGTGTAGTGGAAGTTGAGACAAGTTAGATATTTCCACCCTAACTTTTATTTTGTACCTTGTTTGAAATCGCCTCTATCTCACACCTTATCAAAGTCCTCAATTAACATATACACCAAGGAGAGAAGAAAGATCGTATCAGGTAACTAAAATCTCATCTTCTTTATTCATTAAATTAACACACATGCACACATGTACATACACAAATTCTATTAGCTCTTGATTTGCACTGCATCCCATTTCTTTTCTTGAAAATACTTGATAATCAAAATCCTAGATTTGAACTCAATCTCTTTTCTTCATGAATTTTTGGTTTGAAATCCAAGTTGGTTGAGTTGATTTAGTTGTTTATTTGTATTGATTATGAGTAATTTTTGTCTTGCTTACAAGTTTTTCTTTTAATTTACAACTCAATCATTAATTTACCTCTTTTTTCCATTAATTTAGTAGTTTTATGTGTGCTTTACACATTATTTTTGTCTCATTTTACACTTAATGTCAATTTACAAGTTTTATGTCTTTTTTCTACGTTTTTATCTTGCTTTATAAGTTTTTCTTTCAATTTATAACTACATCATAAATTTACCTATTTTTCTATTAATTTACTAATTTTATGCGTGGTTTACACATTTTTTTGTCTCATTTCACACTTAATGTTAATTTACAAGTTCTATGTCATTTTTCTATATTTTTGTCTTACTTACAAGTTTTTCTTATAATTTACAACTCCATCATTAATTTACCTATTTTTTCATTAATTTAATAGTTTCATGTGTGGTTTACACATTTTTTTTGTCTCATTTCACACTTAATATCAATTTATAAGTTTTATGTCATTTTTCTACGGGTTTTGTCCGTCTCATAGGTTTTTCTTGCAATTTACAACTCCATCATTAATTTACCAATTTTTCGATTAATTTATAAATTTTATGTGTGGTCTACACATTTTTTTGTCTCATTTCACACTTAATGTCAATTTAAAAGTTTTATGTCCTTTTTCTAAGTTTTTTTTTTGCTTACAAGTTTTTCTTACAATTTACAACTCCATCATTAATTTTTCCATTTTTCCATTAATTTACTTGCTCTTGTCCTTTTTTTGAGTTTTTGTCTTACTTACAAGTTTTTCTTGCGATTTACAGCTCCATCATTAATTTATTTCTTTTTCCATTAATTTACTAGTTTATTGTGTGGTTTACATATTTTTTTGTCTCATTTCATACTTAATGTTAATTTACAAGTTCTATGTCATTTTTTTAAGTTTTTGTCTTGTTTACAAGTTTTTCTTACAATTTACAACTCTATCATTAATTTATCCATTTTTCCATTAATTTACTTATTCTATGTCCATTTTCTGAATTTTTGTCTTGCTTACAAGTTTTTCTTGTAATTTACAACTCCATCATTGATTTACTTTTTTTTCCATTAATTTACTTTTTTTCCATTAATTTACTTCTTTTTCCATTAATTTACTAGTTTATGGTGTGGTTTAGATATTTTTTGTCCCATTTCACACTTAATGTTAATTTACTTGTTCTATGTCCTTTTTCTGAGTTTTTGTCTTGTTTACAAGTTTTTCTTGCAATTTACAACTCTATCATTAATTTATCCATTTTTCCATTAATTTACTTATTCAATGTCCATTTTCTGAATTTTTGTCTTGCTTACAAGTTTTTCTTATAATTTACAACTCCATCATTAATTTACTTCTTTTTCTATTAATTTACTAGTTTATGGTGTGGTTTAGATATTTTTTGTCCCATTTCACACTTAATGTTAATTTACTTGTTCTATGTCCTTTTTCTGAGTTTTTTCTTGATTACAAGTTTTTCTTGCAATTTACAACTCCATCATTAATTTACCCATTTTTCATTAATTCACTAGTTTTATGTGTGGTTTACATATTTATTTTTTCATTTCACACTTAATGTCAATTTACAAGTTATGTGCCATTTTTCTAAGTTTTTGTCTTGGTTATAAGTTTTTCTTTGAATTTAAAACTCCATCATTAACTTACCCTTTTTTTTCCATTAATTTACTAGTTTTAAGTGTGGTTTACACATTTTTTTTAATCTCATTTCACACTTAAAGTCAATTTATAAGTTCTATGTCTTTTTTTGATTTTTTGTCTTGCTTATAAGTTTTTCTTGCAATTTATAACTCCATCATTAATTTACTTCTTTTTCCATTAATTTACTAGTTTATTGTGTGGTTTACATATTTTTTGTCTCATTTCACACTTAATGTCAATTTACAAGTTCTGAGGTTTTGCCTTGCTTATAAATTTTTCTTGCAATTTACAACTCCATCATTAATTTACTTTTTTTTCCATTAATTTACTAGTTTATTGTGTGGTTTATATATTTTTTGTCTCATTTCACACTTAATGTCAATTTACAAGTTCTATATCCTTTTTCTAAGTTTTTATCTTGCTTACAAGTTTTTCTTACAATTTACAACTCCAACATTAGTTTATCCCCTTTTTTTCATTAATTTATTAGTTTTATATGTGGTTTCCATATTTTTTCTCATTTCACACTTAATATCAATTTACAAGTTCTATATCCTTTTTCTAAGTTTTTTTCTTGCTTACAAGTGTTTCTTGCAATTTAGAACTCCATTATTAATTTACCCATTTTCCATTAATTCACTAGTTGTATGTGTGGTTTACACATTTTTTGTCTCATTTCACACATTAAGTCAATTTACTTATTCTATTTCCTTTTTCTGAGTTTTTGTCTTGTTTACAAGTTTTTCTTGCAATTTACAACATCATCACTAATTTACTTATTTTTCCATTAATTTACTAATTTATTTTGTGGTTTACATATTTATTGTCTCATTTCACACTTAATGTCAATTTACAAGTTCTACTTCCTTTTTCTAAGTTTTTTCTTCCTTACAAGTTTTTCTTGCAATTTACAACTCAATCGTTAGTTTATCTCTTTTTTCCATTAATTTACTAGTTTTATTTGTGATTTATACTTTTTTTTGTCTCATTTCACACTTAATGTCAATTTACAAGTTATATGTCATTTTTCTATGTTTAGGTCTTGTTTAGAAGTTTTTCTTCCAATTTACAACTCCATCATTAACTTACCTTTTTTTTAATTAATTCACTAGTTTTAATGTACTTTACACATTTTTTTGTCTCATTTCACACTAAAAGTCAATTTAAGAGTTATATGTCTTTTTTCTGAGTTTTTGTCTTGCTTATAAGTTTTTCTTGCAATTACAACTCCATCATTAATTTAATTCTTTTTCCATTAATTTACTAGTTTATTGTGTGGTTTATATATTTATTGTCCCATTTCACACGTAATGGCAATTTACAAGTTCTATGTCCTTTTTCTGAGCTTTTGTTTTACTTACAAGTTTTTCTTGCAATTTACAACTCTATCATTAATTTACCCATTTTCCATTAATTCATTAGTTTTATGTGTGGTTTACTAATTTTTTTGTCTCATTTCACACTTAATGTTAATTTCCAAGTTTTATTTCCTTTTTCAAAGTTTTTGCCTTGCTTATAAGTTTTTCTTGCAATTTAAAACTCCATCATTAATTTACCCCTTTTTCTATTAATTAACTAGTTTTATCTGTGTTTTATATATTTTTCGTCTCATTTTACGCTTAATGTCAATTTGCAAGTTCTATTTCCTTTTTCTAGGTATTTGTCTTGCTTACAAATTTTTCTTACAATTTACAATTCCATCATTAATTTATCCATTTTTTCATTAATTTACTAGTTTTATGTGTGATTTACATATTTTTTGTCTCATTTTACGCTTCATGTCAATTTACAAGTTCTATGTCTTTTTTCTGAGTATTCGTCTTGCTTTCAAGGTTTTCTTGCAATTTACAACTCCTTCATTAATTTATCCATTTTTTCATTAATTTACTAGTTGTACGTGTGGTTTACATATTTTTTGTCTCATTTTATGCTTAATGTCAATTTACAAGTTCTATGTCTTTTTTTAAAGTTTTTGTCTTACTTACCAGTTTTTCTTACAATTTACAACTCCATCATTAGTTTATCTCTTTTTTCCATTAATTTACTAGATTTATTTGTGATTTACACGTTTTTTTCTGTCATTTCACATTTAATGTCAATTTACAAGTTCTATGTCATTTTTCCACGTTTTTGTCCTTCTTATAAGTTTTTCTTGCAATTTACAATTCCATCATTAATTTATCCATTTTTCTATTAATTTACTAATTTTATGCGTGGTTTACACATAAAGTCAATTTACAAGTTCTATGTCTTTTTTCTTAATTTTTGTCCTTCTTATAAGTTTTTCTTGCAATTTACAACTCCATCATTAATTTACCCATTTTTCGATTAATTTACTAATTTTATGTGTGGTTTACACTTTTTTTTGTCTCATTTCACACTTAATGTCAATTTAAAAGTTCTAAATGCTTTTTCTAAGTTTTTGACTTGCTTACAAGTTTTTCTTACAATTTACAACTCCATCATTAATTTACCCCCTTTTTCCATTAATTTACTAGTTTTATCTGTGGTTTACATATTTTTTCTCATTTCACGCTTAATGTCAATTTACATGTTCTATGTCATTTTTCTAAGTTTTTGTCTTGCTTACAAGTTTTTCTTACAATTTACAACTACATCATTAATTTACCCATTTTCCATTAATTTACTAGTTTTATGTGTGGTTTACACATTTTTTTGTCTCATTTCACACTTAATGTTAATTCATAGGTTCTATATTTTTTTTGCAAGTTTTTGTTTTGCTTACAAGTTTTTCTTGCAATTCACAACTCCATAATTAATTTACCCGTTTTTCTATTAATTTACAAATTTCATGTGAGGTTTATCCATTTTTTGTCTCATTTCACACTTAATGTCAATTTACAAGTTCTATTTCATTTTTCTACGTTTTTGTCTTACTTATAAGTTTTTCTTGAAATTTACAACTCGATCATTAATTTATCGATTTTTCCACTAATTTACTTGTTTTATGTCCTTTTTCTTAATTTTTTTCTTGCTTACAAGTTTTTCTTGCAATTTACAACTCCATCATTAATTTACTTCTTTTTCCTTTAATTTACTAGTTTATTGCGTGGTTTACATATTTTTTTTTCTCATTTCACACTTAATGTCAATTTATAAGTTTTATGTCCTTTTTCTAAGTTTTTGTCTTGCTTACAAGTTTTTCTTGTAATTTACAGCTCCATCATTAATTTACCCCTTTTTCCATCAATTTATTAGTTTTATATGTGGTTTCTATATTTTTTCTCATTTCGCACTTAATGTCAATTTATAAGTTTTATGTCATTTTTCTAAATTTTTGTCTTGCTTACAAGTTTTTTTTTGTAATTTACAACTCCATCATTAATTTACCCATTTTCTATTAATTCACTAGTTTTAAGTTTGGTTTACATATTTTTTTGTCTCATTTCACACTTAATGTCAATTTACAAGTTCTATGTCATTTTTCTAAGTTTAGGTCCTTCTTATAAGTTTTTCTTGCAATTTACAATTCTATCATTAACTTACCCTTTTTTTCCAATAATTTACTAGTTTTATGTGTGATTTACACATTTTTTTACCTCATTTCACACTTAAAGTAAATTTATAAGTTTTATGTCCTTTTTCTGAGTTTTTATCTGTCTTGTAAGTTTTTCTTGCAATTTATAACTCCGTCATTAATTTACTTCTTTTTCCATTAATTTACTAGTTTATTGTGTGGTTTACATATTTTTTTATCCCATTTCACACTTAATGTCAATTTACAAGTTTTATGTTTTTTTTCTGAGTTTTTTTTCTTGTTTTCAAGTTTTTCTTGCAATTTACAACTCCATCATCAATTTACCCATTTTCCATTAATTCACTAGTTTTATGTGTGGTTTACACACTTTTTTGTGTAATTTCACACTTAATGTCAATTTACAAGTTCTATTTCCTTTTTGTAAGTTTTTTTCTTGCTTACAAGTTTTTCTTGCAATTCACAACTCCATCATTAGTTTGCTCCTTTTCCTATTAATTTATTAGCTTTATGTGTGGTATACACATTTTTTCTCATTTCACACTTAATGTCAATTTACAAGTTCTATGTCATTTTTCTATGTTTTTATCTTGCTTACAAGTTTTTCTTACAATATACAACTCCATCATTAATTCACCCCTTTTTCTATTAATTTACTACTTTTATGTGTGGTTTACATATTTTTTGTCTCATTTTACGCTTAATGTCAATTTACATGTTATATGTCCTTTTTCTGAGTATTTGTCTTACTTATAATTTTTCTTACAATTTATAATTCCACCATTAATTTACCCCATTTCTATTAATTTACTGATTTTGTGTGGGGTTTACACATTTTTTATCTCATTTCATACTTAATGTTAATTTACAAGTTCTGTGTCATTTTTCTAAATTTTTTTCTTGCTTATAAGTTTTTCTTATAAGTTACAACTCCATTATTAATTTATCATTTTTTTAATTAATTTACTAGTTGTACGTGTGGTTTACATATTTTTTGTCTCATTTTACGCTTAATGTCAATTTACAAGTTCTATGTCTTTTTTTAAAGTTTTTGTCTTGCTTACCAGTTTTTCTTACAATTTACAACTCCATCATTAGTTTATCTCTTTTTTCCATTAATTTACTAGATTTATTTGTGATTTACACGTTTTTTTCTCTCATTTCACATTTAATGTCAATTTACAAGTTCTATGTCATTTTTCCACGTTTTTGTCCTTCTTATAAGTTTTTCTTGCAATTTACAATTCCATCATTAATTTATCCATTTTTCTATTAGTTTACTAATTTTATGCGTGGTTTACACATAAAGTCAATTTACAAGTTCTATGTTTTTTTTCTTAATTTTTGTCCTTCTTATAAGTTTTTCTTGCAATTTACAACTCCATCATTAATTTACCTATTTTTCGATTAATTTACTAATTTTATGTGTGGTTTACACTTTTTTTTGTCTCATTTCACACTTAATGTCATTTTAAAAGTTCTAAATGCTTTTTCTAAGTTTTTGACTTGCTTACAAGTTTTTCTTACAATTTACAACTCCATCATTAATTTACCCCCTTTTTTCATTAATTTACTAGTTTTATCTGTGGTTTACATATTTTTTCTCATTTCACGCTTAATGTCAATTTACATGTTCTATGTCCTTTTTCTAAGTTTTTGTTTTGCTTACAAGTTTTTCTTGCATTTCACAACTACATAATTAATTTACCCGTTTTTCTATTAATTTACAAATTTCATGTGAGGTTTATCCATTTTTTGTCTCATTTCACACTTAATGTCAATTTACAAGTTCTATTTCATTTTTCTACGTTTTTGTCTTACTTATAAGTTTTTCTTGAAATTTACAACTCCATCATTAATTTATCGATTTTTCCACTAATTTACTTGTTCTATGTCCTTTTTCTTAATTTTTTTCTTGCTTACAAGTTTTTCTTGCAATTTACAACTCCATCATTAATTTACTTCTTTTTCCTTTAATTTACTAGTTTATTGCGTGGTTTACATATTTTTTTTTCTCATTTCGCACTTAATGTCAATTTATAAGTTTTATGTCATTTTTCTAAATTTTTGTCTTGCTTACAAGTTTTTCTTGTAATTTACAACTCCATCATTAATTTACCCATTTTCTATTAATTCACTAGTTTTATTTCTGGTTTACATATTTTTTTTGTCTCATTTCACACTTAATGTCAATTTACAAGTTATATGTCATTTTTCTAAGTTTAGGTCCTTCTTATAAGTTTTTCTTGCAATTTATAATTCTATCATTAACTTACCCTTTTTTTCCAATAATTTACTAGTTTTATGTGTGATTTACACATTTTTTTTGCCTCATTTCACACTTAAAATAAATTTACAAGTTTTATGTCCTTTTTCTGAGTTTTTGTCTCTCTTGTAAGTTTTTCTTACAATTTATAACTCCGTCATTAATTTACTTCTTTTTCTATTAATTTACTAGTTTATTGTGTGGTTTACATATCTTTTTATCCCATTTCACACTTAATGTCAATTTACAAGTTTTATGTCCTTTTTCTGAATTTTTTTCTTGCTTTCAAGTTTTTCTTGCAATTTACAACTCCATCTTTAATTTACCCATTTTCCATTAATTCACTAATTTTATGTGTGGTTTACACACTTTTTTGTGTAATTTCACACTTAATGTCAATTTACAAGTTCTATTTCCTTTTTGTAAGTTTTTTTCTTACTTACAAGTTTTTCTTGCAATTCACAACTCCATCATTAATTTGCTCCTTTTCCTATTAATTTATTAGCTTTATGTGTGGTATACACATTTTTTCTCAGTTCACACTTAATGTCAATTTACAAGTTCTATGTCATTTTTCTATATTTTTATCTTGCTTACAAGTTTTTCTTACAATTTATAACTCCATCATTAATTCACCCCTTTTTCCATTAATTTACTACTTTTATGTCTGGTTCACATATTTTTTGTCTCATTTTACGCTTAATGTCAATTTACAAGTTCTATGTCTTTTTTTAAAGTTTTTGTCTTGCTTACCAGTTTTTCTTGCAATTTACAACTCCATCATTAGTTTATCTCTTTTTTCCATTAATTTACTAGATTTATTTGTGATTTACATGTTTTTTTCTCTCATTTCACATTTAATGTAAATTTACAAGTTCTATGTCATTTTTCCACGTTTTTGTCCTTCTTATAAGTTTTTCTTGCAATTTACAATTCCATCATTAATTTATCCATTTTTCTATTAATATACTAATTTTATGCGTGGTTTACACATAAAGTCAATTTACAAGTTCTATGTCTTTTTTCTTAATTTTTGTCCTTCTTATAAGTTTTTCTTGCAATTTACAACTCCATCATTAATTTACCCATTTTTCGATTAATTTACTAATTTTATGTGTGGTTTACACTTTTTTTTCTCTCATTTCACACTTAATGTTAATTTAAAAGCTCTAAATGCTTTTTCTAAGTTTTTGACTTGCTTACGAGTTTTTCTTGCAATTTACAACTCCATCATTAATTTACCCCCTTTTTCCATTAATTTACTAGTTTTATCTGTGGTTTACATATTTTTTCTCATTTCACGCTTAATGTCAATTTACATGTTCTACGTCCTTTTTCTAAGTATTTTTCTTGCCTACAAGCTTTTCTTACAATTTACAACTATATCATTAATTTACCCAATTTCCATTAATTTACTAGTTTTATGTGTGGTTTACACATTTTTTTGTCTCATTTCACACTTAATGTTAATTCATAGGTTCTATATTTTTTTTGCAAGTTATTGTTTTGTTTACAAGTTTTTCTTGCAATTCACAACTCCATCATTAATTTACCCGTTTTTCTATTAATTTATAAATTTCATGTGAGGTTTATCTATTTTTTGTCTCATTTCACACTTAATGTCAATTTACAAGTTCTATTTCATTTTTCTACGTTTTTGTCTTACTTATAAGTTTTTCTTGAAATTTACAACTCCATCATTAATTTATCGATTTTTCCACTAATTTACTTGTTCTATGTCCTTTTTCTTAATTTTTTTCTTCCTTACAAGTTTTTCTTGCAATTTACAACTCCATCATTAATTTACTTCTTTTTCCATTAATTTACTAGTTTATTGCGTGGTTTACATACTTTTTTGTCTCATTTCACACTTAATGTCAATTTACAAGTTTTATGTCCTTTCTCTAAGTTTTTGTCTTGCTTACAAGTTTTTCTTGTAATTTACATCTCCATCATTAATTTACCCCTTTTTTCATTAATTTATTAGTTTTATATGTGGTTTCTATATTTTTTCTCATTTCGCACTTAATGTCAATTTATAAGTTCTATGTCATATTTCTAAGTTTTTGTCTTGCTTACAACTTTTTCTTGTAATTTACAACTCCATCATTAATTTACCCATTTTCTATTAATTCACTAGTTTTAAGTCTGGTTTACATATTTTTTTGTCTCATTTCACACTTAATGTCAATTTACAAGTTCTATGTCATTTTTCTAAGTTTAAGTCCTTCTTATAAGTTTTTCTTCCAATTTACAATTCTATCATTAACTTACCCTTTTTTTCCAATAATTTACTGGTTTTATGTGTGATTTACACATTTTTTTACCTCATTTCACACTTAAAGTAAATTTACAAGTTTTATGTCCTTTTTCTGAGTTTTTGTCTGTCTTGTAAGTTTTTCTTGCAATTTATAACTCCGTCATTAATTTACTTCTTTTTCCATTAATTTACTAGTTTATTGTATTTTTTTGTCTCATTTCACACTTAATGTCAATTTACAAGTTTTATGTCCTTTTTCTGAGTTTTTTTTCTTGCTTTCAAGTTTTTCTTGCAATTTACAACTCCATCATTAATTTACCCATTTTCCATTAATTCACTAGTTTTATGTATGGTTTACACACTTTTTTGTGTAATTTCACACTTAATGTCAATTTACAAGTTCTATGTCATTTTTCTAAGTTTTTGTCTTGCTTACAAGTTTTTCTTACAATTCACAACTCCATCATTAATTTACCCATTTTCCATTAATTTACTAGTTTTATGTGTGGTTTACATATTTTTTTGTCACATTTCACACTTAATGTCAATTTCCAAGTTCTATGTCATTTTTCTTAGTTTTTGCCTTCCTTACAAGTTTTTCTTGCAATTTACAACTCCATCATTAATTAACCCATTTTTCTATTAATTTACTAGTTTTATATGTGGTTTACACATTTTTTTGTCTCATTTTACGGTTAATGTCAATTTATAAGTTCTATGTCCTTTTTCTTAATATTTGTCTTGCTTACAAGTTTTTCTTGCAATTTACAACTCCATCATTAATTTACTTCTTTTTCTATTAATTTACTAGTTTATTGTGTGTTTTACATATTTTTTGTCTCACATATTTTTTGTCTCATTTCACACTTAATGTCAATTTACAAGTTCTTTGTCCTTTTTCTGAGGTTTTGCCTTGCTTACAAGTTTTTCTTGCAATTTACAAATCTATCATTAATTTACTTCTTTTTCCATTAATTTACAAGTTTATTGCGTGGTTTACATATTTTTGTCCCATTTCACACTTAATGTCAATTTACAAGTTCTATATCATTTTGCTAAGTTTTTGTCTTGCTTACAAGTTTTTCTTACAATTTACAACTCCATCATTAGTTTATCCCTTTTTTCCATTAATTTATTAGTTTTATATGTGGTTTCCATATTTTTGTCTCATTTCACACTTAATGTCAATTTACAAGTTTTATATCTTTTTTCTACGTTTTTGTCTTACTTACAAGTTTTTTTTTTCAATTTACAACTCCATCATTAATTTACCCATTTTTCTATTAATTTACTAATTTATTGTGTGGTTTACACATTTTTTTGTCTCATTTTACACTTAATGTCAATTTACAAGTTCTATGTCATTTTTCAAAGTTTTTGTCTTGCTTACAAGTTTTTCTTGCAATTTACAATATCATCATTAATTTACTTATTTTTCATTAATTTACTAGTTTATTGTGTTGTTTACATATTTATTGTCCCATTTCACACTTAATGTCAATTTACAAGTTCTATTTCCTTTTTCTAAATTTTTGTCTTGCTTACAAGTTTTTCTTGCAATTTACAACTCCAACATTAATTTTTTTGTCATTAATTTACTAGTTTATTGTGTGGTTTACATATTTATTGTCCCGTTTCACACTTAATGTTAATTTACAAGTTTTATATTCTTTTTCTAAGTTTTTGTCTTGCTTACAAGTTTTTCTTGCAATTTACAACTCCATCATTAATTTACCCATTTTCCATTAATTCATTAGTTTTATGTGTGGTTTACTCTTTTTTTTTTGTCTCATTTCACACTTAATGTCAATTTCCAAGTTATGTTTCCTTTTTCAAAGTTTTTGCCTTGCTTGCAAGTTTTTCTTGCAATTCACAGTTCGATCAATAATTTACCCCTTTTTCCATTAATTTTCTAGTTTTTTCTGTGATTTGTGTATTTTTCGTCTCATTTTACGCCTAATGTCAATTTACAAGTTCTATATCCTTTTTTCTAGGTATTTGTCTTGCTTACAAGCTTTTCTTACAATTACAATTCCATCATTAATTTATCCATTTTTCATTAATTTACTAGTTGTAAGTGTGTGGCTTACACATTTTTTATCTCATTTCACACATTAAGTCAATTTACTTGTTCTAAGTCCTTTTTCTCAGTTTTTGTCTAGCTTATAAGTTTTTCTTGCAATTTACAACATCATCATTAACTTACTTATTTTTCAATTAATTTGCTAGTTTATTGTGTGGTTTACATATTTTTTCGTCTCATTTCACACTTAATGTCAATTTACAAGTTCTATGTCATTTTTTTAAGTTTTTGTCTTGCTTACAAGTTTTTCTTGCAATTTACAACTCCATCATTAGTTTATCCATTTTTTCCATTGATTTACTAGTTTTATTTGTGATTTACGCGTTTTTTTTTGTTTCATTTCACACTTAATGTCAATTTACAAATTCTATGTCATTTTTCCACTTTTTTGTCCTTCTTATAAGTTTTTCTTGCAATTTACAACTCCATCATTAATTTATCCATTTTTCTATTAATTTACTAATTTTATGTGTGGTTTACACATTTTTTTGTCTCATTTCACACTTAAACTCAATTCACAAGTTCTATGTCTTTTTTCTGAGTTTTTGTTTTGCTTACAAGTTTTTCTTGCAATTTATAACTCCATCATTACTTTACCCATTTTTCCATTAATTTACTAATTTTATCTGTGGATTACATATTTTTTCTCATTTCACGCTTAATGTCAATTTATATGTTCAATGTCCTTTTTCTAAGTTTTTGTCTTGCTTGCAAGTTTTTCTTGCAATTTACAACTCCATCATTAATTTACCCATTTTCTATTAATTTACTAATTTTATATGTGGTTTACACTTTTTTTTGCCTCATTTCACACTTAATGTCAATTTACGGGTTCTAAGTCCTTTTTGTCAGTTTTTGTCTTACTTACGAAGTTTTCCTGCAATTCACAACTCCATCATTAATTTACCCATTTTTCTATTAATTTACAAATTTCATGTGTGGTTTACACATTTTTTGTCTCATTTCACACTTAATGTCAATTTACAAGTTCTATTTCATTTTTCTACGTTTTTGTCTTACTTACAAGTTTTTCTTACAATTTACAACTCCATCATTAATTTATCGATTTTTCCATTAATTTACTTGTTCTATGTCCTTTTTCTAAATTTCTGTCTTGCTTATAAGTTTTTATTGCAATTTACAACTCCATCATTGATTTACTTCTTTTTCCATTAATTTACTAGTTTATTGTGTGGTTTAGATATTTGTTGTCCCATTTGACACTTAATGTCAATTTACAAGTTCTATATCCTTTTTCTAAGTTTTTGTCCTACTTCCAAGTTTTTCTTGCAATTACAACTGCACCATTAATTTATCCATTTTTCATTAATTCACAAGTTTTATGTGTGGTTTACATATTTTTTTGTCACATTTCACACTTAATATCAATTTACAAGTTCTATTTCCTTTTTCTAAGTTTTTGTCTTGCTTACAAGTTTTTCTTACAATTTACAGCTCAATCATTAATTTACTACTTTTTTCCATTAATGTACTAGTTTTATGTGTGGTTTACACATTTTTTTAATCCCATTTCACAGTTAATGTCAATTTGCAAGTTCTATTTCATTTTTCTGCGTTTTTATCTTCCTTTATAAGTTTTTCTTGCAATTTACAACTCCATCATTAATTTACCCATTTTTCCATTAATTTAATAGTTTTATGTGTGGTTTACATATTTTTTTGTCTCATTTTACACTTAATGTCAATTTACGGGTTCTATGTCCTTTTTGTCAGTTTTTGTCTTGCTTACGAGTTTTTCCTGCAATTCACAACTCCATCATTAATTTACCCATTTTTCTATTAATTTACAAATTTCATGTGTGGTTTACACATTTTTTGTCTCATTTCACACTTAATGTCAATTTACAAGTTCTATTTCATTTTTCTACGTTTTTGCCTTACTTACAAGTTTTTCTTACAATTTACAACTCAATCATTAATTTATCGATTTTTCCATTAATTTACTTGTTCTATGTCCTTTTTCTAAATTTTTGTCTTGCTTATAAGTTTTTATTGCAATTTACAACTCCATCATTGATTTACTTCTTTTTTCATTAATTTACAAGTTTATTGTGTGGTTAGATATTTTTTGTCCCATTTGACACTTAATGTCAATTTACAAGTTATATGTCATTTTTCTAAGTTTTTGTCCTACTTCCAAGTTTTTCTTGCAATTTACAACTGCATCATTAATTTTTCCATTTTTCATTAATTCACAAGTTTTATTTGTGGTTTACATACTTTTTTGTCACATTTCACACTTAATATCAATTTACAAGTTCTATTTCCTTTTTCTAAGTTTTTGTCTTGCTTACAAGTTTTTCTTACAATTTACAGCTCAATCATTAATTTACTGCTTTTTTCCATTAATGTACTAGTTTTATGTGTGGTTTACACATTTTTTTAATCACATTTCACTGTTAATGTCAATTTGCAAGTTCTATTTCATTTTTCTGCGTTTTTATCTTCCTTTATAAGTTTTTCTTGCAATTTACAACTCCATAATTAATTTACCCATTTTTCCATTAATTTAATAGTTTTATGTGTGGTTTACATATTTTTTTTGTCTCATTTCACACTTAATGTCAATTTACAAGTTCTATGTCCTTTTTCTATGTTTTTCTTGTAATTTACAACTCCATTATTAACTTACTCTTTTTTTCATTAATTTCCTAGTTTTATATGTGTTTTACACATTTTTTTTGTGTCATTTCACACTTAATGTCTATTCCAAGTTCTATGTCATTTTTCTTAGTTTTTGCCTTACTTACAAGTTTTTCTTGCAATTTACAACTCCATCATTAATTTACCCATTTTTCTATTAATTTACTAGTTTTTTATGTGGTTTACATATTTTTTTGTCTCATTTTACGCTTAATGTCAATTTACAAGTTCTATGTCCTTTTTCTTAATATTTGTCTTGCTTACAAATTTTTCTTGCACTTTACAACTCTGTCATTAATTTACCCACTTTTCTATTAATTTACTTGTTTTGTGTGTGGTTTACACATTTTTTTTATCTCATTTCATACTTAAAGTCAATTTACATGTTCTGTGTCAGTTTTCTAAGTTTTTGTCTTACTTATAAGTTTTTCTTGCAATTTACGACTCCATCATTAATTTATCCATTTTTCCATTAATTTACTAGTTGTACGTGTGGCTTACACATTTTTGTCTCATTTTACACATAAAGTCAACTTACTTGTTCTATGTCCTTTTTCTTAATTTTTGTCTGGCTTACAAGTTTTTCTTATAATTTACGACTCAATCATTTATTTACCTTTTTCTTCCATTAATTTACTAGTTCTATGTCCTTTTTCTATATTTTTGTTTTGCTTACAAGTTTTTCTTGCAATTTACAACTCCATCATTAATTTATCCATTTTTCCATTAATTTACTTGTTCTATGTCCTTTTTCTAAGTTTTTTTCTTGCTTACTAGTTTTTCTTACAATTGACAACTCAATCACTAATTTACCCCTTTTTTCCATTGATTTACTAGTTTTATGTGTGGTTTACATATTTTTTTTTTATCTAATTTCACAGTTAATGTCAATTTGCAAATTCTATTTCATTTTTCTGTGTTTTTGCCTTGCTTTATAAGTTTTTCTTGAAATTTACGACTCCATCATTAATTTACCTATTTTTCTATTAATTTACAAATTTCATGTGTGGTTTACACATTTTTTTTATCTCATTTCACACTTAATGTCAATTTACAAGTTCTATTTCATTTTTCTACATTTTTGTCTTGCTTACAAGTTTTTCTTGCAATTTACAACTCCATCATTAATTTATCTATTTTTCTATTAATTTACTAATTTAATGTGTGGTTTACACATTTTTTTGTCTCATTTCACACTTAATGTCAATTTATAAGTTCTATATCCTTTTTCTAAGTTTTTGTCTTCCTTACAAGTTTTTCTTACAATTTACAACTCCATCATTAATTTACCCATTTTTCAATTATTTTAATAGTTTTATGTGTGGTTTACATAGTCTTTGCACATTTCACACTTAATGTCAATTTATAAGTTCTGTATCATTTCTCTATGTTTTTGTCTTGCTTACAAGTTTTTCTTACAATTTAGAACTTAATCATTAATTTATCCTTTTTTTTTGCAGTAATTTACTAGTTTTATGTGTGGTTTACACATTTTTTTAATCTTATTTCACAGTTAATGTCAATTTGCAAGTTCTATTTCATTTTTCTGCGTTTTTTTCTTGCTTACAAGTTTTTGTTGTAATTTACAACTCCATCATTATTTTACCCATTTTTCCATTAATTTAATAGTTTTATGTGTTGTTTACACATTTTTTTGTCTCATTTCACACTTAATGTCAATTTACAAGTTCTATTTCCTTTTTTTAAGTTTTTATCTTTCTTCCAAGTTTTTCTTCCAATTTACAACTTAATCACTAATTTACCCTTTTTTTCCATTGATTTACTAGTTTTATGTGTGGTTTACACATTTTTTTTTATCTCATTTTACAATTAATGTCAATTTACAAGTTCTATTTCATTTTTCTGCGTTTTTGTCTTGCTTAATAAGTTTTTCTTCCAATTTACAACTCCATCATTTATTTACCCATTTTTCTATCAATTTACAAATTTCATGTGTGGTTTACATTTTTTTTGTCTCATTTCACACTTAATGTCAATTTACAAGTTTTATGTCTTTTTTCTATGTTTTTATCTTGCTTTATAAGTTTTTCTTGCAATTTACAACTCAATCACTAATTTACCCCTTTTTTCCATTGATTTACTAGTTTTATGTGTGGTTTACATATTTTTTTTAATCTCAATTCACAATTAATGTCAATTTGCAAGTTCTATTTCATTTTTCTACGATTTTGTCTTGCTTTATAAGTTTTTCTTGCAATTTGCGACTCCATCATTAATTTACCCATTTTTCTATTAATTTACTAATTTAATGTATGGTTTACACATTTTTTTGTCTTATTTCACACTTAATGTCAATTTACAAGTTCTATGTCATTTTTCTAAGTTTTTATCTTGCTTACAAGTTTTTCTTGTAATTTACAACTCCATCATTAATTTACCCATTTTTCCATTAATTTAATAGTTTTTTGTGTGGTTTACATATTTTTTTATCTCATTTCACACTTAATGTCAATTTACAAGTTCTATTTCCTTTTTCTAAGTTTTTGTCTTTCTTCCAAGTTTTTCTTACAATTTACAACTCAATCACTAATTTACCCATTTTTGCATTAATTTAATAGTTTTATGTGTGGTTTACATATATTTTTTCTCATTTCACACTTAATGTCAATTTACATGTTCTATGTGTAACACCCCGGACCCATTTCTTTGACTTTTTCCCAGCCCTTTATAAAGAGAGAGAAGAGAGAGAAAAGAAAAAGGAAGAGAAGCTTACGGGGAGAGAGAGAAGGAAAAGAGAACCGGGCCGAACTCGACCCGCGATCGTGACCCGACTGGATCTCCCTTTTCCGGCCACCGTTTCGGTCGAGCTTGGTACTGATTTGAAGCTTGAGAGACGAGCAACGTATCCATGCCATCCTGATCGCCAGAAAACTACTAGATCGCCGGCGATTTAGCCCGAAAGATCGCGGCTCTACCTATTTTTGTCGCTGTCGATCTCGCCGGATTTTGGCTGCGCCACCACTTGGATCTTGTTCCTCAACTCACACTTATCACTTGCCGACCAACCTCGCCATCTGAAACGGCCGGATTGTCGTCGAATGACCACCGGAAAACTCACGGGCTTTGGAGCTTCGATCTGCCGCCGTTGTTGCGCGTTAGAGGTCACCGCCGGCACCATTGGACTCAGCGTGATCCAAACTTCTAGACCCGAGCTTCCCGTCGCCGTTGACCGGAAAGGGCATTTCGGTAATTTCATATTTTTGGGACAATTTTGTAATTTCAGATTCTGTGGGTATTTTTGGTAATTGCTTAAATTAAGGATAAGTTGGTAATTTATATTGTTGAGGTTAAGTTGGTAGATTATGATTTTATGGGTATTTCAGTAATATTGAATCTAAGGACATTTTGGTAATTTTACACTCCGAGGGTAATTTCGTAATTTCTACATTGTGGTCATTTTTGTGATTTGAATTGAGGACAATTGGTGTTGGGGGTATTTTGGTAATTTTGGCAATTTTAGCATGTAGGGGTATTTTGGTAATTTGTGGCATAAGGGAATAGTTGATTATGAATAAATATTTGTTCCGAGCTCTAATGCGTAAAATTAGTTGTATTTCACATTTACGGAAAATGATTATGTCGTTTACTTTATTAGGAGGACCCGCGAACGAGAATCAAACCGCGGACGTTGTTGATACTGAGTCTGGACATTATCACTGTGAGTGGAATATACAAAACCTATTTTCATAGTGATTATGATAGTAAGTATGTTTGCGAAATAAGAATTTTAAATATTCGGATTTAGTAATGATTTTACGATACAGTACAACATATTTTGATAAATAAGTATTTAATGCTTTTAGTTAATGATTTCCTCGAAATGGATTTTATACACGCATTGATATTAAATTAAAATGTTTGGTCAATGATTTTCCGTATCGATTTTGAATGAAATATGATAATATTTTAAAGACGAGAAAAGTGGATTTCGATGTGATATGATTTTATTGTCATTTTTGGATAAATGCATGATATTAGAATTGAGTGAATTTGAGATATGTTGAATAAAAAGAAAATGAGATTTCAGATGTGATTATATGTTTACATACATGTGTAAAGAGATTATTTTTAAAAGCATTAGACAGTACCCATTCTCTCCAGATACAATGTTACATATGTTGAGATATAGACGAAACATGTTGATACAGATGATATGAGATGAGAGGCCTTTGGGGCCCGTCTGAACACACATAGAGGCTTTGGGCCGTGTGTTTGGGCGCTTTTGCCTTTTGGGGGCATATGCATGCAGTGTGATGATTCCAGTGATACAGATATTGAGACACAGATGATGAGATATGAGATGGTCCTTCCCTGTCTATCCATGTAGCTCTAGGCGCGTGACAGTACCCAAATAGTACGTTATTGCCCGTCCATCAAGGTCCGGATATGATGAAATATGAGATAGTTTTTCCCTGTCTATCTGTATAGATTCGGGGCGTGGCGGTACCCAGATAGTACGTCATTGCCCGTCCGGTAAGGTCCGGATACGGCGAAATTATTTCCCTGGGTACTTGTTTAGTGATAGTTTTCGATATTTAGCATTTGATATTATAAGTGTTATGATTTCATTGATTTTATGCGAATTTATGTGATATTGATGTTCGAGTATATGGTTTGAACTAAATGAGTTTTATTTAAGTTCTTATGATATTTTGATCAGATATGATTTTGATGATTATTTGATACGGTATTATATATGCTTTTTATGATAAGTCATCTGATTTAAATGTTAAATGATTTATTACGAGTTTCTCGTACATGGTTTGATGAAATCATGTTAGAAATGATATGATTATTTCTTTTTAAGTAAGAATTAATTTTCAAACCAACTACTATCCACTCACTGATTTTCACTGAGTTTTATACTCACCCCATTTTTATTATATTTTTTCTCCACTCACCAAGAGGTTGCAGGTACACCAAACCGGCCTAGCAACGGTAGTTATTTAGATGTTATGGCCACGTGATAATGCTAGGAGTCGTAAATTTCTTTTGTATTCGGGATATCGCGAATTGTATTATTTGTTATATTTTGTAATTAAGGATAACCATTGTGTTATAATATTAGAATGATTTGGGTGATATTTGGTATGTTGTTTTGAGAAGTTGGTTATGGAGGATGATTGGATATTGAATTCTTTTGGGAATGTTATTTTGTAAATTGCAGGTTTGGGAATGTTAAATTTATAAGGGAGACTCTGTCAAATTTTTTTGGTAAAATTCTTAGATATTAGATTTATTATCGATTCGAATAGACGAGTTTAGATCGACTCGTCCTGAGGGTGCGGGACGGGTCTTTTCACTATGTCATTTTTCTAAATTTTTGTCTTGCTTACAAGTTTTTCTTGTAATTTATAACTCTATCATTAATTTACCAATTTTTCCATTAATTTAATAGTTTTATGTGTGGTTTACACATTTTTTTGTCTCATTTCACACTTAATGTCAATTTACAAGTTCTTTGTCATTTTTCTTAGTTTTTGTCTTACTTTAAGTTTTTCATACAATTTACAACTCCATCATTAATTTACCATTTTTTTCATTAATTTAATAGTTTTATGTGTGTTTTACATATTTTTTGTCACATTTCACACTTAATATCAATTTACAGGTTCTATATCTTTTTTCTAAGTTTTTGTCTTGCTTACAAGTTTTTCTTACAATTTACAACTCAATCATTAATTTACCGCTTTTTTCCATTAGTGTACTAGTTTTATGTGTTTTTTACACATTTTTTTAATCTCATTTCACAGTTAATGTCAATTTGCAAGTTCTATTTCATTTTTCTGCGTTTTTGTCTTGCTTTATAAGTTTTTCTTACAATTTACAACTTCATCATTAATTTACCCATTTTTCTATCAATTTACAAATTTCATGTGTGGTTTACACATTTTTTTGTATCATTTCATACTTAATGTCAATTTATAAGTTCTATTTTATTTTTCAACGTTTTTGTTTTGCTCACAAGTTTTTCTTTCCATTTACAACTCCATCATTAATTTACCCTTTTTTCTATTAATTTACTAATTTAATGTGTGATTTACACATTTTTTTGTCTTATTTCACACTTAATGTCAATTTACAAGTTCTATGTCCTTTTTCTTAGTTTTTGTCTTGCTTTAAGTTTTTCATACAATTTACAACTCCATCATCAATTTACTATTTTTTATTAATTTAATAGTTTTATGTGTGGTTTACATATTTTTTGTCTTATTTCACACTTAATGTCAATTTACAAGTTTTATGTCATTTTTCTTAGTTTTGTCTTGCTTTAAGTTTTTCATACAATTTCCAACTCCATTATCAATTTACTATTTTTCCATTAATTTACTAGTTTTATGTGTGTTTTACATATTTTTTTTGTCACATTTCACACTTAATATCAATTTACAAGTTCTATTTCCTTTTTCTAAGTTTTTGTCTTGCTTACAAGTTTTTCTTACAATTTACAGCTCAATCATTAATTTACTGCTTTTTTCTATTAATGTACTAGTTTTATGTGTGGTTTACACATTTTTTTAATTCCATTTCACAGTTAATGTCAATTTGCAAGTTCTATTTCATTTTTCTGCGTTTTTATCTTCCTTTATAAGTTTTTCTTGTAATTTACAACTCCATCATTAATTTACCCATTTTTTCATTAATTTAATAGTTTTATGTGTGGTTTACATATTTTTTTTGTCTCATTTCACACTTAATGTCGATTTACAAGTTCTACGTCATTTTTCTAAGTTTTTGTCTTGTTTACAAGTTTTTTTTTTCATTTTACAACTCAATCATTAATTTACCCCATTTTTCCAATAATTTACTAGTTTTATGTATGGTTTACACATTTTTTTTTTCTCATTTCACAGTTAATGTCAATTTGCAAGTTCTATATCTTTTTTCTAAGTTTTGATCTTACTTAAATGTTTTTCTTATAATTTACAACTCTATCATTAATTTACCCATTTTTCTATTAATTTAATAGTTTTATGTGCGGTTTACACATTTTTTTATCTCATTTCACACTTAATGTCAACTTACAAGTTCTTTTTCCTTATTCTAATTTTTTGTCTTTCTTCCATGTTTTTCTTGCAATTTACAACTCAATCACTAATTTACCCTTTTTTTTTCCATTGATTTACTAGTTTTATGTGTGGTTTACACTTTTTTTTATCCCATTTCACACTTAATGTCAATTTGCAAGTTCTATTTCATTTTTTTGCGTTTTTGTATTGCTTTATAAGTTTTTCTTACAATTTACAACTCCATCATTAATTTACCTATTTTTCTATAAATTTACAAATTTCATGTATGGTTTACACATTTTTTTTGTCTCATTTCACACTTAATGTTAATTTACAAGTTCTATTTCATTTTTCGACGTTTTTATTTTGCTTGCAAGTTTTTCTTACAATTTGCAACTCCATCATTAATTTACCCATTTTTCTATTAATTTACTAATTTAATGTGTGATTTACATATTTTTTTTTGTCTAATTTCACACTTAATATCAAGTTACAAGTTCTATGTCCTTTTTCTTAGTTTTGGTGCTATTTTAAGTTTTTCATACAATTTACAACTCCATCATCAATTTATCATTTTTTTTATTAATTTAATAGTTTTATGTGTGGTTTACATATTTTTTGTCACATTTTATACTTAATGTCAATTTTTTTCTAAGTTTTTGTCTTGCTTACAAGTTTTTCTTGTAATTTCCAACTCAATCATTAGTTTACCGCTTTTTCTATTAATTTACTAGTTTTATGTGTGGTTTACACATTTTTTTAATCTTATTTTACAGTTAATGTCAATTTGCAAGTTCTATTTCATTTTTCTGCGTTTTTGTCTTGCTTTATAAGTTTTTCTTGCAATTTACAACTCCATCATTAATTTACCTATTTTTCTATAAATTTACAAATTTCATGTATGGTTTACACATTTTTTTTGTCTCATTTCACACTTAATGTCAATTTACAAGTTCTATTTCATTTTTCGACGTTTTTATTTTGCTTGCAAGTTTTTCTTACAATTTGCAACTCCATCATTAATTTACCTCCTTTTCCTATTAATTTACTAGTTTTATGTTTGGTTTACACATTTTTTTATGTCATTTCACAGTTAATGTCAATTTGTAAGTTCTATGTCCTTTTTCTTAGTTTTTATCTTGATTACAAGTTTTTTTTACAATTTACAACTCCATCATTAATTTACCCATTTCTCCATTAATTTAATAGTTTTATGTGTGGTTTACACATTTTTTTATCTCATTTCACACTTAATGTCAATTTACAAGTTTTATGTCTTTTTTTTTATGTTTTTATCTTACTTTATAAGTTTTTCTTGCAATTTACAGCTCCATCATTAATTCACACATTTTTTTTACTAGTTTTATGCGTGGTTTACACATTTTTTTTTCCTGATTTCACACTTAATGTCAATTTACAAGTTGTATGTCATTTTTCTAACTTTTTGTCTCGCTTACAAGTTTTTCTTGTAATTTACAACTCCATCATTAATTTACCAATTTTTTCATTAATTTATTAGTTTTATGTGTGGTTTACACATTTTTTGTCTCATTTCACAGTTAATGTCAATTTACAAGTTCTATTTCCCTTTTTTCTAAGTTTTTGTCTTTCTTACAAGTTTTTCTTACAATTTACAACTCAATCACTAATTTACACTTTTTTTCCATTGATTTACTAGTTTTATGTGTGGTTTACACATTTTTTTGTCTCATTTCACACTTAATGTCAATTTACAAGTTCTATGTCATTTTTCTAATTTTTTTGTCTTGCTTATAAGTTTTTCTTGCAATTTACAACTCCATCATTAATTTATCCATTTTTCTATTAATTTACTAGTTGTATGTGTGGTTTATACATTTTTTTGTCTCATTTCACACATAAAGTCAATTACTTGTTCTGTGTACTTTTTCTGAGGTTTTGTCTTGCTTACAATTTTTTTTTTCAATTTACAACTCCATCATTAATTTACTTTTTTTCCATTAATCTACTAGTATATTGTGTGGTTTATATATTTTTTGTCCCATTTCACACTTAATATCAATTTACAAGTTCTATGTCATTTTTCTCAGTTTTTTTTTGCTTACAAGTTTTTCTTATAATTTACAACTCCATCATTAATTTACCCATTTTTTCCATTAATTTACTAGTTTTATATGTGGTTTACACATTTTTTTAATCTTATTTCACAGTTAATGTCAATTTACAAGTTCTATTTCCTTTTTTTAAGTTTTTGTCTTACTTACAAGTTTTTCTTACAATTTACAACTGCATCATTAATTTACCCATTTCCCATTAATTTAATAGTTTTATGTGTGGTCAACACATTTTTTTTTCTCATTTCACACTTAATATCAATTTATAAGTTTTATATCTTTTTTCTACGTTTTTGTCTTGCTTACAAGTTTTTTTTTTTAATTTACAACTCCATCATTAATTTACCCATTTTTCTATTAATTTACTAATTTATTATGTGGTTTACACATTTTTTTGTCTCATTTCACACTTAATGTCTATTTACAAGTTCTATGTCATTTTTCAAAGTTTTTGTCTTGCTTACAAGTTTTTCTTGCAATTTACAACTCCATCATTAATTTACCCCTTTTTTCATTAATTTACTAGTTTTATATGTGGTTTCCATATTTTTTCTCATTTCACACTTAATGTCAATTTATAAGTTTTATGTCATTTTTCTAGGTTTTTGTCTTTTTATGAGTTTTTCTTGTAATTTAACACTCCATTATTAATTTACCCATTTTTTCTATCAATTTACTAGTTTTATGTGTGGTTTACACTTTTTTTTATCTCATTTCACACTTAATGTCAATTTAAAAGTTTTATGTCATTTTTCTACGTTTTTGTCTTGCTTACAAGTTTTTCTTACAATTTACAACTCTATCATTATTTACCTATTTTCCATTAATTTAATAGTTTTATGTGTGGTTTACACTTTTTTTGTCTCATTTCACACTTAATGTTAATTTACAAGTTTTATGTTATTTTTTTACGTTTTTGTCTTGCTTACAAGTTTTTCTTGCAATTTACAACTGCATCATTAATTTAATTTTTTTATTAATTTACTAATTTATTGTGTGGTTTACATATTTTTTTGTCTCATTTCACGCTTAATGTCAATTTACAAGTTCTATATCCTTTTTCTAAGTTTTTGTCTTACTTACAAGTTTTTCTTGCAATTTAGAACTCCATCATTAGTTTATCCCTTTTTTTCATTTATTTACCAGTTTTATGTGTAGTTTACACATTTTTTTGTCTTATTTCATACTTAAAGTCAATTTTTAAGTTCTATACTCTTTTTCTAAGTTTTTGACTTACATATAGTATCAAGGATATTACGGAGTATAACTGTCGCTGCCACCTCTCTTTATAAGTAACTGCCACTGCCCGTTACCTTTGCCCTCATTTCTAGGCATGTGATCTAAGGCCATGTTCTCTTCTTAGTTACAACCACAACTATCCACTTCATGCTTGATTTTAGGCCCACTTTCAAAGAATTGTAGCCATATGCTCCACATTCAACAGCCATTATTCGCACACAATTCGCGTGTGAACTCCTCTAATCTTTGCATAGTCTGGACCTGTGCATGCCCCACAGTGCCGCACATTTGTGTGTCATCCTTGCACTTAATTGTGCTATTGCCTCGCACTATCCCGCATTCTGCCCACACAGCCTACGTGCGTTCCACGCGTCTCGCACACCCGATACATCCTGTGTTTGCACGCCGCACATCTACACACTTGTGAGATGTTGCATGTGTTGCCCACACACGCCCTTGCGCATGCTGCCTAGCACTCCCCGCAATTGTCCCATAGTGTACGCTTACTATTGCACCACAGCCCATGCGTCAGACTTCCCTTGCTTTGTTGCTCGCCCACAAGCACGCCCATGTTGTTGCCACGGCTTGGCACAAGGCTACAAGCCAAGCCTAGGCATTTGGCCTTCATGATTCACAATGGTGCCAAACCAAGCCACGTGTGCCTCTCTTGTCTCTTCTCTGTAGCGACATCATTTTTTCTCATCTAGCTAATGGCCTTAATACCATAATAAAAAATAACTATTTACACCTATGAGCTAGTATACACTTTTCATTGCAATTGATGCAAGCCCTTTGTCTCTTTTTTCCTTCAATTTAACTAGATTCAACCTCTTCACTACCATTGGGCTATAGTTTTGGTTAGGCATAGTGATTGTATTAAATATGGGCCGTCTAATTTCAGTGTTGCTCACATGCTTAGTATTCAAGTTGCGAGACTTAGTAGAAAGAGGTGAAGGATGACATGCTTGTACATCAATTTTGATGTTGTCTTTTAGACTACTTTCGAAGCAGCCAACTTGTTACGTTAAGAACAACCTTTTTGCCCATATTAATAACCTTTCAAATTGTGTTTGGTAATCACTTACAGAAACTAGTTGTTGCATCTTCGCTAGATCAACAAAAAATCTTGAAATTAAGTTAGACCATACCTACTATGCAATCCTCGCTTGGATACCTCTTACGTAACAAAAGGAGTTTCTTCTCTCATCAACTGGAACCACACAATACATCACCTTCCAAATTAAATGAAGCTAAGATTACCTTCTTATCATGCAGAGTTTGAAGTAGCTCAAAAAATTGCTCAGCCCCTAGAAACCCAACTTGTAGGATCTTGTGTTCCATTGAAGCGATGGAAGTCCAACTTGATTGTTCTAGGTATATGACTATTGAAAAAAGTTCCACTATTGCCTCCTCCACTAGTGTTTCTTTTTCCGCCACTATTACGCACTACTTTATAAGAACATTCACCTTGCTTATGAGCCCGGCTACTTGACAATTGATCAAATCGGGCATTCATTGCTGAGAACATCTCTCGCATTTCCTTGAGCAGTAGTTCTTGACCAGTTATAAGGGAGCTTAAATAGTTTCTAAGCTTTTCAATCATAGTTCCTCCATGCCTTGCTCTAACACCACTTCGTTACATGACAACATAATTGACCTTGTAATTGGTCTATTTAAAGAATTAAAGCCTTCCAAAATCGTTTGCTTTTGTTTCACCATTGTAGTAGACAACTAAAATAAAGAATAAACAAGTAAACTTAGTCTATTTTGAGGAAGACCAGAGCCTCCAATACTAGATAAACTTTGAAGGAAATTAATCTGCTGCCTTTATTCACTCTTGGACATTGAATTTATATAAAGACTTAACAAAAAACAACGAAAACAGAGTTAAAAGATAGCAACAAGTGCTGGCTTAGAGAACCACTTCTATAAGTAAATAGCAACAAGCGCAGACTTAGTGGACCACTTCTACAATAAATAAAAATTAAATATTTATTTTGACTATAACAACAACTACCCCTGACAAATAGGACTCTACAACAACATACATAACATTTTCACAACAACATACATAACATTTTCACACTTCAATACCAAACAACCCTCGAAGCTAATATCTAACCACCAATTGTTCCCGACATCTTTAATTAGTTGGAAAATTATAGTATGCAGGCTCCATTGATTCTCAATAAATATATATTTTCTTTCAATTTATTTCTTTTAATATTATATTTTAGATTATTATTTATTTTTATAGTAGTTTCTATAATATATTTTAATTTTAGAATAGAATGACAATTAGAATGAGCGATTGATGTCTACAAATATCGGATCAAAACATGCTAATGATATGAGATAAAAAAAGGTGAAAGATCCTTTAGAGTTCTTAGTCATTCCATTCTGTTATTATTAGAAGAGCAGTTAGTATGATGACAGTCGGCAAATTTTCCGCCATCTTCTAGCAATTCAGGACCTCTTTCAAGGAGGCAACAAGGATTCATTTCTTTCCAGGGAAAGGGTACTACAAAAGAAAGTTGATCGTGAAGTACGTATATAAGCCTAGTCTTGATTCTTCATAGGCTGATGCCCGAGCAGTTAGTAAGGACGGACCTAAATTCATTGACAATAGTTCTACGCTAGTTAAATTCAGCTCGGCCCAATAATTTCTAAGAATTGTGCAATTTAATTTGTTCAATTATTAATCGCTGATTCGGCTTCGATCCAAAAACAGTAACAGTGCTTTCAAAATTCTGGAAGGCAAAACAACCCCGCGCATCCTGCCGAGTCAGATAAAAATCGGGTTACATTGGTTAAACTTTTACCAAACCGAATGGTTCGGATACGAAGATAACCTTAAAACCCCAACCAAACCGAAAAATCACCACGTCGAATGCGAACCTCCTAATAGAAGAATTAAAATAATTCATTGCACGTCTAGGGCACCTCTCAAGCAAAATTGAACCAACCTATACTCTAAAAATTGAGGCTAAAATTGAGGCATCAAGTTATCGATGCGACCTTCATCCAAGAAACAACCTTCGTCCAAGAAACAACATCCAGACGACCTTTAAATGGGAACATAAAAAAGCATAAACAGCTTAGTTGCTAATGAACTACAAGAAAACCCAAGGAATTATGAACTATTTTTTAATTAATGATTAAAAAGAAAAGAGACATTACATAATAAGCCGAAACACAAATTCCACAAACCCAACAAGCACCAACTTAGAGTAACAAAAAGACACCCGCCACCCAAGCAACTCAGATGTCCCAACTGGATGCAACCCTATTATGCAGTAACAACTCAGATGTCCCAACTGGATGCAACCCTATTATGCAGTAACACTAAACGTCTGACACATCGTCCTCAGCAATGATTCTTCATGAAACATCAGCAAAGAGATTAGCAAGAGATCACCCTCTTGTTGCAGGTGGTCTCAGATTATAATATTGCGATCAAGCTGCAAGTACTACGACCAATATAAGAAGCACGATCCCAAATATCACCAAAAGCAGACAGGTCTACAAAGGAAAATGCCAAACAAAAGCATGAATTCGTTGATACCAATTAACAAGCAACATAAGAAGTCACGTGGAAATTGACGGGGCACACCGTTCTTTTCTCAAAGATGGATTTCGTTAAACAACTCAACTGAAGGCAATTAAAGACACATAGAATCTCGGAGGGCGGGGGGGTGTTGGGGGGGAATAAAAGAAACAGGAAAATAAACTGGTAAGAATAAAGTTACCAAAGAAGAATTTGATCTTTGGGTCTTGGCAGCTTTCACAAGTTGTGATTTTCCCTGTGCAGTTGCTACTTGGGAATTTTCAATATGAGATCCAATATCATCTGCAAGATAAAATGATTACCATTTGACAACATGATCCAGATCGATCAAATGTTTCGAGTAAAAGACTGGGATGACTTACCAATGATAGTTCCTTGCTCATGGACTAATACAGCAAGATCTTTGAAAACCTCATTCACTTCACCAATTTGTTGTTGGATTTCTTGTATTCCGAGCTCTCTCTCTTCAATTATAGCCTCATTGAAGGCAATCTCATTGTCCAATAGCACAACCTCCTGTCTGCAGCAAACGATAGCTAGTTGGTTGGCCTCTTACATTGGAAGCAACAATCAATGGCTCACATCAAAAGAAATATTACATTTAATTTGGGTGGGAAGGGACGCAGTCGGGGAATCTCAGATATTGGAAAAAAATCTGTGATGCTCTGGTAGCCAAATGGGAAGGGCACAATATTGCTGCCCATGGTGGGATTAAGAAAAAACAAAGTAAAGGCCGTTGGGTCCCAGATGCTAGATTATATTAGAATCAAGGAGTCCTGGACTAGATAATTGCCCTATGTACACACACACATAGTAATTTTCTAATAAGGGACCTCTAACTTTATTAAAGCGAAGGACATGCTAAAATACAAGAAAAATGCATACTTTGAGACGCTGTATTTTGTCCTATAGTATATTGAAATATGTGTTTTTTCCATTTTTTTTACCTTGTTCCTTACTTTATAAAGCATGTAATTCCCTTCCTGAAAGGGGACTCGTATATATCCCATACTTTATAAAATAAGGGATAAGTTAAAAGATGAGAAAACACAGATTTAAATACACTGCATTGGAGTCTATTTTTTTATCGTTTAGCTTCTCCCTCATTTTATTAAAGTAAGGGATCCCTTAACGTAAAATTATACACAAACACACACACACACACATATATATATAGAGTCCCCTTCTAATAAGGGATCTTTTACTTTAATATGGTTATTACAAAACTAAAAAAAACAAAACAAAAAAATTCCAATAAAATATAAGACAAAACACAGTACATTGGAGTGTGTGTTTTCTCGACTTTTAGTTCGTGACCCTTTAATGTAAAATTACTCTCTATTTATCTACACACACACACACACACACACACACACACACACACATATACATTATACATATACATATATACATATGTATGTAAAACTTACAAGCAACAGTCTATCTCAATTCTTATTAAGAAATATATATATATATATATATATAAAATAGGTGTCATGTATACCACCTAAAGTGCATGATCAACTTTCTCCTAAGGAATGCACAACACCACCCGACCAAATGTATCATGCAGTGGGATAGTAACCATTACGTTGAGATTTTAGTGTTTCAGCTCTTTAGGCGTTAAAAGTTGAGAAATCAATTCATAAGCAAGATAAGCATGATCAATTTCATCATTCTACATCAAGTAATCTTCAAAAATGTAGTTCTAACCCCTTACAAGAAAACAACAATCACTAACACAATTTTTCATTTATTTTTCTTCAAATAGAATGAAAAGGTCAACTGGGTACTTAATCAAATTTTCTGATCTTGAACAATAAAGTTCATATAAATATAAAACACCTGCCTAAAAACAGAAATAAAAGAAAATTATGACAGGTGCCATCACTTGATCTCCTTGCCATTTACTTTTAAAATATGAACTCTTAAGAAGAGGCATGTTAAACAATGACTTCATTATTTCAAAAGAATCCCAGCAAAATTTGAAAAAAGAAAAGATTTCACATAATGAATACAGTGACAGGTTTAAATTGCGGAAAAAAGGATAAGAATCTAAATAGTAACTCCATGTTGTCTACTGGTAAATGCACTGTGTTAGAAGAGGGGGAGGAAACACTTTTTTTTTGGGGTGGGGGGCAAAAGAACACAAACTAGCACGCAGAAGAGAAAAAAGGGAAACACCAGCACGAAAAGGGTAATGACTCATGTAAAGTTGAGATAAAAAATCACCTTCTAGATTCCACAAGAAGCGCATGCTGTTCTGCACTTCTATCTGAACTTATATCTAGTTCATGGGCTGTATAGCTGAATATAGCAAGAAAATAAAATCTATGAATTGAGTAAAATATGTAGGTAAGAGAAAGCATTGAAGAAATTCTAAAATTGAAAAAAAAATGAAGTTCACTTGAAATTACTAAATGATAGCAATAAAGATTTTAGAGATGAACCTTTAAACTATCTCACTCAATGACAATAACTAATTTGTTTATCATATCATCATGTTTTGCACACTAACACAAGCCGAGTGCAACAGTCCCCCAGCACATACCTGGAAGGAATAACTGCCTGTGGAACAAAAGGAGTGTATGCTGTTTCCCTTTCAGCTGCAAGCCTTTGAGCCTTCTGAAACTCTTTCAAAACTACTTGAAAATCTTTGGCTAGTTTAGCATCTGCAATCTTCTTGTCGGCCTGCAGTTATGAAGAACCATTAAATGTCAACTTAAGGCAGCAAGGAAAGAAAAAAAGGAAAGAAAACAAATCTAGAGGCCAAGTACGCACTCAAATGTTTATTTAAATTATAGCAAGCGACAAGTTTTATGGAGAATCTATTAGGTGTAATTTGAAAATGAATTATATCAGGTTTTGCATAAGCAAACAAAACAAAATTACTTTTTAAAACAACACTCCTGAAATTATCTTATCTGAACGACAACAATAATCCAATTTTAATTTCAGAGCCAGTAGGAAGGGTTTCAAACCTCACTTCAGCCTCCACAGATTATGAAATTTTTATTTGGACCCCCCAAGACTAACAGGTCATGTCAATTAGGTAAGAATAACAAGAAAGAAAAAATTAGTATCTAAAATAACAATCATCAAAATATTTGATTCAAGCATTAGATTGACACTAATCCTCCCCAACATTATCATTTTGAGACATGATTTTAAAGTTATCTTAACCTCTAAAACGGAAATTGCTGTTTGGCATTTCAGAACTAACGTGGTTAAGCTATTGAATGATCTAAGTTGAAAGTCAAAACTTAATGAAAAAGAAAAACTAATATAAAAGAGTTGCTCACAAAATCTCCTTGAAGCTAATAATAGATTAAAATATAACATTGTAAAAGCACCACAAGTTTTCCTAGCATAAATCTAAACATATAACAGTGGAGGCGAACAGACATCACATGAAAGCAATAGATAGAGACTTCATAGTATAAACAACTAAATAGTGAGTTGAAAAGTTTTCTTACGGTAACTTCAGCATGATGATCTGTTTCACTAGCTTGTTTAAGTTTAGCTGAAGTATCCTTCACCAATTGCCCGACATGTAGCCTTGTCTTGTGTCTGCCAAATACAAACCAATTTTAGGATAGGATCCAAGATAAAATGCAACTGCGCAACAATACACTGTTGAAATCACTGATAAAAGGGGGGAGAGAGAAAATAGCAGAGAAGAAAAGCAAGAAGTCAAATACAAGACATATAGCATGAGGATAACCTCATTCCAACTACAATTGCAAGTGCAAGATAACCCTATCGGGATTCCAGGAACCATAAACCACTAATCAGATACTTAACTCTACGGATAAATTCAGGTATTTATACATTTATGGTTGTAAAAACCCTTGATATTCGCAAAGTCCAACCTTAGAAGATAAACATGGCCAAGATACCTCTCATTATTTAATTAGTAATTAAGGAAAACATGCAAAGACATTGTTGATACTAGCTTTTGCTTCTTAACAACACTTAAGTTCTGGTGGTGGCTCCTTACAGCAGTGCTCATTCTACTGAAAAATGATACAATCTCACCATTAATGATGGACAACAGAAAATTGATCCTTTAAAAAACCTTTTTAAGGGAAAAATATGATTGTGCAAGTAGCTTGTAGCCAAATCTATAACCAAGAAAATCATTGTATGACTTAAATGGACAAAAGATAGAATCATTGAGACAACAAGGAAGTAATCAGGAGGTCATTGCTTATATAGAGTTGATAGCTTAAAGCAACCATGTTTTGGTGGTCCAGAACCCTACACTGATGTTACTCACTGGGATAAAATCAAAACATGTAAACAAGATTGCTAAAATATCTAGAATCTGAAACCATTACGAACTATCGGCTTCAGAGTGGTATACGCTTATTCCATATAATTGAATACTTCCATGATCACAAACTAGTCAACCCAAATTAGCCCACTATGTTCATAGTTTTTATAGAATCCATAATTGAACTTAGCAACATAAGGAACTAAATTCTTTTGTGTCTTAATCCATTTAATACTTAAATCATCATCAATCACTGGCAGTTATAAGGATAAAGAAAAGCATCACGGGTTAGTTTATCGAACATTTCAAGGGCATTTTTCTTTTCTTTTATTGTTCTGATAAGCAAAAATTCATATAACTGTGATAGAAAAGCATAATCTTTCATTCTCATAACAATGCAATTTAAAAAAAGTCAACCCATAGTACCTGAAAATTCAAGCAAAAAAGACAAAGAAATGACCGTGGAAAATTGCATAATTCAACAGAATATAAATTTAGAATCAAAAGGCATGGCAACAAGACTCACATCTTCTCGCGAAGCTCGGGCGTATCCTTGGGAGTCCCAAGCGTATTAACGAGTCTTTGAAACGTGGAGACGGCGGTATTGATCTGGAAGATTCCAGAAGCAACGGCCTGCGTTGAGTCTTGCTTTCCATTCACCAAATTTCTCCTCAACGAACTCACCGGCCGCCCCGCCTCCAGATCTTGAAAGCTCATTTTCTCCAAAGCCGATTGATATTTGGCGTGATTGTACACAAGGATAGCTGAGAGCCCAACGGGAATAGAAGAGAACTCCGCGAGAATTATGGGAAAGGAGGAATGAAGAAAGAGGAAACGCTGATGACGATGTAATGTATATTTTTTATTTTTTTTGTTTTATGGTTGGTTTGACGGGGCGTATTATTGTGTAGCGGGCACGTTGATGTGGACCTGGGGGGACGTGGACGGTGGCAATTGGTCAGGACTGGAAACCGTTGGTTTGAGTTCGCAATGGTCATTGGTGGTGTTTAATTAATTGCCATCACTTTTTTGGCAATCGTTCACCATCCACTTTTTTGTTTGTGTTCTTTTAAAAATACATATATTATTTTAATTTATTTTATTTTAAATTACATTATCTTACACTTGTATATTTTCATCTACATCATATTATTACTTTGCTAATATTATTTAAGTAAAATTATTATTTCATCTCCATAAATAAAATACAGCGTTACTTAAATGCGATAGAAAAAAAAATTTAAAAACCCATCACCATCATTTTATAATACAAATCTAGAAAAAATTTCTTAAATCAGAAAAAGTTGACCAAAATGGATTTCTTCACAGACCACATCTAGGGGTGGGCGTTCGGATCGGGTTAACCCGAACCGAACCGAACCCGAAATTTATTTCGGGTTCGGTTCGGTTTGGGTTATACTGTGCAACCCGAACGGATTCAAACTATAAACCCATTTGGGTTAAAATTTGGTTTGGGTTGAACCCAAACCGAATTTTAACCCGAACGGGTTGAATTTTTTTTTTTAAGTTTTGGCTTTTAAAAATAAATAAATAAATATATATATATATATATGTATTAAACAATAAAAAATCTCTTTAACTACATGTTTTATGTTTTATTAACTTTAAAAAGATTTGTTGAAATGTTATTAAGGATGTTTGGATTTGAGATTTTTAGATTTTAAGTAATTTTTTGTAGAATTTATGGATTAAATTATTCCAACCCGTTCTAACCCGAATTACCAACCCAATCCGATCCGATTTACGAACCCAAACCGAACCGAACCGAATTAAATTTGGTTCGGTTTGGGTCGGGTTGGCGTTTTCAACCCGATTGGGTTCAATTCTCCAACCCGATCGGGTTGAAACCCAAACCAAAACCCGAACAACCTGAACCGAAACCCGATATGCCCACCCCTAACCACATCACTGCCCCCCACCGACCACTACCATCATCAGAAAACTAGCATGTGCAAGAAAGCGGGCACGCAGAGGAAGGGGTGCGTAGATTGATTCGTCAGATTAAACTGGATTTGATTAATTATATTTGATTTTGATAGAATTATAAGTGTAGTTAATAAAATTTTGGTTTAAAAAGATTTTCATTTTTTAAAAATTTTATATTTAATATCTATTTTATTCATATTTAGAATCTTCAATGTAGTCTACAATAGTCATAAAAAATTAAGAGTTGTTTAAGAGTTGTTGATGGCAAAGTGGGCGGATCATACACTTTATATTTCATAGGTAAAAAAAATTTTAATAATGTAATAGTTTTAAAGTAGACAATTGATAATTTTCTAATAATTAAAAAAATAAATTTTCCAATTATAATTTTATTATATTATATGTTATGTGCATTGTGCATTCGTATCATATATTTATTTGGGTAAAGTTATAATTTTATATTTAATGGCAAAAAAGTCATTTGTCTAATATTTCTTTAGTTCTCATAATAGTATGCAGACATAAATGGATAGGTGTAAGGTAATGTAATTTTAGGCAAAAGTCAACTAAAAACAAAAAGGTATATATATTTTTTAAGAAAGCACGAAAAAAGGTAGTCAGCGGATAATTGCCCTTATCTCTTTATGACAGGTTTTTTTTTAAATATGTTAAATTTGTTATCGTAGTTTTATTTAGATTAAAATTTTTATTTTGAAAATATAATTTGATTAATTATTTTTTTGATCTTGTTTTCTTTTTTCTTTATTTTTTATCTTTATCAAATTTTATCATAATATATGATGTAAATTGTTTATCATACAATAATAAATTATAATTTAATTTTTTAATTAAAAAAATAGGTGTTAAAAAGATATTAGTGAGTTCAAATAACCCACCTATTTTTTATTTATTTTGGTAAGTAAAAACAAAAAAAATTTAAAATTTGTCTGTTTGATGGTGATGGGCCCGCTTAAAGCTAATCATCCAACTTGTTATTGTGGTTTTAAATTTAAATTTTCAAATTAAAAAAATGAATTCAATAATTAAAATTTAAAGTTGGGGAAAAGTATATGTTATCATAGTTATACTTTGAGCTAATAAAATGGGTCCTTGGATAGTGCTCGTTTAATATCAAATTTAGGCTAATCTATAACTCATTTAATAATTATGTTAAAATATTAAGATCATAACCTAAAACATAAAATAAACAGGTGACTCAACTTTGTTCATTTAATAATCAAGTAATCATGTAACTGACCACAATACAACTAAACAACTCGTTTAATACCTATATATTTAACAAGATTTACATTAAAACATTGCACACTCATTTGACAAAAATTACAATATTTTATGTATATATGTAAGTAATATTATAAATAGTTATTTCAAAATTCATATTTTAATTGGTTGTATTTTATTGGCTTAGGTTGACATGACATGATTATCCGCTTAATAATCGTATCATTAATTGGGTAAATGGGTCAAAAATATTGATAGACTACAAAATGATTGATTACACTCAAGAATAAGAGTGTCTATGATGAGAACAAGTTGCTAAAGCTTCACAAGTTCCATTATGCATCCACTGAGAAGAACCAAGAAAATGAAGGAAGTATTAAATAAATTAATTGAGCACATTCTCAAATTTCTACCTAGTTCAAGACACTAATCCAATCAAATTGAATATTCAAGATGGTCAACTCATTGTCGATGTTATTCAAGCTTCTAAATCTAATTTGGAGTGATTTACATGAAGAAAAAACAAGACCTTATCAAATTAGGAAAGAAACAAATCAAGCACATTCTTCGTTTCTAATCTGTTTTGGAAATAAGACTTTTTATTTCCTTTTTACTTTAGGATTTTTTATTTTCTTTTTATTTCAGATTATATTTAGTAATAAGAAAAACCTTATTTCATTAGTAAAATTAAGCTATATAAATCCATGTAACCCTATTGGGAATTTCATATATGAGTTTATAATAATAGCATGAGGTTTTCTCTTTGGTTCTTTAAAGAACATTCGAAACTTATCAAAGTTTCATTTTATGGTGTCCTTTCTAATCTGTTTTGGAAATAAGACTTTTTATTTCCTTTTTACTTTAGGATCTTTTATTTTCTTTTTATTTCAGGTTATATTTAGTAATAAGAAAAATCTTATTTCATTAGTAAAATTAAGCTATATAAATCCATGTAACCCTATTGGGAATTTCATATATGAGTTTATAATAATAGCATAAGGTTTTCTCCTTGGTTCTTTAAAGAATGTTCAAAACTTATCAAAGTTTCATCTTATGTTGTTCTTTCTTGACTTATAACTCACAATCTTTCTTTTCTTCTTGAGTGTGGCATTAACTCTAGATTTCTTATACTGTTGGTTCTTATCTTTATAGATAAAGCATCAAGGTCCTAATTTTGTAGTTTTTTTTTAATGTGAATTAGAATGATCTTTGGCAAAGGAACCTTATTGAGTTTGGGTCTCATTTATCTTTGTGATGTTCACATTAATTGGTATCAGAGCTTAGGTCCTAAATTAAGTTTGATCTATTTTGAAATTATTTAGTTTCTTTCATTCCATTTTGTTTCTTGTTCTTTTTTTTTTTTGAATTCATAAACCTATCTTCTTTTGTTCTAATGCTTTGTGCTAATCCTTTAAGTTCTATTAATTCTTCAAGTTCTATTCTTTCTTGTTCAAAACCAAAAAAAAAAAAATCAAAAGAAAAGAAAATTGTAAAAATCAATAGAATTTAAAGTATAATTGATACGAACCCCATTAAGAACTGACACGACTCTAATCAATTTAGTTCTCAAGATCAAATCTAAACCAGGAATGGAATGGAACCTCGACACAATGCTTATTGAAAGCACGAACCTTGGTATGTGAAGACGCCACAATCAGCTATTGATGGTCTGATTGATAAGTCAAGAGTTTGAACGCCGCGGAAATCCGATAAGTTCAAAGAGTTCGTAAAGAACCAAAGAGAATTAACTCTCTCACCAATTGCATAAAAAAAAACTTCTTTATGTTTATTGGATACGAGTACATTATATAGGGTTGGTTACTAGAATTTTGGAAATAAATCATAAACCAAAAATCAAATCTAAATCTGAATATTCCCTAATAGAAAAGAATCTAAATCAAATTAGAATCCTAATCCAAGTAAATAGGAAAGAATTTGAATCGAATAAGAATTCTATTCTAAGTAAATAGGAAAGAATCTAAATCAAGAGTTTGAACGCCATGGATTTGGTTCCCTAATAGCCTCCTTAAGAAAGAATCTAAGTAAATCAGGATCCTAATTAGCTTTAAATGCCTTACATCAATTAAATGGAAACTAGGTGATTAAGATATAAATGACTGATTTGTTTCCCTAATAACCTCCTCAAGAAATGGGAAAGTATCTAAAAAAAGGAAAATAATATATTTCCTCGCCATAATGTGCAAGCCAACTTCCTATTTCATGGAAATGATTATTTGGAAACTTTAAGAGCCTGAATCATTCATTTATCATGTGTGATTCCTTCAATGGGCCTCCACGAATTTGATTGAACCCAAGTTGCTTGAATCAATCCATTAAGCGCTTCTTTGAATTTCTTTACTTGAGCTCTTATAACAGGTCCGATGGAAACTTGAATAGGATCTGAATATCCCTCATCCATGCATCTGTGATAGTTTTATCCTTAATTTCATCAATAACTTACTAGCTAGTTCTATTTATTCTTATTTTCTGTACATGACCTAAGAAAAAAGGCAATCCTAATTACATCAAAAATTATATTCTTGTTTGTCTTTCTTTATTTGTGATCTGATTTGTTGAGTTTAGACTGTTACAAATAAATTTTGATTGAGTTTGTTTAAGTTCACTAAAGAACTAAGAAGGAAAATTAAAGGGTGGAAAAAGGCAAAAACGTGTGAGCTTATAAGAGGATAAAAGCCATATTTAAGTAAACACAAGTGTGAGTGCTATCAATCTTAAATGGAAATACATAAGGGAGCATTCGTGAGGTTAACAAAAGAGAGTGACTTGAAAAAGAAGATTGAAAGTTTAACACCAAGAGGGGTTGAAAGTAAAAAAGAGAGAAAACGAAAGTGAAAAAGCAAAGAAAGTTTCAGTTAGTAAAGAAGAAAAGAAAGAAAACAAGTAAATTTATATGCAAATGAGAGTGATATTTGAAGAGCTTTAATTTTAAAGTAGTCTATAAATGTACTTATATAGTAAGAGGCTTGTTTAAGCACTAATGAACTTCATCCTTCATTATCTAGTGTTACTGTTTCTCTTTTACAAGAATTTGAAGACGTATTTACCAAAGAGATACCAAACGGTTTACTGCCAATAAAGGAGAATTTAGTATCAAATTGACTTTATACCTAAAGAATCAATTTTAAATAAGCCAACTTATAGAAGCAATCTCAAAGAAATAAAAGAACTTCAAAAGTATTTGGAGTAGGGGTATGTACATGAAAGGATGAGTCCTTAGTTTTGCTTGTGCTAAAAAGATGGGTCATGGAGGATGTGTTTTGATTGTACCCCATTCTTAGTTTGGATGACATGCTTGATGAATTATCTGATTCTTGTATTTTTACCAAAATTAATCTTAAAAGTGGATATCATTAAAGTATGATGAGAGAAGGTGATGAATGGAAAACTGCATTTAAACAAAATATGGCTTATATGAGTGGTTAGTAATGTTGTTTGGATGCACCTAGTACTTTTATGAGGTTGATGAATTTATGTTTTACATGCTTTTATTAGTAAATTTATGGTTGTATACTTTGTTGATATTTACTTTATAGCAAAAACTTAGATGTATTGAACATTTAAATCTTGTTTTTTTAATACAAAAAGTGTTATTTGTTTGGAATAATCTTGTTTTAAGAAAAGAAAAATTATTTGCTAACATCAAAAAGTGTAACTTTTGCACAATTTCTTGGTTTTGTTATTAGTGCTAAAGGAATTTGACGTAGATGAAGAAAAGGAAAAGACAATTCAAGATTGGCCAAAACCTACAAATGTGGGTAATGTTAGAAGTTTTCATGGATTGGTTAGCTTTTATAGGAGATTTGTTAAAGATTTCAGTTGCTTAGCTGCACTTTTGACTATAAAAATTAAGGTGGGTTTTGAATGGGGTGATGAACAACAAAAGACATTTAATTTGATTAAAGAGAAATTAATTGATGCAAATATGTTTGTTTTAACTAATTTTGATAAAGCTTTTGAAATTGAGTGTGATGCTTCAGGAATAGGTATAAAAATTTTTCTAATGCAAAAAGGATACCCCATTACATATTTTAGTGAAAAGCTAAGTGAGGAAGTCTTAAATTACTCTACATATGACAAATAAAGATATGCATTAATTAAGGCTTTGGAAACTTGGTAGCATTATCTGTGCTCGAAAGAGTTTATGATTCACAATGATGAATAGTCTTTGCATCTCTTAAAAGGTCAATACAAGCTAGGCAAATGGCGTACCAAGTTGATAGAGTTCATTGAAATTTTTCCTTATGTGTTGAAGTCCTAGCAAGGTAAGAAAAACATTGTAGCTAATGCATTATCTCAAAAGGTATGCCTTACTTTCTACCTTAGATGCAAAAATATTAGGTTTTAAATACATTAAAGACTTGCATGTTGGTGATTTTGATGTTGGTTATGTATTTAATAAATGTGAGAAAGTGACATTTTGTAAATTCTTTAGGTATAATGGTTTTTTGTTTAGAGAAAATAAGTTATGTGTGCCTAAATATTCATTGCGTAACTACTTATAAGTGTAAAAAACTCTTGAATTTAGGGATTTTCCTCTAAAATAGAACTTTAAAGGCACTTATCAATGAAAGCCAAGTAAAAGCTAAGGGAAAACTAAAGCAAATAAAAGCCCAGGTCACAAAAGCAAGCCAAGCAAAGTAAAGACCAATGGTCAAACAGGCAAACAAAGATTTCCTTGAAAAAAAAATTAGCTATGTTTGTTGCATCATCAATTTTGAGGCATAGAATGAAATGTGCAATCTTTGAAAACCTATCAACAAGAACAAAAATAGAATCCTTTCCCCTTTTTAAGCTAGGTAAACCCAAAAAAAATTCCATAGAAATATAAACCCTAGGTATGGGTAAAGGAGTATCAATCCATTGGGTAAAACTCTAGACTTAGCATGTTTACAAGTGATACACTTCTCCGATATTTTTTCAACATCACATTTCATAAAGTCTTTACAATGCCAAAATGTCCCATTAAACCTCTCCCATGGGCTTCACGCACAAGCAATTCACGCAAAGAACTATGAGGCACACACAATTTATTCCCTCTAAATAAGAACCCATTATAACTTTCTCACAAATATTAAACACATTGGTAAAATCAGGATCATTAATATATAATTTTTTAATATGCTCAAATCCTAACAACTTTGCATTTAATGTAGAGATAAGTGCATACCTTCTAGATAATGTATCAGCCACCACATTCTCTTTACCTTGTTTGTATTTGATCACATAAGGAAATGGCTCAATAAATTCAACCCATTTGGCATGTCTTTTATGCAACTTACCTACTCATAATTAGTGTGTATAACAAACTCATTAGGTAGAAGATAATGTTGCCAAGTTTTCGATGCTCTCACCAATGCATACATCTCTTTGTCATAGGTAGGATAATTTAGGGCTGCTCCACTCAATTTCTCACTAAAATAGGCAATTGGACGCCTTTCTTGCATCAAAACAGCTTTAATACCTATACTCAATTTTAAAAGTTTTAGCAAAATCAAATTTCTCCTTGATTAGATTAAATGCCCTTTCTTGTTCACTACCCCACTTAAATCCCACATGTTTCTTCACAATTTCAGTTAATGTATAAAAACTAGTCAAACCATGAATACTTCTTACCTCACTTACACTTTCAGATGTACGTCATTCCTTAATAGCCTTTATCTTCTCTTCATCAACCTTAATTCCTTTAGCACTTACAACATAACCAAGAAAAACAATCTGATTTGTGCAAAAGGAACACTTTTTCAAATTAGCATACAACTTTTCCTTCTTTAAAACAATCAATACACTTTGCAGAACAACATTTCATCTGGTGATATTCTTTTCTTGCCGCTTCAATTGATGCAGTTTTATCACCAATAAATTGCGCATAGATAATGGAGAAAGCTGATGCAGTTGTGGTTTGTATAAACTGGAGTTGTCTATATTCTCCCAGACTTTTGAACCAGTCTCGCAAGGAACCCGTTGTACGAGTCATGAATTCTCTAAGGACTGCTTGTGATGTAACATTTGGCCTCATTGATTGAAGATCAATCCATGCATCAAATTTTTGGTATTTGGCAGGCCATTTGTGACGAGGAATGTCATCAAATGTAAACTAGGAAGCTGAAGATGGCTTTCCTATACCATTAGAGTTCTGTGAATGCACAGGTGGAACAGGTGGAGCAGGCTTGTTTGTGGCCGAAGATTCAGGTGGATCTTCTTCAATATCAGAAGGTACTTTGAAGATTGGTTCTGTTTCTTCAGTTCTGATTGCCATGAGTATGCCAAAGATCTCAGCATATGCTGATTCTAAATCTATAGAGGTAACATCTAGGTCTGCAGAGGATGAGGACAGTATGGCTAGATTTGAATCAGAAGTATTGGATTCTGTTTCTGTTTCGGAGGGTGACTCAGATGAATTAAGATCAGGATTTGTTTCAGGTTCAGATTCTGAGAATGAGGCTTAAGCTTGGGTTTGAAGATTATGGTAATGGTATTGTTCAGCTGGTTGCTTATCTTTTTTAAGAGGCTTAGGAGTGGCTATAGGTGATTCTTCTAGAGGAACAAACGAGGAAGAAGTTGTTTTTGGTTTTGGTTCTGAGATTTTCACTTTGGATTTTTGTTTCTTTAGTGAAATGGGTTTCTGTTGCGGTATAAGCTGAGGTTGAAGTTGAGAAAAACTAAAGAATTGGTTATACACTGGTTGGGATTGGGACAATGTGTAGAAAGGTTGGTAGGTGTCAAACAGTGGAGGAGAAATGGGTATAGACTGAGTTTTGGTAAAGAGTAAAGGCTTGGCCTTATCAGCATCAATTTTGGCTAACTTAGTTTTGAGTTTTCTAATCTTTGCTTCTTTTCTGTTAAATTTTGGACCCCAGATATGATTGTTAATCATTCTTCTGAGATCTATATCTAACTCAGAGATTCTGTCTTGCAGATTTATGTAAATCTGATCAAGATGACTGCTGATAGAATTAACCTTTGTTTCAGTCTGTGAGACCTGATTGGCAACTCGATCATACTGCTTTGGTTCTTCAATTTGTCCAGAGGGTGTGACGGGGGATTGAACAAATGGTTTTGATATAACCTTGGTTTGTGGGTCAGTCTGTTTTTCAAGAGGAGGAAAGGATTCATCATAAGATTGGCTTGAAAACATTAAACACGATCTTATTTTGGGAGGTTTTGGATCTAGTGGGGGTTGTGGTGGAAATTGTTTACAAGGAGTTTTAGGATGGGAAGGTTTTTTCGTCTTCTTTTTTCTTCGCCTCATAATTTCAATTTCATCTTCAACATCCGTATCATCCAGACAAGGACAATACGAATTACACATATGGGCCTCTAGAACATCCCATAAGAAATGACCATTTAGTTTGTTAGGATAGACATGGTATCCATTAGACGAAAAACCATGGATTGGAAGCTTCTTTTCTTGACTAATATGAATTGCAGTGATCATTGCAGTGTAGGAAAGCCTTAGAGCTTCTGAAACTGAAGTAGTCTCAAGCTTTTGAAAAGATAGTTTGACCTGTCCATCATTTCTGCGTTCAAAAGTGGCTTGTGTGGTTTAAATTGGTTCAAAATTTTGGTGGAAGTGCTCATAATTGGTTACCCATTCAAGAGGCATGAGTTTGAGCAAATTTGGCTTTTGGATTTGTTTGGGAATTTGGATTATAGTCGGAATTGTGTCTGTATCAGCAAGGATCATCAAGGCATCTGATGTTGTTTGGGCTGTAGGGAGATCTAGTGCATGATTCTGTAATCGATACACTATTTGATGATGAAGGGTTGCAATTTTAGAAGTAGGTGTTTGTTCTACTCCTTGGAGTTGAATTTGGACTTTCAGAGTTGTAGGCAGGTTGGGATCTTCTAAGGACATGTTGAAATTCGGATAGAAAGTCAATAGGACACTACCAGCATGAAGTGTGGTCAAGATGGTTCCAATAACAGCGTGTTGATACTATTTGAACCTTATGTCAAGAAGAGCGATTCTGGCTATAACGGGCAAGCCTTTTCTGCTATGAAGGGTGAGGATTAATCTAACACCACCAAGATGAAGGTGTGTATACCCTCTCGTTTCCAAGAGGTTACGAGATCTGTGGGAATCTCTAAAGTAACATATCGTTCACTTTGCATAACTATTCTTTTGGGTGTGGCCTTCTAGTAGTAATTAGGGTGCGGATAGTTCTGGTAACTGAGGTATTTTGTTTATAGAGATTGTAAGGACTCATGACTGGGAATTTGGACTCACTGATCTGGGCTGACTCAGGGATGTAGGAATATTCAACTAGGTTTTCAATTTTTGAGGCAACATGTTTTTGACAATTCTTTGGTAAGGAAAGAGTAGAAGATAGAGAGATATGAGAGGAAGAAGAGGAAGAAGGAGTTGAAACTGAAGGAGTTGTTTCCATATTTTTGAAATATTCTTCTAAGAGTTCAAATAATGTTATTTGAAATTACTAATGATACCACCTCTTTCGTGTTTGTTTAGGCTCTGATACCATTCTGGGTAGTTGTACGTGGCGTTGTTAGACCAGAAAGATCATGCTGCAAGAGCATGCTTTAGACCAGTAGCCCGCATTCTCGAGTATTCCAGCCGATATACACTTATCCATCAAATACCAAATCTGAAAATTATATTGAAAACAGTGTTTCACGATACCACCCGAAAACACGGCACTCACGGCCTTTAAGAGGGTGAACGTTGTGAGAAAACAATTTTTGTTTTATAAAAATCGGTTTTGGAGGATAAAATTAGGACCTTTCTGGTGCAGAGGATCCTTGGAGTCAAGGCAAGTACAGAGCATACTCAGTATAGAAATAGAGGTGAACGTATCTTTATTAATTCAAATAACTTCTTTGATTCCTAGAAGAAAGGAGTGATTTAGAGAGACATGATCGAAATAGAGAAAACTTAATTCGATTCAAGCTTCAATTCAAACTTGGATTTTACAAGAGAGGAGAGGCCTTTATATAGAGGCCTAGAGACACACTGATAAGGTGGGACTCTTATCTTTTACAAAGCTAATTATTACAAAGTTAAAGAGATAAAGTGAGACCCTTATCTTTAACAAAAACATAATTATGAAAGCACATCACGCCACACTTTGAAAAAGTAAAAGTACACTTTTCTAAAAGCAAAGTTAAAGCATAATTATTAAAGAGAGATAATGTCGGTATCAGATTTTGTGTTATCTTGATCACGATCTGGATGAGAACATCCTGGAACGCATGGCCAAGGACAATTCTGACTTTTTAGTGATGGTGGAAGAACTGGCTGTGGGAAACCTTCAGTGATACGAACACCGTCAAGAACTGACGCGACCCTAACCAAATTAGTTCCCAAGATCGAATCTAAACCTAAGAATGGAAAGGAACCTTGACCCAATGCTTATTGGAAGCACGAACCTTGGTATGTGAAGACGCCACAATCAGCTATGGAAGGTCTGATTGATAAGTTAAGATATTGAACGCCACGGAAATCTGATAAGTTCAAAGAGTTCGTAAAGAACCAAAGAGAATTAACTCTCACAATTACTTCAAAAAAAAAAAAGCTTCCCCTCGTTTATTAGATACGAGTACATTATATAGGGTTGGTTACAAGAATTTAAACCAACTTAGAATCATAATCTAACTAAATAGGAAAGAATTTAAACCAAATCAGAATCCTAATCTAAGTAAATAGGAAAGAATTTAAACCAAATCAGAATTCTATTTGGCTTTAAATGTCTTACATCAATTAAATGGAAACTAGGCAATTAAAATAGAACTAACTGATTTGTTTTCCTAATAGCCTCCTTAAGAAATGGGAAAGTATCTGAAGAAGGAAAATAATATATTTTTCCATCATAATGTGCAAACCAACTCCCTATTTCATAGAAGTGAATATTTGGAAACTTCAAAAGCCTGAATCATGCATTTATCATGAGCGATTCCTTCAAAGGGCCTCCATGAATTTGATTGAGCCCAAGTTGCTTGAATCAATCCATTAAGCGCTTCTTTGAATTTCTTTGCTCGAGCTTTAAATAATCTGCACGACGGGAACTTGAATAGGATCTGAATATACCTCATCCCATGTGCTTGTGATAGTCTTATCCTTAATCACATCATTCCCCTCCTCTTAAAGAGGATTTGTCCTCAAATCGTCACCTACATTAAAAGGACTTAAATCAGAAACATTAAAAGTAGCACTTACATTGTACTCACCTGGCAAATCCAATTTGTATGCATTGTCATTGATCCGTTCCAAAACTTGGAATGGACCATCCCCTCGAGGTAATAGTTTAGATTTCCTTCGTTCCGAAAATCGTTCTTTGCGCATGTGTAACCACACCCAATCGCCAGGTTCAAAGACTAGCTTATGTCGCCCTTTGTTGGCTTGTTTAGCATATTGCTCAGTTCTCCGCTCAATATTGAACTTCGCCCTCTCGTGTATCTGTTTAACAATTTCAGGCTTTTTCTTGCCATCTAAGTTAACACGCTCAGAAACAGGTAATGGAGTTAAATCTAATGGGGTTAAAGGATTAAAACCATAAACAATTTCAAACGGTGAATACTTAGTAGCAGAATGAACGGAATGATTATAAGCAAACTCAACATGAGGTAAACAATCATCCCAAGTTTTAATGTTCTTTTTAATGATGGCTCGCAACAGAGTAGATAAAGTTCTATTCACAACTTTTGTTTGACCATCAGTTTGAGGGTGACAAGTAATTGAAAACAACAAGTTAGTTCCTAACTTAGCCCATAAGGTTTTCCAAAAGTAACTTAAAAACTTAGCATCCCTAACAGAAACAATTGTCCTGGGCATACCATGCAACCTTATAATCTCCTTAAAGAATAGGTTAGCATCAAAGTCTTTCACAAATCGTCGATAGAAACTAGCGAGCCCATGAAAGCTTCTCATATTACTTACACTTGTGGGACTCGGCCACTCTTGGATTGCACGTACCTTTTCCTCATCTACCTGTATACCCTGTGCACTCACAACAAATCCTAGAAACACAAGTTTGTTTGTGCAAAACGTACACTTCTTCAGATTAGCAAACAACTTTTCTTTTCTAAGCACATCTAAAATAGATTTCAAATGTACTACATGATCATTTATAATTTTGCTATAAATGAGGATATCATCAAAATAAACAACAACAAACTTGCCAATAAAAGTTCACAAGACATGATTCATAAGTCTCATAAAAGTGCTCGGGGCATTAGTTAGGCCAAAAGGCATGACTAACCATTCATACAAACCATATTTTGTTTTAAAGACAGTTTTCCATTCATCTCCTTCTTTCATTCTAATATGATGATATCCACTTTTCAAATTGATTTTGAAAAATACGCTAGACCCATGTAATTCATCAAGCATGTCATCTAGTCTAGGAATGGGATGTCGATACTTTACCGTTATGTTGTTGATGGCTCGACAGTCAACACACATCCTCCACGTCCCATCCTTCTTAGGAACTAATAAAACGGGAATTGCACATGGACTCATGCTTTCTCTCACGTACCCTTTTTCCATCAATTCATTACCTTGCCTTTAAAGTTCCTTGGTCTCCTCTGGATTGCTCCTATAGGCTGGTCTATTTGGAATGGTTGAACTGGGTACAAAATCAATCTGATGCTCAATCCCTCGGATTGGAGGTAAACCATGTGGTGTTTTGATGAGAACTATCAAGAAAATACCATTAAAGATTTAAGTGATCCTTTGCACATTCATGGAGGCCTAATTACAAGAGCTAGAGCCAAAAAGATGCAAGTTGCTTTAAATGGATTAATTGAGAAAATATGGATTGAAAATACAATTCAAGATGCAAGACATAATGAGTTGGGCTTGGAGAGAAGACAAGGCATTGTGGCCATTATTCAAGCTACTGGACAGCCAAATACACAACTTGGATCAAATGCAGCAAGGGCAACTTCGGAATAAAACTGGTATTGATTGAGCCCAAAGTAATATGCAAGCTATATACAGTTGGAAAGAGAATTATGTTAGCTTTCCAATACATTTTACAGAGCTGGATTTGGAGTTCTCTAGAAGGAGTTATGACCAATTTATTACAACTTGTTCAGACTTGGGATTTTCAACGACTCCTTTGTTTTCAACTTCATTTGTTTGTTTTGTTTCAAGTTTTTCAATGTGTAAGGTAAGTCTACCATCAATGATGGTGGGCTAACAATAAGTTTTTCAATGATAGCATTAATTATGGTAGGTTAGCATTAAGTTTGTCAATGATAGCATTAATTATGGTTGGTTGGTGAAGACTTTTTGAAGCATCCTTTGACAAACCTATACTTGGAGGGTTGTTCCAATGTTTTCATTTGTATTTTTATGATTTTGGGTTTCTATTGGTGTATTTAAACTCAGCAACCTTGCTATGTAAGGAATTAGAGATTAATGTTATTTGAATTTGAAAGATTATTCTTTCTTTGGTTCTTTTGAGAACTAGTGAACTTACCAAGAATTAGCATTCTTGTGGTGTTCCAAATTTAGACTTATCACTCACCTTCTCATCTACTTCTTGAGTGTGGCGTCAATATCATTCTCTATACCTTTGGTTCATGTTTTCTTAAGCATTGGGTCAAGGTTTTGTTTGTTTTAAATCTGTTTTAGAACTTTCTTGGGAAGTTAAAACTTCAATTTAAGTGTGGGTTTCAAAATTTTATTGTGGGATTCGCATCATTTGGTATCAGAGCTAGTTTCTAATCAGGTTTGAATGTCTTATATATTTTGATTATCAAAAAAAAAAGAGAGAAAAAAACGTACCAAAAAAAAAACCTTGCAAAAGGAATCAAGTATTCCTACTTTCATCAAATTGAATTTTAGTTATTCCTTTTCCTTGACATTGTTTGCACACAATATCAATTGTGTTCCTTTGCTTTCTTGCTTTCTTTTCATCGAATTCCTTATTGTTCTTTGTGTCCTCTTAATTCCTTTTCTTTGTTTAGTGTGTTGATTCGTCATATTTGGTGTGCCACCTGGGTTTTTCTTGATTTTGTTTATTTAGTTCAATAAAGAACTGAAAGAGAGAATTAAGTGTGGTTAATAAAAAAAAAAGAATAAGTTTGTGAGATCATTAGAGGGTAAAAGCCAATTTGTGTGTCAAACACGAGAGTTAAGTGACATCAAATTGAGTGAAACAGGTGAGGGAGTGTTGCGAGGTTTTTTTTTTTTTTTTGCTAACATTTTTTTTCATATCACAAATATGTCAAAAGATCAAGAAGCTGTAGACCAATCATTCATGCTCAAAGCCATGCAACAACAATTTGAGCACATGAATATGATGTTCGGAGAGATCCGTGACAAATTGGAGAGGCAAGACACTGCCATAGCCAATCTACAAAGGGGGCAACAACCAATAGCTCCTAATGTAAGAGGTAATCAAGGGCGTGCTGCCATGAGAGAAGAAGATGGTGATGACCTAGATAATTTTGATGACCAAGCCACTGTTGACATGCGTGGAAGAGATGATAGAAGGGCAAGATGTATAGATCGTGATTTGGGGAGTATCAAACTGAAAATTCCTTCTTTTCAAGGTAAAAATGATCCGGAAGCTTATTTGGAGTGGGAAAAAAAAGTGGAGCTAGTATTTGATTGCCACAACTACTCTGAGGAGAAAAAGGTAAAACTAGCTGCCGTTGAATTTACTGATTATGCTATAATTTGGTGGGATCAACTTGTTTTGAGTAGGAGACAAAATCGTGAAAGGCCTATAAACACTTGGGAGGAGATGAAGGCCATCATGAGGAGGAGATTTGTTCCTAGTCATTATTATAGGGAGCTGCACCAAAGGCTTCAAAGTCTTACACAAGGTTCTAGAAGTGTGGAAGATTGCCACAAGGAGATGGAAGTAATCATGATTCGAGCCAACATTGAAGAAGAACGAGAGGCAACTATGGCAAGATTTTTACATGGTTTAAATCAAGATATTGCTAATGTGGTTGACTTGCAGCACTATGTTGAGTTAGAAGACGTGGTTCACATGGCCATGAAAGTGGAATGACAATTGAAAAAGAAAGGTTCCACTAGAACTAATTTGGGTTCTTCTTCCTCATGGAAGTCAAAATGGAGCAAAGATGAAAAGGCTGTTTCAAAGCCTAAGATTGAGCCGTTCAAGGATCATAATGAGGGAGGCAACCAAAGCAAAGGTAAATCTGATTCCCAACACTCTAGAAATAGAGATATTAAGTGTTTTAAATGTTTGGGGACAAGTCATATTACATCTCAATGCCTAAATAAGAGAGCAATGATCTTGAGGGATGATGGTGATGTGGAAACCGAGAGTGAATCGGATGATGATCCTATGCCACCTTTGGAAGATGCTAATGATGGTGTAGAATATCCTATTGATGGTAAATTGATGGTTGCTAGGAGTGCTCTCAACATGCAAGTAAAAGAGGATGCGGAGGTACAACGTGATAACATTTTTCATACTAGATGCCACATCAAAGATAAGGTATGTAGTATGATAATTGATGGTGGAAGTTGTACTAATGTAGCTTGCACTAGTTTAGTTGAAAAATTGAATTTGAAAACTTTGAAACATCCTAGGCCATATAAGCTACAATGGCTGAATGATTGTGGAGAAGTTAAAGTAAATAAACAAGTGCTGGTTTCATTTTCTATTGGGAGATACAAGGATGAGGTTGTATGTGATGTAGTACCCATGCATGCTGGACACATTCTTTTGGGGCGACCTTGGCAATATAATAGGCGTGTGACACATAATGGTTACTTAAATAGATATTCTTTTGTAATGAATAAAAAGCAAATCACTCTTGTACCTTTAACACCTAAACAAGTGTATGAGGATCAAATGTCAATACAAAAAGAGAGTGATGTAAAAAAAGAAAAGGAGAGTACAAAAGAAAGAGAGAGTGAGAGAAAAGCAAGTGGAAAGATAGAAAAAAATATTGTCGAGAGAAAAGAGAGGCAACAAGTGAACTTGTTTGCAAAAGAGAGCGAGGTTAAGAGGGCTTTCTTTTCAAAACAGCCTATCATTGTACTTTTGTGCAAAGAGGGTTGTTTACATACTAATGAGCTTAACGTTTCTTTGCCTAGTGCTATTGTGACTCTTTTGCAGGACTTTGATGATGTGTTTCCAAATGAGGTCCCTAATGGTTTGCCACCTATTAGGGGAATTGAGCATCAAATAGACTTCGTTCCTGGAGCTACCATTCCTAATAGACCCGCATATAGAAGCAACCCCGAGGAGACAAAGGAGCTTCAAAGGCAGGTTAAAGAACTCTTGGCAAAAGGATATGTAAGGGAGAGCATGAGTCCTTGTGCGGTACCGGTTCTACTAGTGCCCAAAAAGGATGGAACGTGGAGGATGTGCGTTGACTGTCGTGCAATTAATAAAATCACTATTGTTTTTCTTGGTTATGTTGTGAGTGCTAAAGGAATTGAGGTTGATGAAGAGAAAGTAAAGGCTATCAAGGAGTGGCCTACACCTAAAAGTGTAAGTGAGGTAAGAAGTTATCATGGTTTGGCTAGTTTTTATAGAAGATTTGTGAAAGATTTTAGCACCCTTGTTGCACCATTAACTAAAATTGTGAAGAAACATGTGAGATTTAAGTGGGGTAGTGAACAAGAAAGGGCATTTAATCTAATCAAGGGGAAATTAGTTTCTGCACCATTACTTACTTTACTTGATTTTGCTAAAACTTTTGAAATTGAGTGTGATGCTTCAGGTATAGGTATTGGAGTTGTTTTGATGCAAGAAGGGCATCCAATTGCCTATTTTAGTGAGAAATTGAGTGGAGCAGCCCTAAACTATCCTACTTATGACAAGGAGATGTATGCATTGGTGAGAGAATTGGAAACTTGGCAACATTATCTTCTACCTAAAGAGTTTGTTATACACACTGATCATGAGTCCTTGAAGCATTTGAAAGGGCAAGGTAAGTTGCATAGGAGACATGCCAAATGGGTTGAATTTATTGAGCCATTTCCTTATGTGATCAAATACAAACAAGGTAAGGAGAATGTGGTGGCTGATGCATTATCTAGAAGGTATGCACTTATCTCTACATTAAATGCAAAGTTGTTTGGATTTGAGCATATTAAAGAATTATATGTTAAGGATCCTGATTTTACTAATGTGTTTAATGCTTGTGAGAAAGTTGCATTTGGAAAGTTCTATAGGCATGATGGGTTCTTATTTAGAGAGAATAAATTGTGTGTGCCTCATAGTTCTTTGCGTGAATTACTTGTGCGTGAAGCCCATGGGGGAGGTTTAATGGGACATTTTGGCATTGCAAAGACTTTAGATGTTTTAAAAAAACACTTTTTTTGGCCACATATGAAACGTGATGTTGAAAGAATATATGAGAAGTGTATCACTTGTAAACATGCTAAGTCTAAAGTTTTACTCCATGGATTGTATAACCCTCTGCCCATACCTAGCGAACCTTGGGTTGATATTTCTATGGACTTTGTTTTGGGTTTACCTAGGTCAAAAAGGGGAAAAGATTCTGTGTTGTTGTTGATAGGTTTTCAAAGATGGCACATTTCATTCCATGTCACAAAATGGATGATGCAACAAACATAGCTAATTTGTTTTTCAAGGAAATAGTCAGATTGCATGGAGTGCCAAGGAGCATAGTTTCAGATCGTGATGCTAAGTTCTTGAGCCACTTTTGGAAAACTTTGTGGGGTAAGTTGGGTACTAAACTTTTGTTTTCTACTGCTTGTCATCCACAAATTGATGGACAAACTGAGGTTGTAAATAGAACTTTGTCTACTCTGTTGCGTGCCATTATTCAAAAGAACTTGAAAATGTGGGAAGAATGTTTGCCACATGTTGAATTTGCTTACAATAGAATTGTCCATTCAACTACTAAATTTTCACCATTTGAGGTTGTATATGGTTTTAATCCATTAACTCCTTTGAATTTATTGCCCTTACCTATTGATGAACGTGCTAGTATGGATGGTAAAAAGAAAGCCGAATTTGTCAAGCAATTGCATGAGAGAACGCGACAACACATAGAGAAGAGAACTGAACAATATGCTACTCAAGCCAACAAATGACGTAAACAAGTGGTTTTTCAGCCTGGAGATTGGGTTTGGGTGCATATGAGAAAGGAGAGGTTTCCAGTACAAAGGTGTTCTAAGTTGCTTCCAAGGGGAGATGGTCCATTTCAAGTGGTTGCACGGATCAATGACAATGCCTACAAATTGGATCTTCCTGGTGAGTATCATGTGAGTGCTACTTTCAATGTTTCTGACCTATCTCCTTTCGATGTAGGTGAAGATTCGAGGACAAATCCTTTTGAGGAGAGGGGGAATGATGAGAACCATCAAGAGAATACCATTAAAGATTCAAGTGATCCTTTGCACATTCATGGAGGCCCAATTACAAGAGCTAGAGCCAAAAAGATGCAAGCTGCTTTAAATGGATTAATTGAGAAAATATGGATTGAAAATACAATTCAAGATGCAAGACATCATGAATTGGGCTTGGAGAGAAGACAAGGCATTGTGGCTCTTATTCAAGCTATTGGGCAGCCAAATACACAACTTGGATCAAATGCAGCAAGGGCAACTTCGGAATAAAACTGGTATTGATTGAGCCCGAAGTAATATGCAAACTATATACCGTTGGAAAGATAATTAAGTTAGCTTTCCAATACATTTTACAGAGCTGGATTTAGAGTTCTCTAGAAGGAGTTATGACCAATTCATTACAGCTTTTTCAGACTTGGGATTTTCAACGACTCCTTTGTTTTCAACTTCATTTGTTTGTTTTGTTCCAAGTTTTTCAATGTGTAAGGTAAGTCTACCATCAATGATGGTGGGCTAACAATAAGTTTTTCAATGATAGCATTAATTATGGTAGGTTAGCATTAAGTTTGTCAATGATAGTATTAATTATGGTTGGTTGGTGAAGACTTTTTGAAGCATCCTTTGACAAACCTATACTTGGAGGGTTATTCCAATGTTTTCATTTGTATTTTTAGGATCTTGGGTTTCTATTGGTGTATTTAAACTTAGCAACCTTGCTATGTAAGGAGTTAGAGATTAATGTTATTTGAATTTGAAAGATTATTCTTTCTTTGGTTCTTTTGAGAACTAGTGAACTTACCAAGAATTAGCATTCTTGTGGTGTTCCAAATTTAGACTTATCACTCACCTTCTCATCTATTTCTTGAGTGTGGCGTCAATATCATTCTCTATACCTTTGGTTCATGTTTTCTTAAGCATTGGGTCAAGGTTTTGTTTGTTTTAAATCTGTTTTAAAACTTTCTTGGGAAGTTGAAACTTCAATTTAAGTGTGGGTTTCAAAATTTCATTGTGGGATTCGTATCAGCGGAAAAATATATTATTTAAGTGAGTGATTCATTTTTCTTGAGTGAAACACGTAAGGGAGTGAGGTGAGGTCCTTCCACATTATTTTTAACTTTCTTTTGCAAATAATATATTTTTCCGCTGATGCGAATCCCACAATGAAATTTTGAAACCCACACTTAAATTGAAGTTTCAACTTCCCAAGAAAGTTCTAAATAGATTTAACACAAACAAAACCTTGACCCAATGCTTAAGAAAACATGAACCAAAGGTATAGAGAATGATATTGACGCCACACTCAAGAAATAGATGAGAAGGTGAGTGATAAGTCTAAATTTGGAACACCACAAGAATGCTAATTCTTGATAAGTTCACTAGTTCTCAAAAGAACCAAAGAAAGAATAATCTTTCAAATTCAAATAACATTAATCTCTAATTCCCTTACATAGCAAGGCTGCTGGGTTTAAATAGGCTAATAAAAACCCAAGATCCTAAAAATACAAATGGAAACATTGGAACAACCCTCCAAGTATAGGTTTGTCAAAGGATGCTTCAAAAGTCTTCACCAACCCACCATAATTAATGCTAGCATTGACAAACTTAATACTTACCTTATTTAATGTTATCATTGACAAACTTAATGTTAGCCCACCATTATTGATGGTAGACTTACCTTACACATTGACAAACTTGAAACAAAACAAACAATGAAGTTGAAAAACAAAGGAGTCGTTGAAAATCCCAAGTCTGAACAAGCTGTAATGAATTGGTTATAACTCCTTCTAGAGAACTCCAAATCCAGTTCTGTAAAATGCATTGGAAAGCTAACTTAATTATCCTTCCAACGGTATATAGTTTGCATATTAATTCGGGCTCAATCAATACCAGTTTTATTCCGAAGATGCCCTTGCTGCATTTGATCCAAGTTGTGTATTTGGCTGCCCAATAGCTTGAATAATGGCCACAATGCCTTGTCTTCTCTCCAAGCCCAATTCGTGATGTCTTGCATCTTGAATTGTATTTTCAATCCATATTTTCTCAATTAATCCATTTAAAGCAGCTTGCATCTTTTTGGCTCTAGCTCTTGTAATTGGGCCTCCATGAATGTGCAAAGGATCACTTGAATCTTTAATGGTATTTTCTTGATGGTTCTCATCTTTCCCCCTCTCCTCAAAAGGATTCGTCCTCGAATCTTCACCTACATCAAAAGGAGATAGGTCAGAAACATTGAAAGTAGCACTCACATTATACTCACCAGGAAGATCCAATTTGTAGGCATTGTCATTGATCCGTGCAACCACTTGAAATGGACCATCTCCCTTGAAGCAACTTGGAACGCCACAGCCGAAACCTCTCCTTTCTCATATGCACCCAAACCCAATCTCCAGGCTGAAAAACCACTTGCTTACGTCCTTTGTTGGCTTGAGTAGCATATTGTTCAGTTTTCTTTTCTATGTGTTGTCGCGTTCTCTCATGCAATTGCTTGACAAATTCAGCTTTCTTTTTACCATCTATACTAGCACGCTCATCAATAGGTAAGGGCAATAAATTCAAAGGAGTTAATGGATTAAAACCATATACAACCTCAAATGGTGAAAATTTAGTAGCTGAATGGACAGTTCTATTGTAAGCAAATTCAACATGTGGCAAACAGTCTTCCCAAGTTTTCAAGTTCTTTTGAATAATGGCACGCAACAAAGTAGACAAAGTTCTATTTACAACCTCAGTTTGTCCATCAGTTTGTGGATGACAAGTAGTAGAAAACAAAAGTTTAGTATCCAACTTACCCCACAAAGTTTTCCAAAAGTGGCTCAAGAACTTAGCATCTCGATCTGAAACTATGCTCCTCGGTACTCCATGCAATCTGACTATTTCCTTGAAAAAAAAATTAGCTATGTTTGTTGCATCATCCGTTTTGTGACATGGAATGAAATGTGCCATCTTTGAAAACCTATCAACAACAACAAAAATAGAATCCTTTCCCCTTTTTGACCTAGGTAAACCCAAAACAAAGTCCATAGAAATATCAACCCAAGGTTCGCTAGGTATGGGTAAAGGGGTATACAATCCATGGGGTAAAACTTTAGACTTAGCATGTTTACAAGTGATACACTTCTCACATATTCTTTCAACATCACGTTTCATATGTGGCCAAAAAAAGTGTTCTTTTAAAACATCTAAAGTCTTTGCAATTCCAAAATGTCCCATTAAACCTCCCCCATGGGCTTCACGCACAAGTAATTCACGCAAAGAACTATGAGGCACACACAATTTATTCTCTCTAAATAAGAACCCATCATGCCTATAGAACTTTCCAAATGCAACTTTCTCACAAGCATTAAACACATTAGCAAAATCAGGATCATTAACATATAATTCTTTGATATGCTCAAATCCTAACAACTTTGCATTTAAGGTAGAGATAAGTGCATACCTTCTAGATAATGCATCAGCCACCACATTCTCCTTACCTTGTTTGTATTTGATCACATAAGGAAATGGCTCAATAAATTCAACCCATTTGGCATGTCTCTTATGCAACTTACCTTGCCCTTTCAAATGCTTCAAGGACTCATGATCAGTGTGTATAACAAACTCTTTAGGTAGAAGATAATGTTGCCAAGTTTCCAATGCTCTCACCAATGCATACATCTCTTTGTCATAGGTAGGATAATTTAGGGCTGCTCCACTCAATTTCTCACTAAAATAAGCAATTGGACGCCCTTCTTGCACCAAAACAGCTCCAATACCTATACCTGAAGCATCACACTCAATTTCAAAAGTTTTAGTAAAATCAGGTAAAGCAAGTAATGGTGCAGAAACTAATTTCTCCTTAATTAGATTAAATGCCCTTTCTTGTTCACTACCCCACTTAAATCCCACATGTTTCTTCACAATTTCAGTTAATGGTGCAGCAAGGGTACTGAAATCTTTCACAAATCTTCTATAAAAACTAGCCAAACCATGAAAACTTCTTACCTCACTTACACTTTTAGGTGTAGGCCATTCCTTAATAGCCCTTACCTTCTCTTCATCAACCTCAATTCCTTTAGCACTTACAACATAACCAAGAAAAACAATCTGATTTGTACAAAAGGAACACTTCTTCATATTACCATACAACTTTTCCTTCCTTAAAACAGTCAATACACTTTGCAAATGTTCAATGTGTTCTTCAAAGCTTTTACTATAGATCAAAATATCATCAAAATAGACAACTACAAACTTACCAATAAAAGCACGCAAAACACGGTTCATTAACCTCATAAAAGTGCTAGGTGCATTAGATAACCCAAATGGCATCACTAATCACTCATATAAACCATATTTTGTTTTAAAGGCAGTTTTCCATTCATCTCCCTCTCTAATCCTAATCTGATGATATCCACTTTTAAGATCAATTTTGCTAAACACACAAGAACCATGCAATTCATCAAGCATGTCATCAAGTCTAGGAATAGGATGTCGATACTTTACAGTGATTTTATTGATTGCACGACAATCAACGCACATTCTCCACGTTCCATCCTTTTTGGGCACTAGTAGAACTGGTACCGCACAAGGACTCATGCTCTCCCTCACATATCCCTTTGCCAAAAGTTCTTCAACTTGCCTTTGAAGCTCCTTTGTCTCCTCGGGGTTGCTTCTATATGCGAGTCTATTAGGAATGGTAGCTCCAGGAACGAAGTCTATTTGATGCTCAATTCCCCTAATAGGTGGCAAACCATTAGGGACCTCATTTGGAAACACATCATCAAAGTCCTGCAAAAGAGTCACAATTGCACTAGGCAAAGAAACGTTAAGCTCATTAGTATGTAAACAAGCCTCTTTGCACAAAAGTACAATGATAGGCTGTTTTGAAAAGAAAGCCCTCTTAACCTCACTCTCTTTTGCAAACAAGTTCACTTGTTGCCTCTTTTCTCTCAACAATATTTTTTTCTATCTTTGCACTTGCTTTTCTCTCAATCTCTCTTTCTTTTGTACTCTCCTTTTCTTTTTTTGCATCACTCTCTTTTTGTATTGACATTTGATCCTCATACACTTGTCTAGGTGTTAAAGGTACAAGAGTGATTTTCTTTTCATTCATTACAAAAGAATATCTATTTAAATAACCATCATGTGTCACACGCCTATCATATTGCCAAGGTCGCCCCAAAAGAATGTGTCCAGCATGCATGGGTACTACATCACATACAACCTCATCCTTGTATCTCCCAATAGAAAATGAAACCAGCAGTTGTTTATTTGCTTTAACTTCCCCACAATCATTCAGCCATTGTAGCTTATATGGCCTAGGATGTTTCAAAGTTTTCAAATTCAGTTTTTCAACTAAACTAGTGCTAGCTACATTAGTACAACTTCCACCATCAATTATCATACTACATACCTTATCTTTGATGTGGCATCTAATATGAAAGATGTTATCACGTTGTACCTCCGCATCCTCTTTTACTTGCATGTTGAGAGCACGCCTAGCAACCATCAATTTACCATCAACAGGATACTCTACACCATCATTAGCATCCTCCAAAGGTGGCATAGGATCATCATTCGATTCACTCTCGGTTTCCACATCACCATTGTCCCTCAAGATCATTGCTCTCTTGTTTGGGCATTGAGATGCAATATGACCTGTCCCCAAACATTTAAAACACTTAATATCTCTATTTCTAGAGTGTTGGGAATCAGATTTACCTTTGCTTTGATTGCCTCCCTCTTTATGATCTTTGAATGGCTCAATCTTAGGCTTTGAAACAACCTTTTCATCTTTGCTCCATTTTGACTTCCATGAGGAAGATGAACCCAAATTGGTTCTAGTGGAACCTTTCTTTTTCAGTTGTCGTTCCACTTTCATGGCCATGTGAACCACGTCTTCCAACTCAACATAGTGCTGCAAGTCAACCGCATTAGCAATATCTTGATTTAAACCATGTAAAAATCTTGCCATAGTGGCCTCTCGTTCTTCTTCAATGTTGGCTCGAATCATGATTATTTCCATCTCCTTGTGGTAATCTTCCACACTTCTAGAACCTTGTGTAAGACTTTGAAGCCTTTGGTGCAGCTCCCTATAATAATGACTAGGAACAAATCTCCTCCTCATGATGGCCTTCATCTCCTCCCAAGTGTTTATAGGCCTTTCACGATTTTGTCTCCTACTCAAAACAAGTTGATCCCACCAAATTATAGCATAATCGAAATTCAACGGCTAATAATTTTACCTTTTTCTCCTCAGAGTAGTTGTGGCAATCAAATACTAGCTCTACTTTTTTTTCCCACTCCAAATAAGCTTCCGGATCATTTTTACCTTGAAAAGAAGGAATTTTCAGTTTGATACTCCCCAAATCACGATCTATACATCTTGCCCTTCTATCATCTCTTCCACGCATGTCAACAGTGGCTTGGTCATCAAAATTATCTAGGTCATCACCATCTTCTTCTCTCATGGCAGCACGCCCTTGATTACCTCTTACATTAGGAGTTATTGGTTGTTGCCCCCTTTGTAGATTGGCAGTGTCTTGCCTCTCCAATTTGTCACGGATCTCTCCAAACATCAGATTCATGTGCTCAAATTGTTGTTGCATGGCTTTGAGCATGAATGATTGGTCTACAGCTTCTTGATCTTTTGATATATTTGTGATATGAAAAAAAAATGTTAACAAAAAGACCTCACAACACTCCCTCACGTGTTTCACTCAATTTGATGTCACTTAACTCTCGTGTTTAACACACAAATGGGCTTTTACCCTCTAATGATCTCACAATTTTTTTTTAACACACTTAATTCTCTCTTTCAGTTCTTTATTGAACTAAATAAACAAAATCAAGAAAACCCAGGTGGCACACCAAATATGATGAATCAACACACTAAACAAAGAAAAGGAATTAAGAGGACACAAAGAACAACAAGGAATTCGATGAAAAGAAAGCAAGAAAGCAAAGGAACACAATTGATATTGTGTGCAAACAATGTCAAGGAAAAGGAATAACTAAAATTCAATTTGATGAAAGTAGGAATACTTGATTCCTTTTGCAAGCTTTTTTTTTTTTTGGTACTTTTTTTTTCTTTCTTTTTTTTTTTGATAATCAAAATATATGAAACATTCAAACCTGTTTAGAAACTAGCTCTGATACCAAAATGATGCGAATCCCACAATGAAATTTTGAAACCCACACTTAAATTGAAGTTTCAACTTCCCAAGAAAGTTCTAAATAGATTTAACACAAACAAAACCTTGACCCAATGCTTAAGAAAACATGAACCAAAGGTATAGAGAATGATATTGACGCCACACTCAAGAAATAGATGAGAAGGTGAGTGATAAGTCTAAATTTGGAACACCACAAGAATGCTAATTCTTGATAAGTTCACTAGTTCTCAAAAGAACCAAAGAAAGAATAATCTTTCAAATTCAAATAACATTAATCTCTAATTCCCTTACATAGCAAGGCTGCTGGGTTTAAATAGGCTAATAAAAACCCAAGATCCTAAAAGTACAAATGGAAACATTGGAACAACCCTCCAAGTATAGGTTTGTCAAAGGATGCTTCAAAAGTCTTCACCAACCCACCATAATTAATGCTAGCATTGACAAACTTAATACTTACCTTATTTAATGTTATCATTGACAAACTTAATGTTAGCCCACCATTATTGATGGTAGACTTACCTTACACATTGACAAACTTGAAACAAAACAAACAATGAAGTTGAAAAACAAAGGAGTCGTTGAAAATCCCAAGTCTGAACAAGCTGTAATGAATTGGTCATAACTCCTTCTAGAGAACTCCAAATCCAGTTCTGTAAAATGCATTGGAAAGCTAACTTAATTGTCTTTCCAACGGTATATAGCTTGTATATTACTTCGGGCTCAATCAATACCAGTTTTATTCCGAAGATGCCCTTGCTGCATTTGATCCAAGTTGTGTATTTGGCTGCCCAATAGCTTGAATAATGGCCACAATGCCTTGTCTTCTCTCCAAGCCCAATTCGTGATGTCTTGCATCTTGAATTGTATTTTCAATCCATATTTTCTCAATTAATCCATTTAAAGCAGCTTGCATCTTTTTGGCTCTAGCTCTTGTAATTGGGCCTCTATGAATGTGCAAAGGATCACTTGAATCTTTAATGGTATTTTCTTGATGGTTCTCATTACAACTCGATCAATCCTTTCCCTAACTGGTGAAGTGTTTGATTTTGGACACTGGCGTTTTTTGTTTGCCAGTTCAAAACAGCTTCATACTACTTTGGTTCTTCAATTTGTCTAGAGGGTGTGATAGGGGATTGAACAAATGGTTTTGATACAACCTTGGTTTGTGGGTCAGTCTGTTTTTCAAGAGGAGAAAAGGATTCATCATAAGATTGGCTTGAAAACATTAAGCACGATCTTTACTATAGATCAAAATATCATCAAAATAGACAACTACAAACTTACCAATAAAAGCACGTAAAACATGGTTCATTAACCTCATAAAAGTGCTACGTGCATTAAATAACCTAAATGGCATCACTAACCACTCATATAAACCATATTTTATTTTAAAGGTAGTTTTCCACTCATCTTCCTCTCTAATCCTAATATGATGATATCCACTTTTAAGATCAATTTTACTAAGCACACGAGAACCATGCAATTCATCTCCTTTATCTCCTCAGGATTGCTTCTATATGCAAGTCTATTAGGAATGGTAGATCTTCAAAATCCTGAAAAAGAGTCACAATGGCACTATGCAAAAAAGAGTTAAGCTCATTAGTATGTAAATAAACCTCTTTGCACAAAAGTACAATGATAGGTTGTTTTGAAAAGAAAGCCCTCTTAACCTCGCTCTCTTTTGCAAACAGGTTCACTAGTTGCCTCTCTTTTCTTTCAACAATATATTTTTTTTATCTTTCCACTTGCTTTTTTCTCAATCTCTATTTTCTTTTGTATTCTCATTTTCTTTTTTTGTATCATTCTCTTTTTGTATTGACATTTGATCCTCATACACTTGTCTAGGTGTTAAAGGTACAAGAGTAATTTGCTTTTTATTCATCACAAAATAATATCTATTTAAGTAACCATCATGTGTCACACGCCTATCGTATTGCCAAGGTCGCCCTAAAAGAATGTGTCTAGCATGCATGGGTCCTACATCACATAGAACATCATCCTTGTATCTCCCAATAGAGAATGAAACCAGCACTTGTTTATGTACTTTAACTTCCTCACAATCATTCAATTTTTCAACTAAACTAGTGCTAGCTACATTAGTACAACTTCCACAATCAATTATCATACTACATACCTTATCGTTGATGTGGCATCTAATATGAAAAATGTTATCATGTTGTACCTCTGCATCTTCTTTTACTTGCATGTTGAGAGCACGCCTAGCAACCATCAATTTACCATCAACATGATACTCTACACCATTATTAGCATCATTCAAATGTGGCATAGGATCATCATTTGATTCACTCTCAAGATCATTACTCTCTTATTTGGGCATTGAGATGCAATATGACCTATCCCCAAACACTTAATATCTCTATTTCTAGAGTGTTGGGAATTAGATTTACCTTCGCTTTGGTTGCCTCCCTCTTTATGATCCCTGAGTGGCTCAATCTTAGGCTTTGAAACCACCTTTCATCTTTGCTCCATTTTGACTTCCATGAGGAAGATGAACCCAAATTGGTTCTAGTGGAACCTTTTTTTTTAGTTGTCGTTCCACTTTCATGGCCATGTAAACCATGTCTTCTAACTCAACATAGTGCTACAAGTCAACCACATTAGCAATATCTTGATTTAAACCATGTAAAACTCTTGCCATGGTGGCCTCTTGTTCTTCTTCAAAGTTGGCTCGAATCATGATTATTTCCATCTCTTTGTGGTAATGTTCTACACTTCTGGAACCTTGAAGCCTTTGGTGCAGCTCCCTATAATAATGACTAGGAACAAATCTCCTCCTTATAATGGCCTTCATCTCCTCCCAAGTGTTTATTGGCCTTTCATGATTTCGTCTCCTACTCAAAACAAGCTTATCCCACCAAATTATAGCATAATTAGTAAATTCAACGGCTGCTAGTTTTACCTTTTTCTCCTCAGAGTAGTTGTGGCAATCAAATACTAGCTCCACCTTTTTTCCCACTTCAAATAAGCTTTCGAATCATTTTTAGAAAAGAAGGAATTTCCAGTTTGATACTCCCCAAATCACGATCTATATATCTTGCCCTTCTATCATCTCTTCCAAGCATGTCAATAGTGTCCTGGTCAACAAAATTATCTACGTCATCACCATTTTCTTTTCCTATGGCAGTACGCCTTTGATTACCTCTTACATTAGGAGCTATTGGTTGTTACTCCCTTTGTAGATTGGCTATGGCAGTGTCTTGCCTCTCTAATTGGTAACAGATCTCTCCAAGCATCAGATTCATGTGCTCAAATTGTTGTTGCATGGCTTTGAGCATGATTGATTAGTCTATAGCTTCTAGATCTTTCGACATATTTGTGATCTGAAAAAAAATGTTAGCAAAAAGACTTTACAACACTCTCTCACGTGTTTCATTCAATTTGACGTCACTTAACTCTCGTGTTTAACACATAAATTGGCTGTTACCCTCTAATGATCTCACAAATCTCTCTTTCAATTCTTTATTGAATTAAATAAACAAAATCAAGAAAAACCTAGGTGGCACACCAACTATGACAAACCAAAATATGACAAAGGAAATTGATGAAAAGAAAGCAAGAAAGCAAAGGAACACAATTGCTATTGTGTGTAACAAAAATTCAATTTGATGAAAGTAGGATTACTTGAATCCTTTTGCAATATGGATTTTTTTTCTGTAATCAAAATAAATAAGATATTCAAACCTGATTAAAAATTAGCTCGGATACCAAATGATGTGAATCCCACAATGAAACTTTGAAACCCACTATTAATTTGAAATTTCAACTTTACAAGAAAGTTTTAAACAGATTTAAAACAAACAAAACATTGACCCAATACTTAAGAAAACATAAACCAAAGGTATAGAGAATGATATTGACACCACACTCAAGGAATAGATGAGAATGTGAGTGATAAGTCTAAATTTGGAACGCCACAAAAATGCAAATTATTGATAAGTTTAGTAGTTCTCAAAAGAACCAAAGAAAGAATAATCTTTCAAATTAATTAACATTAATCTTTAATTCTTACATAGCAAAGTTGCTGGGTTTAAATAGGCTAATGAAAACCCAAGATCCTAAAAATATAAATGGAAAAATTGGAACAACCCTCCAATCATAGGTTTGTCAAATGATGCTTTAAAAGTCTTCACCAACCCACCATTATTAATGCTAGTCATTGACAAACTTAATGCTAGCCTACCATAATTAATGCTATCATTGATAAATTTAATGTTAGCCCACCATCATTGATGGTAGACTTACCTAACACATTGAAAAACAAATGAAGTTGATAAACAAAGGAATCGTTAGAATTCCCAAGTCTGAACAAGCTGTAATAAATTGGTCATAACTCCTTCTAAAGAACTCCAAATCTAACTCTGTAAACTGCATTGGAAAGCTAACTTAATTATCTTTCCAATGGTATATAGTTTGCACATTACTTCTGGCTCAATGAATTCCAATCTTATTCCGAATTTGCCCATTCTACATTTGATCCAAATTGTGTATTTGGCTGCCCAATAGCTTCAATAATACCCACAATGGCTTGTCTTTTCTTCAAGCCCAATTCATGATGTCTTGCATCTTGAATTTTATTTTCAATCCATATTTTCTCAATTAATCCATTTAAAGTAGCTTGCATCTTTTTGGCTCTAGCTCTTGTAATTGGGCAAATGATCACTTGAAGCTTTAATGATATTCTTTTGATAGTTCTCATCAGGGCATAAAAAGAGAGATCACAAAATTTGTTTCCCAATGTTTAGCTTGTCGGCCTATAGGGCGTTCTCAACCACTTTTAATTCTTAAATGGAAGTGGGAGTATATTACCACGAAATTTTTAGTAAGACTTCCATGTACATAGAGTGGGCATGATAATGTTTTGTGGATGTTGATTGACTTTCAAAATCTACTCACTTTATACTATCTAAAACCACCTATTCAATGGATGAGCTGGGGAGTATTCATGTGACTGAAATAGTTCATCCCTATAGAGTACCAATGTCTATTGTTTCAAATAAAGATTCTTGGTTTAATTTTAAGTTCTAGCCTGGCTCAGAAAATGCTTTAGTCACTAGGTTGAGCTTTAGTACGACTTTTCACTAGTAGACTGATAGATGATATGTTACGAACTTGTGCTATGGAGTTTAAAGGCAGTCAGGACATTTATTTATATTTGATGGAGTTTGCTTATAATAACAATTATCAAGCTAGTATCGAGATGGCACCCTATGAGGCTTTGTATGGTAGAAAATGCATAACTCCAATATGTTGGGATGAACTAGGTAAGTGGAGTCATCTTGGTCCAGAGTTACTAGAGGATACTAATGAGAGGATAAATTATACGGGAAGTTAAAAGTAGCCTAAAATAGATAGAAGAACTATAAAAACAAAGTGTAGGTGGGAACTTGAGTTCAAAGTTGGTGATAGAGTTTCATATGGATATCTCCTTGGAAACGGGTACTTCGATTTGGGAAGCACAGGAAGTTAAGCCCGCATTGCATTAGCCCAAATGAGATCATAGAGCGCATTGGTCTGTTAGCTTATTAATAAGCTCTACCACTCGAGTTATCAAGAATCCATAATGTGTTTCATGTCTCAATCCTTTGAAAGTACATGTATATCTAAATAACATATTAATGAAGCAACAAAACAAATTCAATTGAAGGAAGATTTAACTTATAAAGAGGAGCCAATAGAGATAGATTGGTGAGGTGTCTGAATATTGCCTGTATAGGAAAGACAAGTTTAGTAGCATATAATACAGTGAGGCACCATAGATACCAAAGTTCATCTTCTGTGATATATCTGGAGGGATCAATAGTCAGACCTGTGAGAAAAACGTGATCAGGGTGGAAGCTAAGAAAACTGGGTGACTTAGTGTGATACATGTTCATAGAGTACCGAAAAACAAACAGATAGCCACTCAAGGGGCATGAGCTTAAGAAGCTCTTGCTTTTGAATTTGTCTTGGAATTTGGACTATGGAAGGAATGGTTTCTAAATTAGGAAGAATTATTTGGGCATCTGATGAGGTTTGTGGTATAGGAAGGTCAAGTACATGTGGTTTTGTAGTTGGTACACCAGCTGGTGGTGTAATGTTGCCATCTTTGAAGAAACTGTCTATTCAGCTTCTTGAAGTTGGATCTGAAATTTTAAGGTTGTGGGTAGATTGGGATCATCAAGAGAGAGGTTGAAGTTTGGATGGAAAGTCAAAAGAACACTTCCTGCATGTAGGGTAGTCAAGACAGTGCCAATGACTGCATGTTGATACTCTTTGAACCGAGTGTCTAGCAATGCTAGTCGGGCTGTGACTGGTAAGCCTTTCCTACCATAGAGTGTCAGAATCAAACGGACTCTACCAAGATAAAGATTGATTTAAAAAATAAGACACTGCCAGACAAACATCTTCTCCCACTTAAGACATGGTTTTCCAAATATGATTTTTCAGTACAACATATAGAAGAAGATCAAAATCTCATCCCTGATCTGTTATCTAGACCTCTTTCTTCATCTACTCTTACCCTTGTATCTTCAAGTCTTGCATTCTAAAACGATTATTTTAGAGAAATTATTGTGGAGGAATCACCCAAAGGAAGAGGCTACCTAGCAATGTGAAGACTTAATGCAAGCTTAATATCTCCATCTATTTTTATAAGTGGGAAGGATTTTAACATATTCATTTCATTTTATTTTAAGTTTATTATTTTCCCTTCGGCATGAAGCTTATTAAAAGCATATTAGACTAATTTACAAAAAAGAAAAAAAAAATCAGGTGACCTTTAGCTTTATATATTAAGCTTAAAAAAAAGAAAAAGAAGCATTTTTCACTTGCAAGTTCACACATAAAGGGAGAGAGGATTAGGGAAAAAGCTTAGGGCTTGAGTTCATCAAAATTTTAAGTTTGGGACTTGGAAATCTTGATTTGGGCAGCTATTCTAGAGTGCTTCTATCCCTAAATTCATTTAGAAACATCTATTAGAGTGGAATTTAAATGTAGAAAGTGTAGACAGAGGATTTGAGTGAGAGGGAAGTGATGCAAGCTTTTAAGTAGGTTTTCTCACTAAAGGGATAAGATTTCTATCATTTTATCTTTATTTGAAGTTGGATTGCATAAGAATGAAGTTAATTTAAAGATTTGTACACTTTATTTACAGTCAAGGTTTCCAATTGTTAGATTTATTATTATTTTGTGCCCTAAAAGCATGTGATAAATAACAATTTTTGAATTTCGTAAATTTATTTATTCATATCTATTTGAGAATACATTATTAGCAGTTCTTTATAAAGTATGTGATTCATTATTGGGCATATGATGTCAATCCTAGCAGATATAAATCAAAGGTTCTTTGTAAATAAATAAAAGATTGTTCACTACTATTAATGAAATGGGCATTTCATTATTCAAGGATGTAACTTTTCTACTTCTATTGTGAGTGATTTTATCTTCATCATTGAAGTGGAGACTTCGATTAGAAAAGCTAATATGTGTATGTGATATGCATATTAAACTGAACTATAGTGATGTATGATCTAGTTTAACAAATGTTATTTACTACATTTCACATGAGCTTTGATAAGCTTGATCAACCTTAATCTTGAGTGGGTAATGAACTTACATTCATATATTGTCTTTTGAGTTAGTGCGGAGTGAGATCCATATAAAAAAACTCAATAGTTTTGAGATGTAACTTCATGGACTTTGGGAGCATATGCGTACAAGATGGAATCTATGCTAAATGCTTATCTAAGTTATTTGTAGTACTTGATCATCCATAGTTTATTTAAGGGAAATTATCATTCGTATACCCTATAGATGCTTTGTTATCAAACATACTACAACACTTTTAGGGTGTATCAATCGTCCACCCTAAGTTGACAACATATATCTATCATCCACCAAATCGTTACTTGCCGTTTAAATAGGATAACGCTAGAAGGGTAATTTGGTCTTTTCATATGATAAAGTGATAATTTAAGGGTATACAAGTGATAATAAAAGAATTTAACGGTATCAAGTGATAATTTTCAAGGGTAAAATCGTCAATTCACTATAATTCTGTTAACTTTCAAACGGCAACTAACGGTTTGGTGGTGGCAGATAGCTTTTGTCAATTTAGGGTGGACGATTGATACACTCTCAAAGTGTTATAGTATTTTTGATAACAAGGCATCTATAGGGTATACGAATGATAATTTCCCTTTATTTAATAAATTATTTATTGAAAAGTAATATTTACTTCTAAATTTATTTACAAATATGGATATATTGAAAAATGGTCATTAGAATAAATAGTGGCTTAAGGGTAAATATGTAATTATAGATGCACGACATTTATCATGGGCCTAACTTTAATTATGAGCGTCAAATGGAGGGTCAACTAATTAGTTATTATTAGTCTAAGACCAATTTTCTAACTATGTTATAAACAGGAGGCGGAATGGAAAACGTCCAGTTGAGACATAGGATGAAATGAAATAGTAAATGAGAAGGCGTTTTGTACCTAGCTACTACTATTGAGACTTGCACAAAAAATTACAAAGTCTTACACAGGGTAGCCGAAGTGTGAAGGATTATTATAAAGAAATGGAGATTGCCATGATTAGAGCAAATGTGGAGGAATATAAAGAAGCTACCATGGCACAATTTCTTGAATGACCTTAATCAGGAGATTGCGAATATGGACATTATATGGAGATTGAGGAGATGGTCCACAAAGCCATCAAGATTAAGCAACAAGTTAAGAGGAGGGGTAATACCCATGTAGCCCCAAGCTCGAGTTTCACTCTTTAGAAGCCGAGCTATGTAAAGGGAGACGAGAGGCCACAAGCATCTACTGCACCTAAGTTGAGATCCTAGCCCTCGAAGTACAATTCGTAAGGTAACCCCGTGACTCCTACTATTAGAAATCATGATATTAAGTGTTTTCAATGTCAAGGCAAGGGCACATAGGAAGTGAATGTGTGAATAAACGAGTTATGGTGTTGCTGGACAATGGTGAGACTTTAACTGAAGACGAAACGGAAGAAAATGATACGCCACCATTGTAAGATATTGAAGATGAAGAGTATACAGTCCCTAGAGAATTGACTTTTCTAGCTAGGAGAGCTTTCAGTGTGCAAGTTAAAGAAGATGAAGCAATATAATGGGAAATATTTTCCATTCTAGATGCTATGTTCAAGACAAAGTATGTAGTTTGATTATTGATGGAGGAAGTTGTACTAATGTTGCTAGTACTATCATGGTAGCGAAGTTAGGGCTTCTGACACTTAAACATCCACAACCATACAAACTATAGTGGTTGAATGACAATAGTGGTATCAGGCTCTGATACCACTCGAGACAATCTCTTACCACTCAACTCGGGACAATCTCTTCCCACCCAAAAGAGTGAAGCCACTCTTTGGCTTATAAATAGGGTGAACGGAGATTAGAACAATGATTTCACAGCCTAGAACTTTCTGATGCACAAGATCCTCAAAAGAAGCGAGTGCAGAGCATACTCGTTAAAAGAGATTGAAGTGAACTGAAGTTTAGAGACTCATGATTTTGGAAAGCTTAGTTTATTATTTTCAAACTGAGGGTGAACCCCCAGATCTTGATGGTTTGGAAGCTTTAGGTTAAGGTTTGGCTGGTACTGGTGGCACAGGAGTTGAATATTTTTTTTTTTTTTATAAGAGGAGTTGAATATTTAAGATGAGACAAACCAAAGCATTTGGCACAATCAACAGGTTGTTTAGATGTGGATGGAGTGTAAAAAGGTTGATAGGTACTGAAAGTGGGTGTATGTAGGGGTAAAGGAGTAGATTTTGTAAATAAGAATGGTTGCTATTTATCTGCATCAATTCTTACTAGCTCAGCTTTCAGCTGTTTTATCTCTGCTTCTTTCTAATTGAACTCAGGACCCTAGTATCCATTTTTAATCATAAATCGGAGGTTTGAATCAAGCTATGTAACTTGATTTTGTATATCAAGATACATCTGCTCAAGCTGGTTGGTTATTTTGTCAACTTTTGTATCTGTTTGCTTGACTTGTGAGGTAACTTTTTCTATTTTTTCATTAAGAGATCTAAAGGCTGATTTTTGATCTCTGGCATTTTGGGTTTGCCAATTTAGTATAGCTTCAAAAGGCTTGGGTTCTTCAAGCTGACCAGTTGGAGTTACTGGTGACTAGATGAAAGATTTGGTTGTAACCTTTGCTAGAATGTTTGTCTGTTTTTCCAAAGGAGGGAACTGCTCTTGGTAAGAGGAGCTTGATGAAAACATCATATAGGATTGTATGGGTGTTATGGGTATACGTTGAGGTTGAACAGCTTGTTGGCTACATGATTTTTTCCTGTACTCCATTTCGATCGTTTTCAAAGCCTTCTTATAGATAAGCAAGGGAGCTGCACTATCTGCATCATCAGGTGGCAAATGAGGCTTTTAATAGCAAGGATTTGTCCTAAGACTCTTCTTTTTTCTGCGTCGTGGACGTCTGTTGAAATCATCATCCTCTTCTTCATCTTCCAGGCAAGGACAACCTGGATCACACACATAGGACCCTGGAGCATCCCACAAGATTGACCATTGATTTTATCTGGGATGGTGGCTAGAAGGTCATTTTTACTGTACCATCATCTCTTTTTTCGAAGAAAGCTTCAGAAGTATGGATTGGCTGGGAATTTTGATGAAATTTCTCATAATTTGAAAGCCATTCCATATTGCACATGTTTCCTAAAGAAAAAGTCTCATTTCCACAAGTACCTAACAAAACCCAAAACCAGGTCCTCCAAACACAAAACCTAGCTCGAACCCACAGAACCAAAGGCAGTCGATGCTTCATTTATAAGAAAAAAGGCCACTTTGCCAAAAATTGTCCTAACCGACCAACCAAAATTGTGCGCCTTATTAGTCACCTCCAACAATCCTCTATGATTTCTGATAATGAGGATATTGAGTCTCTTTTTACTGAGCAGGATGACTGATGATTTCACTGCTTTTGCATTAGACAATTCAAGTGAGTCTTCAGACTCTGATAATGTGGCCATCATATACACAGTCCAACAACTCTTTGTTTCCCAACAGGCACCCACATCTTCAGTCAAACTTCACCTGCTGCCTTCCTAATTTGATAAACCAATCTCTCTTATTGGTTTCATTGATACAGGTGCTCAAAGAAGCATATTAAATCCTTCCATACTTCCTTCCCATTGCTGGAAAACCCATACTGAACATTTCAGTGCTACAAATGGTCAGCTGTTCCAAACCAATCTTATTACTAAAAAGCCAGTTGGGATTCAGTTCTTTTCCAACTGTGTCCTTTGGGTAAACATTGTCGGTTCGAATTTACCTGACAAAGATCTTCTCATAGGATTTGATATTCTTCATCTCATAAAAAAAACTTCAAATCACTGCATCCGGAATCCGATTTAAGCAAATGGTCCAACCATATACAGATGTTTTATGTCTGTTTGCTTTGTCTGATACACCTCCTTCCTACACTTTCATTAAAAACCAACTTCTCCCTTTTTATCCAGAAAGCCACAATCTATTCTCCCATTTTAGTCCATTAAGGAAAAATCAAGACTTCTTCATTAAGCTTTCATTTAAGCATAACGAAGATATCAACCCAACAAAAGCAATTCCTCTGGGAATGACACCTTCTGATCTTAAATTAGCACAGACAGAATGTTCTCAACTTCTAGCTGAAGGTCTCATTGAACTAGCCCATTTTGATTGGGCCTGTCAAGTTTTTTATGTTGAGAAAAGGTCAGAACTTCTTCTAGGAAAAAAGAGGTTAGTCATTGATTATCAACCTTTGAATAGTTTCCTCAAAGATGACAAATTCCCATTACCCAAGATGAGAACCTTTTTGTTCATATTCGTGACGCAAAAATATTTTCCAAATTCGATCTCAAAGCCGGATTTTGGCAACTTGAGATCCATGCATCTAATCATCACAAAACAGCGTTTTGTATCCAAAATGCTCACTACCAATGGACCGTAATGCCCTTCGGTTTAAAGGTAGCATCGTCTTTATTCCAAAAGACAATGATCAAAGTATTTGAACATGGTCTGGTCTACATTGATGACATTTTACTATTCTCAAAGGATCATGATTCACATCAAAAACTGCTTTGTGAATTCCTGTCCATAGTGGATAAGCATGGCATTATGCTTTCTGCTAAGAAAAGCATCATTGGCCAGTCCTCAGTTGAATTCCTCGGGATGATTCTCAAAGATGAAAACTTCCAGCCTGGACCAATTGCCCAAGAACTTCTCCATTTTCCAGATCAAGATTTGTCCCGCAAACAAATTCAACAATTCCTTGGAATTCTAAATTATCTTAGAGACTTCATTCCACACGTTGCTAGACACACCAGCCATATGTCAATAATGCTTAAAAAGTCAGACCCCCCTTCGGGTCCCATTCAGATTAAAGCAGTCCAAGAACTCAAGCAACTTTGCCAACAACCAGTTCCATTAAAGATACCCACAGATGGCCAAAGAATTCTCTAGAAAGACGTAGGTGATAATTATTAGGGAGCAATCCTTTTGGAAAGAGTAGATGACAAAGAATACTACTGTGCCCACGCCAGTGATCAGTTCAAAGAATCTGAAAAACACTACCACTTCATCTACAAAGAAGCCTTATCCGTGAAATATGGAATTCAAAAATTTGAGTTTCATCTAGTTGGCCATAACTTTTTGGTCAGATTAGATAACTTATTTTTTCCCAAAATTCTAGACTACAGAAACAAAAAACTACCAAACAAACAGTTGCTCCATCTCAAAAATTGGTTCACCTTGAAAATAACTTTGTTTTCAAAACCTTGTTCTTCATTTCACCAAAATGGTATGATTAAAATCTTTTATTCAATTTTGCTCATTAGACTTCAGGCGCAGAGAGAATTTCTAAATCATGGCATCATCTTCATCTTCATCTTCATCTTCAACTCCTTCGAACCCTATTACTCTTTCTTCTACACTTTCTTTACTCAAATCTTGCACTTCTCACACTACCAATAAAATCAAAAATCTTGTAGAATACTCCTATATTCCTGAATCTGCCCAAATCAGTGAATCCTCCTACCCTCTTATCAGTCCTTACCAGTTGTACAAACGACCCAGTTCTTTTACCCGAAGCATCAGAACCCTTATCTCCACTAGAAGGCCTCACCCGAAAGAATACATCCAGTCTTCTAGACTTGACCAGTGTTCACTCCAAGCAACCACTGCTGAGCAATATGTAACTCTAGAAATCCCTTCAAAATTAATCTCAAAGTGGAAAAGAGAAGGTTATACTCATCTCCATCTGGGAGGAGTCAGATTAATCCTCACCCTTCATGGGAGAAAAGGATTACCGGTCACAGCTAGAATTGCTATATTGGATACCCGGTTCAAACAATACCAAGATGCTGTTATAGGTATTGTCCTCACAACCCTTTATGCAGGAAGTGTTTTACTCACTTTCTATCCAAATTTCAACCTTTCTCTTCAAGATACCAACCTTCCAACAGCCTTGAAGGTCCAAGTTCAAATTCAAGGTGCAGAACAAATTTCTTCAGCCAAAATTGCTACTCTCCATCATCAATTGGTCTATAGGCTTCAAAATCATGCCTTAGATCTACCCACACCTGAACATCACTCTGACACTCTCATGGTGTTAGCAGAATCCGATCAGATCCCAACTATTATCCAGATCCCAAGAGAAATTCCTCGACATGAGCTCATACAGCTTATGCCTCTTGAATGGATCTCAAACTATGAGTAGTTACATAATAATACAGCTCCTATTCAGACATCTAAAAGCATGTTTGAAAGACGACATGATGGAACAGTTCGTATGACTTTCAAACCACCTCCAAGTGCTTCACAAGAGCCTCATCGGCTCTCTTTCACTTATTCTTCAATGATCACAGCTGTTCAAACAGCTCAAGAAGATCTGCCAATCACAGGGTTCAATTCTGATGGCTACCCTGTTTATCCAGCCAAACAAAATGGCCATTTCTTATGGGATGTCCCTGGCTCAGGAATGTGCGACCCAAATTGTCCCTGTTGGGATGATTGGGAAGAGGACGATGATTACGACACCAAAAGAAACAAAAAGCCAAAAAAGAAGAAACCACCTGTCCCATGTAAACACTGTGAACCCAAACCACCAAAAAACCCTCCACCTCCACCAAGTCCACTACCCATTTACAAAAAAGAACTCAAATGGATTGCAAAACATTGCAAAACTGAGATTCCATTCCCACTTCCTAATCACACACCAATCGTACAACCATTGGCTTGTATGATGTTCTCTTCTACCTCCTCTGACTATTCTTCATCTTTTCCTCCTCTTGACACTCATACTGATTCACACCGCAATGTTGTGTCTAAACCCTTTATTCCTTCAGCTATTACCTCAACCGGTCATCTTAAATCTCCTAAACCTTTTGAATCAATCCTCAACTGGCAAACCCAAAATGCCAGAGCACAAAATGATACCTTGTTGAATATCCATTCCAAGGTTGAAAAAATCGATTCTGGCCCGAATGATTGAGACGAAAGTTGACTCAATTACAGCCCAAATGGAGCAGATCTACAAAAATCTTCAATCCAGAATTGTTCAGTTAGATTCAGAACTCCGAACCATGCTTGCTCAAAGATACTATGGCCCAGAGTTTGATCACAAAGAAAGAGAGATCAGACGTTTACAAGCTGAGCTTGCCCATATTGAATCTGAAAAACAAAGACCTACCTTGTTCACCACATCACCAACCATACCCACCATAAGTCCACCTTATCACCCATTTGCTTCTATGCTTTCTCCAATTAGATCTTATGATCCATCCAAATTGTTTGGCATGACCCATACTCTATTCAGAGACCATCCTATTCCATCAGCACCTAAGCCAAAATCAAAATCAAGGTCCAAACCTCAGCCTCCTCCTCCGGTCAGAACCTACAAATCATCATTAATTATTCCGGAGCACCACTGTCCAACTAATACACCCACATCACCATAGCCGCCACCACCAACCCAGTCCAAAGATAAAACCCGTATGCATCAATATAGTGCTCAGATAGCAAACCCATCTCCAGAAATTGATGACTCCACTTCTGATTCAAACCTAGTTTGTTTGAAACTTCTACGACACAAAGATCCTCTTCACCATCCACCACCAGTGATTCTGAAAAGTCTTATGCTGATATTACCAGAATCCTCATGGCTGATAATCCACCCGAACAAGGTCAAACCTCTCGACCACCCGAACCATATTTTGACATTCCCTCAGATATTGAGGACGAACCTCCAGCTGAATCTTCTGCCACAACTCAACCCCCTCGAGGTCAAACCAGTGAAAAACCATCCAATGGTCCATGGTTTACATTTGATGATATTCCATCTCATAAGTGGCGAGACAGACTTACTGAAATGTCTGCCTGGATTGATCTCCAAATGCTACGGTCAGGAGCCACTACTCATTCCGTTCTTAGGGAATTTGCTACTCGTTTTACGGGTGCCCTAAGAGATTGGTTTGATTCATTAGGCCAGTACAGACAACTGTAATTTGTCCAATTACCAGAAGTCTCAAGTGCTCTTGCAGTTATTCATGATCAGTTTCTAGGCGATCCAGCTGCAGTTTTTGAAGCTGCACGCCGAGACTATCTTAATATGAAATGCTGCTCTCTCAATGCTAAAGATCTTGAATTTCATTACAAACGAATGTCTCTCTTGTTCTACAAGCTTAATGGATTCAATGAGCCTACATTGAAGCATGTCTTTCTGGCTTCCCTACCAGATGAACTACAACCAGACATCCAACGGCAGCTCAAAACTCACAATCTCAGTCTTGACGTTATATCTCTTGGCAAAATCTTTCAGATTGCTAAGACATGGCTTGACAAACTTTGTGAACAAAAACAATTTTTTAAAGAACTGTTAAAAGACAAAGAGCCATTCCGCAGTGCTTGCAAAAAGCCTTATCTCCAGATCAAGTGCAAAAAGAAAAAGGATTGTGATTGCAGTTCCAAAAAGAAAAGGCATTTCCGGAAATTCAACAATTCAGAGTATTCTTCAAAGCCTCGCAGATCCAGAAAGCCTTATAGATTCTTCAGGAAAAAATCAGGTTCATCCAGAGATTAGAAACGGAGAAAATCAAGCAGATGTTTTATCTGCAAGAAAAAAGGTCACTATGCCAAAGATTGTCCCAACAAACGAGAAAAATCTATTCAGCTAGTTGAACATCTTCAGGCCACCACTGATTATTCTCCTCAAAAGGAAGAACTTGAATTCTATTTCTCTGAATAAGAAGAACCCACTGATGAAACAGTGTTCGCACTGGAAGACTCATCTAGTGATTCAGGATATGATGAGCCTCAAAATATTTTCCATCAACAGTTGTTGTCTCTAGACATTTCTATCCCCATTCCTTCCATCAAACTCTAAATTTTGCCTTCAAAATTCCACAGGCCCATTCCAGCAATTGGTCTATTAGATACTGGAGCCCAGAGAAGTATGTTAAATCCAGCCATCCTTCCTCCTGAAAGCTGGACCCATTATGAAGAACATTTCAGGGTTGCTAGTGGAAAATTCTTCACTACCAAATTGATTACTAAAAAACCCATTGGTATTCAAATTTTCCCAAATTGTGTCATTTGGACCAAAGTTATCGGTTCAAATCTACCTAATAAGGATATCTTGTTAGGTTTTGACATAATTCACCAGATCAAACACCTCCAAATCATTCCCAATGGTATCCGAGTCAAATCCATGTTCAAACCTTTCACAGACATCTTGAAACTTTACAATTTGTCTGAAACACCCCCATCTTATCATGACATTTCAACCAAGCTTTTACCATATTGTCTAGAATCCCATTCAGAATTCACTCATCCAAACCCACTTTGGAAAAATCCGTCTTTCTTCATTAAGTTACCCTTCAAACTAAATGAAGATATCAATCCCACAAAAGCCACTCATCCAGGAATGAGTCCTTCTGACTTAGTCCTAGTCCAAACAGAGTGTTCCCAATTGTTAGCCCAAGGTCTTATAGAACCTACCCATTCTCAATGGGCTTGCCAAGCCTTTTATGTTGAAAAGCATTCTGAGATTGTCCGAGGAAAGAAACGCTTAGTCATTGATTACCAACTGATGAGAACCATCAAGAGAATACCATTAAAGCTTCAAGTGATCCTTTGCACATTCATGGAGGCCCAATTACAAGAGCTAGAGCCAAAAAGATGCAAGCTGCTTTAAATGGATTAATTGAGAAAATATGGATTGAAAATACAATTCAAGATGCAAGACATCATGAATTGGGCTTGGAGAGAAGACAAGACATTGTGGCCTTTATTCAAGCTATTGGGCAGCCAAATATGCAACTTGAATCAAATGCAGGAAGGGCAACTTCGGAATAAAACTGGTATTGATTGAGCCAGAAGTAATATGCAAGCTATATACCGTTGGAAAGATAATTAAGTTATCTTTCCAATGAATTTTACAGAGCTAGATTTGGAGTTCTCTAGAAGGAGTTATGACCAATTCATTACAGCTTGTTCAGACTTAGGATTTTCAACGACTCCTTTGTTTTTCAACTTCATTTATTTGTTTTGTTTCAAGTTTGTCAATGTGTTAGGTAAGTCTACCATCAATAATGGTGGGCTAACATTAAGTTTGTCAATGATAACATTAAATAAGGTAAGTATTAAGTTTGTCAATGCTAGCATTAATTATGGTGGGTTGGTGAAGACTTTTGAAGCATCCTTTGACAAACCTATACTTGGAGGGTTGTTCCAATGTTTCCATTTTTATTTTTAGAATCTTGGGTTTTTTTATTAGCCTATTTAAACCCAGCAACCTTGCTATGTAAGAAATTAGAGATTAATGTTATTTGAATTTGAAAGATTATTCTTTCTTTGGTTCTTTTGAGAACTAGTGAACTTATCAAGAATTAGCATTCTTGTGGCGTTCCAAATTTAGACTTATCACTCACCTTCTCATCTACTTCTTGAGTGTGGCGTCAATATCATTCTCTATACCTTTGGTTCATGTTTTCTTAAGCATTTGGGTCAAGATTTTGTTTGTCTTAAATCTATTTAGAACTTTCTTGGGGTTGAAACTTCAAATTAAGAATATGTTTCAAAGTTTCATTGTGGGATTCGCATCATTTGGTATCAGAGCTAGTTTCTAATCAGGTTTGAACATCTAATATATTTTGATTATCAAAAAAAAAAAAAGAGAGAAAAAAAACGTACCAAATAAAAAAAAAAGCTTGCAAAAGGAATCAAGTATTCCTATTTTCATCAAATTGAATTTTAGTTATTCCTTTTCCTTGACATTGTTTGCACACAATATCAATTGTGTTCCTTTGCTTTCTTGCTTTCTTTTCATTAAATTCCTTGTTGTTCTTTGTGTCTCTTAATTCCTTTTCTTTGTTTAGTGTGTTGATTCGTCATATTTAGTGTGCCACCTGGGTTTTTCTTGATTTTGTTTATTTAGTTCAATAAAGAACTGAAAGAGAGAATTAAGTGTGGTTAATAAAAATAAAAAAAAAAGTTTGTGAGATCATTAGAGGGTAAAAGCCAATTTGTGTGTTAAACACGAGAGTTAAGTGACATCAAATTGAGTGAAACACGTGAGGGAGTATTGTGAGGTCTTTTTGTTAACATTTTTTTTTCAGATCACAAATATGTCAAAAGATCAAGAAGCTGTAGACCAATCATTCATGCTCAAAGCCATGCAACAACAATTTGAGCGCATGAATATGATGTTTGGAGAGATCCGTGACAAATTGGAGAGGCAAGACACTGCCATAGCCAATCTACAAAGGGGGCAACAACCAATAGCTCATAATGTAAGAGGTAATCAAGGGCGTGCTGCCATGGGAGAAGAAGATGGTGATGACCTAGATAATTTTGAGGACCAAGCCACTGTTGACATGCGTGGAAGAGATGATAGAAGGGCAAGACGTATAGATCGTGATTTGGGGAGTATCAAACTGAAAATTCCTTCTTTTCAAGGTAAAAATGATCCGGAAGCTTATTTGGAGTGGGAAAAAAAAGTGGAGCTAGTATTTGATTGCCACAACTACTCTGAGGAGAAAAAGGTAAAACTAGCTGCCGTTGAATTTACTGATTATGCTATAATTTGGTGGGATCAACTTGTTTTGAGTAGGAGACGAAATCGTGAAAGGCCTATAAACACTTGGGAGGAGATGAAGGCCATCATGAGGAGGAGATTTGTTCTAGTCATTATTATAGGGAGCTGCACCAAAGGCTTCAAAGTCTTACACAAGGTTCTAGAAGTGTGGAAGATTACCACAAGGAGATGGAAGTAATCATGATTCGAGCCAACATTGAAGAAGAACGAGAGGCCACTATGGCAAGATTTTTACATGGTTTAAATCAAGATATTGCTAATGTGGTTGACTTGCAGCACTATGTTGAGTAGGAAGACGTGGTTCACATGGCCATGAAAGTGGAACGACAATTGAAAAAGAAAGGTTCCACTAGAACTAATTTGGGTTCTTCTTCCTCATGGAAGTCAAAATGGAGCAAAGATGAAAAGGTTGTTTCAAAGCCTAAGATTGAGTCATTCAAAGATCATAAAGAGGGAGGCAATCAAAGCAAAGGTAAATCTGATTCCCAACACTCTAGAAATAGAGATATTAAGTGTTTTAAATGTTTGGGGACAGGTCATATTGCATCTCAATGCCCAAATAAGAGAGCAATGATCTTGAGGGATAATGGTGATGTGGAAACCGAGAGTGAATCGGATGATGATCCTATGCCACCTTTGGAGGATGCTAATGATGGTGTAGAGTATCCTGTTGATGGTAAATTGATGGTTGCTAGGCGTGCTCTCAACATGCAAGTAAAAGAGGATGCGGAGGTACAACGTGATAACATCTTTCATACTAGATGCCACATCAAAGGTAAGGTATGTAAGATGATAATTGATGGTGGAAGTTGTACTAATGTAGCTAGCACTAATTTAGTTGAAAAACTGAATTTGAAAACTTTGAAACATCCTAGGCCATATAAGCTACAATGGCTGAATGATTGTGGGGAAGTTAAGGTAAATAAACAAGTACTGGTTTCATTTTCTATTGGGAGATACAAGGATGAGGTTGTATGTGATGTAGTACCCATGCATGCTGGACACATTCTTTTGGGGCGACCTTGGCAATATGATAGGCGTGTGACACATGATGGTTATTTAAATAGATATTCTTTTGTAATGAATGAAAAGCAAATCACTCTTGTACCTTTAACACCTAGACAAGTGTATGAGGATCAAATGTCAATACAAAAAGAGAGTGATGCAAAAAAAAAAAGGAGAGTACAAAAGAAAGAGAGATTGAGAGAAAAGCAAGTGCAAAGATAGAAAAAAATATTGTTGAGAGAAAAGAGAGGCAACAAGTGAACTTGTTTGCAAAAGAGAGTGAGGTTAAGAGGGCTTTCTTTTCAAAACAGCCTATCATTGTACTTTTGTGCAAAGAGGCTTGTTTACATACTAATGAGCTTAACGTTTCTTTGCCTAGTGCTATTGTGACTCTTTTGCAGGACTTTGATGATGTGTTTCCAAATGAGGTCCCTAATGGTTTGCCACCTATTAGGGGAATTGAGCATCAAATAGACTTCTTTCCTGGAGCTACCATTCCTAATAGACCCGCATATAGAAGCAACCCCGAGGAGACAAAGGAGCTTCAAAGGCAAGTTGAAGAACTTTTGGCAAAGGGATATGTGAGGGAGAGCATGAGTCCTTGTGCGGTACCAGTTCTACTAGTGCCCAAAAAGGATGGAACGTGGAGAATGTGCGTTGATTGTCGTGCAATCAATAAGATCACTGTAAAGTATCGACATCCTATTCCTAGACTTGATGACATGCTTGATGAATTGCATGGTTCTTGTGTGTTTAGTAAAATTGATCTTAAAAGTGGATATCATCAAATTAGGATTAGAGAGGGAGATGAATGGAAAACTACCTTTAAAACAAAATATGGTTTATATGAGTGGTTAGTGATGCCATTTGGGTTATCTAATGCACCTAGCACTTTTATGAGGTTAATGAACCATGTTTTGCGTGCTTTTATTGGTAAGTTTGTAGTTGTCTATTTTGATGATATTTTGATCTATAGTAAAAGCATAGAAGAACACATTGAACATTTGCAAAGTGTATTTACTGTTTTAAGGAAGGAAAAATTGTATGCTAATTTGAAGAAGTGTTCCTTTTGTACAAATCAGATTGTTTTTCTTGGTTATGTTGTGAGTGCTAAAGGAATTAAGGTTGATGAAGAGAAGGTAAAGGCTATCAAGGAGTGGCCTACACCTAAAAGTGTAAGTGAGGTAAGAAGTTTTCACGGTTTGGCTAGTTTTTATAAGATTTGTGAAAGATTTTAGCACCCTTGCTGCACCATTAACTGAAATTGTGAAGAAACATGTGAGATTTAAGTGGGGTAGTGAACAAGAAAGGGCATTTAATCTAATTAAGGAGAAATTAGTTTCTGCACCATTACTTGCTTTACCTGATTTTGCTAAAACTTTTGAAATTGAGTGTGATGCTTGGGTATAGGTATTGCAGCTGTTTTGGTGCAAGAAGGGCGTCCAATTGCTTATTTTAGTGAGAAATTGAGTGGAGCAGCCCTAAATTATCCTACCTATGACAAAGAGATGTATGCATTGGTGAGAGCATTGGAAACTTGGCAACATTATCTTCTACCTAAAGAGTTTGTTATACACACTGATCATGAGTCCTTGAAACATTTGAAAGGGCAAGGTAAGTTGCATAAGAGACATGCCAAATGGGTTGAATTTATTGAGCCATTTCCTTATGTGATCAAATACAAACAAGGTAAGGAGAATGTTGTGGCTGATACATTATCTAGAAGGTATGCACTTATCTCTACATTAAATGCAAAGTTGTTAGGATTTGAGCATATCAAAGAATTATATGTTAATGATCCTGATTTTGCTAATGTGTTTAATGGTTGTGAGAAAGTTGCATTTGGAAAGTTCTATAGGCATGATGGGTTCTTATTTAGAGAGAATAAATTGTGTGTGCCTCATAGTTCTTTGTGTGAATTGCTTGTGCGTGAAGCCCATGGGGAGGTTTAATGGGACATTTTGGCATTGCAAAGACTTTAGATGTTTTAAAAGAACACTTTTTTTGGCCACATATGAAACGTGATGTTGAAAGAATATGTGAGAAGTGTATCACTTGTAAACATGCTAAGTCTAAAGTTTTACCCCATGGATTGTATACCCTTTACCCATACCTAGCGAACCTTGGGTTGATATTTCTATGGACTTTGTTTTGGGTCCACCTAGGTCAAAAAGGGGAAAGGATTCTGTTTTTGTTGTTGTTGATAGGTTTTCAAAGCTGGCACATTTCATTCCATGTCACAAAACGGATGATGCAACAAACATAGCTAATTTGTTTTTCAAGGAAATAGTCGATTGCATGGAGTACCAAGGAGCATAGTTTCGATCGAGATGCTAAGTTCTTGAGCCACTTTTGGAAAACTTTGTGGGGTAAGTTAGGTACTAAACTTTTGTTTTCTACTACTTGTCATCCCCAAACTGATGGACAAACCGAGGTTGTAAATAGAACTTTGTCTACTTTGTTGCGTGCCATTATTCAAAAGAACTTGAAAACTTGGGAAGAATGTTTGCCACATGTTGAATTTGCTTACAATAGAACTGTCCATTCAGCTACTAAATTTTCACCATTTGAGATTGTATATGGTTTTAATCCATTAACTCCTTTGGATTTATTGCCTTTACCTATTGATGAGCGTGCTAGAATGGATGGTAAAAAGAAAGCTGAATTTGTCAAGCAATTGCATGAGAGAACGCGACAACACATAGAAAAGAGAACTGAACAATATGCTACTCAAGCCAACAGAGGACGTAAGCAAGTGGTTTTTCAGCCTGGAGATTGGGTTTGGGTGCATATGAGAAAGGAGAGGTTTCCAGCACAAAGCCGTTCCAAGTTTCTTCCAAGGGGAGATGGTCCATTTCAAGTGGTTGCACGAATCAACGACAATGCCTACAAATTGGATCTTCCTGGTGAGTATAATGTGAGTGCTACTTTCAATGTTTCTGACCTATCTCCTTTCTATGTAGGTGAAGATTTGAGGACGAAACCTTTTGAGGAGAGGGGAAAATGATGAGAACCATCAAGAGAATACCATTAAAGCTTCAAGTGATCCTTTGCACATTCATGGAGGCCCAATTACAAGAGCTAGAGCCAAAAAGATGCAAGCTGCTTTAAATGGATTAATTGAGAAAATATGGATTGAAAATACAATTCAAGATGCAAGACATCATGAATTGGGCTTGGAGAGAAGACAAGACATTGTGGCCTTTATTCAAGCTATTGGGCAGCCAAATATGCAACTTGAATCAAATGCAGGAAGGGCAACTTCGGAATAAAACTGGTATTGATTGAGCCAGAAGTAATATGCAAGCTATATACCGTTGGAAAGATAATTAAGTTATCTTTCCAATGAATTTTACAGAGCTAGATTTGGAGTTCTCTAGAAGGAGTTATGACCAATTCATTACAGCTTGTTCAGACTTAGGATTTTCAACGACTCCTTTGTTTTTCAACTTCATTTATTTGTTTTGTTTCAAGTTTGTCAATGTGTTAGGTAAGTCTACCATCAATAATGGTGGGCTAACATTAAGTTTGTCAATGATAACATTAAATAAGGTAAGTATTAAGTTTGTCAATGCTAGCATTAATTATGGTGGGTTGGTGAAGACTTTTGAAGCATCCTTTGACAAACCTATACTTGGAGGGTTGTTCCAATGTTTCCATTTTTATTTTTAGAATCTTGGGTTTTTTTATTAGCCTATTTAAACCCAGCAACCTTGCTATGTAAGAAATTAGAGATTAATGTTATTTGAATTTGAAAGATTATTCTTTCTTTGGTTCTTTTGAGAACTAGTGAACTTATCAAGAATTAGCATTCTTGTGGCGTTCCAAATTTAGACTTATCACTCACCTTCTCATCTACTTCTTGAGTGTGGCGTCAATATCATTCTCTATACCTTTGGTTCATGTTTTCTTAAGCATTTGGGTCAAGATTTTGTTTGTCTTAAATCTATTTAGAACTTTCTTGGGGTTGAAACTTCAAATTAAGAATATGTTTCAAAGTTTCATTGTGGGATTCGCATCATTTGGTATCAGAGCTAGTTTCTAATCAGGTTTGAACATCTAATATATTTTGATTATCAAAAAAAAAAAAAAGAGAGAAAAAAAACCTTACAAAAAAAAAAAAAAAGCTTGCAAAAGGAATCAAGTATTCCTACTTTCATCAAATTGAATTTTAGTTATTCCTTTTCCTTAACATTGTTTGCACACAATATCAATTGTGTTCCTTTGCTTTCTTGCTTTCTTTTCATCAAATTCCTTGTTGTTATTTGTGTCCTCTTAATTGCTTTTCTTTTTTTAGTGTGTTGATTCGTCATATTTAGTGTGCCACCTCGGTTTTTCTTGATTTTTTTTATTTAGTTCAATAAAGAACTGAAAGAGAGAATTAAGTGTGGTTAATAAAAAAAAAAGTTTGTGAGATCATTAGAGGGTAAAAGCCAATTTGTGTGTTAAACACGAGAGTTAAGTGACATCAAATTGAGTGAAACACGTGAGGGAGTATTGTGAGGTCTTTTTGTTAACATTTTTTTTTCAGATCACAAATATGTCAAAAGATCAAGAAGCTGTAGACCAATCATTCATGCTCAAAGCCATGCAACAACAATTTGAGCGCATGAATATGATGTTTGGAGAGATCCGTGACAAATTGGAGAGGCAAGACACTGCCATAGCCAATCTACAAAGGGGGCAACAACCAATAGCTCATAATGTAAGAGGTAATCAAGGGCGTGCTGCCATGGGAGAAGAAGATGGTGATGACCTAGATAATTTTGAGGACCAAGCCACTGTTGACATGCGTGGAAGAGATGATAGAAGGGCAAGACGTATAGATCGTGATTTGGGGAGTATCAAACTGAAAATTCCTTCTTTTCAAGGTAAAAATGATCCGGAAGCTTATTTGGAGTGGGAAAAAAAAGTGGAGCTAGTATTTGATTGCCACAACTACTCTGAGGAGAAAAAGGTAAAACTAGCTGCCGTTGAATTTACTGATTATGCTATAATTTGGTGGGATCAACTTGTTTTGAGTAGGAGACGAAATCGTGAAAGGCCTATAAACACTTGGGAGGAGATGAAGGCCATCATGAGGAGGAGATTTGTTCCTAGTCATTATTATAGAGAGCTGTACCAAAGGCTTCAAAGTCTTACACAAGGTTCTAGAAGTGTGGAAGATTACCACAAGGAGATGGAAGTAATCATGATTCGAGCCAACATTGAAGAAGAACGAGAGGCCACTATGGCAAGATTTTTACATGGTTTAAATCAAGATATTGCTAATGTGGTTGACTTGCAGCACTATGTTGAGTAGGAAGACGTGGTTCACATGGCCATGAAAGTGGAACGACAATTGAAAAAGAAAGGTTCCACTAGAACTAATTTGGGTTCTTCTTCCTCATGGAAGTCAAAATGGAGCAAAGATGAAAAGGTTGTTTCAAAGCCTAAGATTGAGTCATTCAAAGATCATAAAGAGGGAGGCAATCAAAGCAAAGGTAAATCTGATTCCCAACACTCTAGAAATAGAGATATTAAGTGTTTTAAATGTTTGGGGACAGGTCATATTGCATCTCAATGCCCAAATAAGAGAGCAATGATCTTGAGGGATAATGGTGATGTGGAAACCGAGAGTGAATCGGATGATGATCCTATGCCACCTTTGGAGGATGCTAATGATGGTGTAGAGTATCCTGTTGATGGTAAATTGATGGTTGCTAGGCGTGCTCTCAACATGCAAGTAAAAGAGGATGCGGAGGTACAACGTGATAACATCTTTCATACTAGATGCCACATCAAAGGTAAGGTATGTAAGATGATAATTGATGGTGGAAGTTGTACTAATGTAGCTAGCACTAATTTAGTTGAAAAACTGAATTTGAAAACTTTGAAACATCCTAGGCCATATAAGCTACAATGGCTGAATGATTGTGGGGAAGTTAAGGTAAATAAACAAGTGCTGGTTTCATTTTCTATTGGGAGATACAAGGATGAGGTTGTATGTGATGTAGTACCCATGCATGCTGGACACATTCTTTTGGGGCGACCTTGGCAATATGATAGGCGTGTGACACATGATGGTTATTTAAATAGATATTCTTTTGTAATGAATGAAAAGCAAATCACTCTTGTACCTTTAACACCTAGACAAGTGTATGAGGATCAAATGTCAATACAAAAAGAGAGTGATGCAAAAAAAGAAAAGGAGAGTACAAAAGAAAGAGAGATTGAGAGAAAAGCAAGTGCAAAGATAGAAAAAAATATTGTTGAGAGAAAAGAGAGGCAACAAGTGAACTTGTTTGCAAAAGAGAGTGAGGTTAAGAGGGCTTTCTTTTCAAAACAGCCTATCATTGTACTTTTGTGCAAAGAGGCTTGTTTACATACTAATGAGCTTAACGTTTCTTTGCCTAGTGCTATTGTGACTCTTTTGCAGGACTTTGATGATGTGTTTCCAAATGAGGTCCCTAATGGTTTGCCACCTATTAGGGGAATTGAGCATCAAATAGACTTCTTTCCTGGAGCTACCATTCCTAATAGACCCGCATATAGAAGCAACCCCGAGGAGACAAAGGAGCTTCAAAGGCAAGTTGAAGAACTTTTGGCAAAGGGATATGTGAGGAGAGCATGAGTCCTTGTGCGGTACCAGTTCTACTAGTGCCCAAAAAGGATGGAACGTGGAGAATGTGCGTTGATTGTCGTGCAATCAATAAGATCACTGAAAAGTATCGACATCCTATTCCTAGACTTGATGACATGCTTGATGAATTGCATGGTTCTTGTGTGTTTAGTAAAATTGATCTTAAAAGTGGATATCATCAAATTAGGATTAGAGAGGAAGATGAATGGAAAACTACCTTTAAAACAAAATATGGTTTATATGAGTGGTTAGTGATGCCATTTGGGTTATCTAATGCACCTAGCACTTTTATGAGGTTAATGAACCATGTTTTGCGTGCTTTTATTGGTAAGTTTGTAGTTGTCTATTTTGATGATATTTTGATCTATAGTAAAAGCATAGAAGAACACATTGAACATTTGCAAAGTGTATTTACTGTTTTAAGGAAGGAAAAATTGTATGCTAATTTGAAGAAGTGTTCCTTTTGTACAAATCAGATTGTTTTTCTTGGTTATGTTGTGAGTGCTAAAGGAATTAAGGTTGATGAAGAGAAGGTAAAGGCTATCAAGGAGTGGCCTACACCTAAAAGTGTAAGTGAGGTAAGAAGTTTTCACGGTTTGGCTAGTTTTTATAGAAGATTTGTGAAAGATTTTAGCACCCTTGCTGCACCATTAACTGAAATTGTGAAGAAACATGTGAGATTTAAGTGGGGTAGTGAACAAGAAAGGGCATTTAATCTAATTAAGGAGAAATTAGTTTCTGCACCATTACTTGCTTTACCTGATTTTGCTAAAACTTTTGAAATTGAGTGTGATGCTTCAGGTATAGGTATTGCAGCTGTTTTGGTGCAAGAAGGGCGTCCAATTGCTTATTTTAGTGAGAAATTGAGTGGAGCAGCCCTAAATTATCCTACCTATGACAAAGAGATGTATGCATTGGTGAGAGCATTGGAAACTTGGCAACATTATCTTCTACCTAAAGAGTTTGTTATACACACTGATCATGAGTCCTTGAAACATTTGAAAGGGCAAGGTAAGTTGCATAAGAGACATGCCAAATGGGTTGAATTTATTGAGCCATTTCCTTATGTGATCAAATACAAACAAGGTAAGGAGAATGTTGTGGCTGATACATTATCTAGAAGGTATGCACTTATCTCTACATTAAATGCAAAGTTGTTAGGATTTGAGCATATCAAAGAATTATATGTTAATGATCCTGATTTTGCTAATGTGTTTAATGGTTGTGAGAAAGTTGCATTTGGAAAGTTCTATAGGCATGATGGGTTCTTATTTAGAGAGAATAAATTGTGTGTGCCTCATAGTTCTTTGTGTGAATTGCTTGTGCGTGAAGCCCATGGGGGAGGTTTAATGGGACATTTTGGCATTGCAAAGACTTTAGATGTTTTAAAAGAACACTTTTTTTGGCCACATATGAAACGTGATGTTGAAAGAATATGTGAGAAGTGTATCACTTGTAAACATGCTAAGTCTAAAGTTTTACCCCATGGATTGTATACCCCTTTACCCATACCTAGCGAACCTTGGGTTGATATTTCTATGGACTTTGTTTTGGGTCCACCTAGGTCAAAAAGGGGAAAGGATTCTGTTTTTGTTGTTGTTGATAGGTTTTCAAAGCTGGCACATTTCATTCCATGTCACAAAACGGATGATGCAACAAACATAGCTAATTTGTTTTTCAAGGAAATAGTCAGATTGCATGGAGTACCAAGGAGCATAGTTTCAGATCGAGATGCTAAGTTCTTGAGCCACTTTTGGAAAACTTTGTGGGGTAAGTTAGGTACTAAACTTTTGTTTTCTACTACTTGTCATCCACAAACTGATGGACAAACTGAGGTTGTAAATAGAACTTTGTCTACTTTGTTGCGTGCCATTATTCAAAAGAACTTGAAAACTTGGGAAGAATGTTTGCCACATGTTGAATTTGCTTACAATAGAACTGTCCATTCAGCTACTAAATTTTCACCATTTGAGATTGTATATGGTTTTAATCCATTAACTCCTTTGGATTTATTGCCTTTACCTATTGATGAGCGTGCTAGAATGGATGGTAAAAAGAAAGCTGAATTTGTCAAGCAATTGCATGAGAGAACGCGACAACACATAGAAAAGAGAACTGAACAATATGCTACTCAAGCCAACAGAGGACGTAAGCAAGTGGTTTTTCAGCCTGGAGATTGGGTTTGGGTGCATATGAGAAAGGAGAGGTTTCCAGCACAAAGCCGTTCCAAGTTTCTTCCAAGGGGAGATGGTCCATTTCAAGTGGTTGCACGAATCAACGACAATGCCTACAAATTGGATCTTCCTGGTGAGTATAATGTGAGTGCTACTTTCAATGTTTCTGATCTTTCTCTTTTTGATGTAGGTGAAGATTCGAGGACGAATCCTTTTGAGGAGAGGGGGAATGATGAGAACCATCAAGAGAATACCATTAAAGCTTCAAGTGATCCTTTGCACATTCATGGAGGCCCAATTACAAGAGCTAGAGCCAAAAAGATGCAAGCTGCTTTAAATGGATTAATTGAGAAAATATGGATTGAAAATACAATTCAAGATGCAAGACATCATGAATTGGGCTTGGAGAAGAAGACAAGACATTGTGGCCTTTATTCAAGCTATTGGGCAGCCAAATATGCAACTTGAATCAAATGCAGGAAGGGCAACTTCGGAATAAAACTGGTATTGATTGAGCCAGAAGTAATATGCAAGCTATATACCGTTGGAAAGATAATTAAGTTATCTTTCCAATGAATTTTACAGAGCTAGATTTGGAGTTCTCTAGAAGGAGTTATGACCAATTCATTACAGCTTGTTCAGACTTAGGATTTTCAACGACTCCTTTGTTTTTCAACTTCATTTATTTGTTTTGTTTCAAGTTTGTCAATGTGTTAGGTAAGTCTACCATCAATAATGGTGGGCTAACATTAAGTTTGTCAATGATAACATTAAATAAGGTAAGTATTAAGTTTGTCAATGCTAGCATTAATTATGGGGGGTTGGTGAAGACTTTTGAAGCATCCTTTGACAAACCTATACTTGGAGGGTTGTTCCAATGTTTCCATTTTTATTTTTAGAATCTTGGGTTTTTTTTATTAGCCTATTTAAACCCAGCAACCTTGCTATGTAAGAAATTAGAGATTAATGTTATTTGAATTTGAAAGATTATTCTTTCTTTGGTTCTTTTGAGAACTAGTGAACTTATCAAGAATTAGCATTCTTGTGGCGTTCCAAATTTAGACTTATCACTCACCTTCTCATCTACTTCTTGAATGTGGCGTCAATATCATTCTCTATACCTTTGGTTCATGTTTTCTTAAGCATTTGGGTCAAGGTTTTGTTTGTCTTAAATCTATTTAGAACTTTCTTGGGGTTGAAACTTCAAATTAAGAATATGTTTCAAAGTTTCATTGTGGGATTCGCATCACCAACCATTAAACATGTTTTTACAAGACGATAAATTTCCATTACCCAAAAGACAAAGCATGTTTACTTTTCTCAAAAATGCCCAGATCTTTTCAAAATTTGATTTAAAATCAGGATTTTGGCAATTAGGCATTGAACCTTCTGAACGGTACAAAACTACTTTTTGTATCCCCAATGCTCATTTCCAATGGACAGTTTTACCCTTCGGTCTTAGAACAGCCCCTTCCATTTTTCAAAAATCCATGGTCAAAATCTTTGAACCTATCTTGCATCATGCATTGATTTACATTGACGATATTTTACTGTTTTCAGGAACCCATGATGAACATCGCCAGTTGTTAAATCAGTTCCTTAATATTATCCAAACTCATGGCATCATGCTGTCAGCAAAGAAAAGCACCATTGCAACGGATAATATTGAATTCCTTGGTATGATCATTAAAGACGGACATTGCCAACCAGGAAAGCACATTGCCCAAGAATTGCTTCACTTTCCAGATCAGCAACTTTCCAAAAAGCAAGTCCAACAATTTCTTGGCATTATCAACTACATCAGAGATTTTATCCCACATGTCGACCATTACACTCACCACCTTTCGGCTTTATTGAAAAAGAAGCCTCCAGAGTGGAATTCTAACCACACAAGTGCTGTCACTATTCTAAAGCAACTTGCGCAAGATCTGCCACCACTAAAGTTGATCACAGATGGCAAACCCATATTGCAGACAGATGCTAGTGATGAATCATGGGGTGCCATCCTCCTTGAAGAAATCAATGGAAAAGAACACTTTATCGCTCACGCTAGTGGACAATTTTCTGACACACAAAAGCACTACCGTAGCGTCTTCAAAGAAATCTTAGCGGTAAAGAATGGCATCAAAAAATTTGAGTTTCATCTCATTGGACATCATTTTCTCATCCGAATGGACAGTTCAGCCTTTCCCAATATCTTCAATTTCAAAGGTAATACTGTTCCCGAAAAGATGTTACTCAGGTTAAAAGATTGGTTTTCTAAATATGATTTCTCTGTCAAGCATATAAAAGGATCCCAAAACCTCATCCCTGATATGCTATCCTAACTCTCAAAACCTGAACACCCTCTAGCCTTTGTTTCCACCAAATATCAATTCCCAATTATTCTCATGGCTACTTCCCTTCCTTTTGAAGCTATCACCAAAAAGACATTTCCCCTTGGCAAAACCTTCACCTCCGTCTTTGCCCTCCAAGAATTTGCAAAAAAGGCTATGTTTCGATTCTTCATGAAAGCTTACCTTTTAGCAGATTCATTTCCTTTCTCAACCTTTCATCTAGAAAACATGTTTCTTACTGGTTTAACACTTGATCCACCGAATGAAATTACTGAAGATGAGTTATGGTACATCTGGTGCCTAACTGTCTTATATGCCACTAAATTAGTTTTACCAGTTCATTCAACCTTGTCCCATCTCCTTAATCCAGAACAATCCACCTCTCTTATTTGGACCCTTCTCGAGTGGTTCTCACCAATTCTCTGGTGGAGAAAGAAATTACAGCAATTAACAGAATTATACAATCTTGATCGTATGCCTGCATCTGAAGCTAAAATGTTCACATCTGTGTTCATTATTCATCGGCCATATTTCCAACATCCAGACACCAACCTTTTCTGGACCCAAGATCAGGTATATGAATATTTCACCACTCCTCATCCTGCCCTCATTGAAAATGAACTCCAGCCCAACCTCAACAATTACCTTTCCCAACTCAATCACCAAACTCCACCGCATAAGGATATTTTCCATACATCTCTTGGCCCTCAACATGACATGATTATGATTCCCACTCCATCAGCCATATCCAAACCAAAGTCTACCGGCATCATCATCAAGGAAGAAAAACCAGACTACACTGATTTCCTTTACCAAGACTCTCAAGACCCATGGGAAGACTTCCTTCCACTCAGCCAACACCTTCAACAATTTCCACAACCATCCATGTATGAACCAGGATCATCATCCCAACCTTCAAAAATTGACAAAGCAACCCAAATACCAAGCCCCAAATCCAAGTCATCATCACCCAAGACCTTACCAACAGGCTACAGACCCCATCCACCTACTCCTGGTCCCCACAGAAAGTATTCCAGGCGCTCTCAGCCATCTCCCCCACCAGAAGGTGACCTAGACTGGTCGGATTGGTCAACTGAAGACGATTACATGAATCTCCGCTCTCCATAAAGTAGTTTGTCTTTTTGTAATAATTATGTCCTGCTTTTGCTTTATAACTTTGTCTTGTTGTAATCATTAAAGCTTGCTTTTACTTTAAGCTTTACTTTTGTAAAAGTCATGTCCAAGTCATGCTTTAAGTCTTTGTCGCTTGTAATAATTAAAGGAGTGTAATAAGTATGTTTTACTTTTCCAAAAGAAAAGATAGAGGTCATGTCCTATCTTTACGCTTTGGAATCCTTATATAAATGATTTCTCTCCTCATTGTAAGATATAGAAAATCACCAATAAACTCTCGTGTTTTCTAAGCTATGACTTTCTAAACTCTTCTCTCTCTCTCTGCAAATGAAGTTCTAAAGAAAAGAAAAGAATAAAGATTTTATCTGTTCATTTTGAAATCTCAAGGAAGTATGCTCCGCACTTGCCTTTCAGCAAGGATCCTGTGCATCAGAAAACTTGATAAATTTTATCTGGTTTGGTACCCTATTTTAGACTAAAAGGAAAGTTTGTTTTGGGTTGTAAAACCTACAAAATTGTTTTAAGTATTTTGATGCTCATAGAAGTATATTGGCTGGAAACCAGGACTTGCGGGCTACTGGCCCAAAGTACAGTTTTAACTATTGTAGACCTGGTGTAAACAACGCCACGTACTAATATGGTATCAGAGCACATAAAAAGAGACAAGAACCTGATCCCTGACCTTCATCCATTTTAATGACCTCTTCTCATGCTTGGTTATCATCATGGAGTGGATGGGAACCTTGATGAAGACACGTCACCAGCTTCTTTTTCATATTGCTTTAGTAATGGCACCATCCTTACCTTTCATAGCCCTAACTAAAAAATAATTTCCATTCAGTATAACCTTTTCCTCACCACACCAAATTCAAGACTTCACAACCAAATTTCTTTTCCGATATTTCATGAACATCCATCAGCAAAAGGCCTACAATTTTCCAAGTTTCAACCCAGACAAACTCTTCCTCACAGGCCTTATTCCTATCATAGAAGATGAGCTTTGGTATCTCTGGTGTCTCATTGTCCTCTATTCCACAAAAATTATCTTCCCAGTCCAATCTGTTCTTTGTCATTTACTCGACCCTTCCCAAGCCTCTTCCCTACTTTGGACACTTTTTGAATGGTTTTCACCACTTTCTTGGTGGCGTAAACAACTTCCGTCAATCTGTTATAGAAATTATCTTAACATTCTCCCAGACTTAGAAGGTGATTTGTACACCACAGTTTTCATAGTCCATCGACCTTATTTCCAACATCGTGAGACAAAAATATTTTGGACTCAAGATCAAGCTTGTCAATGGATAACTGTTCCACATCCATTTCCCCTTTCTCATGATCCATAATTAGTTAACAATCTAAGATCTTTTTTTCTTGAGCTTAACCATGTCAACCTCCACCTCCTGACATTCACTATACCACAACCAACACTCCTCCAGCAACAGGTATTCTTATCAACTACACTGATGTCCTGTTTCAAGATTCCCCAGACCCTTGGGAAGATTTTACTTCTCTCCTCCAGATATTTGGTGAGTCGTTACAATTAGATCCTTCCCGAATGACACCAAGCAATAGCACTGTCTCCTTCAGCATCCTCTAAAACTGACATTGACTATGAGAGCATGTATGCCAAACTCCATTGGTCAAAAGAGCCTTTTGCAAAAATTGATAGTGATGTTGACAATTTGTCGCCATCACACAGCTTTTAATGCAGCAGCCCATATGTCTCCCGCATGACCCTTATCTTGTAAATATCAGCTTTGGATGCTTTGCTTTGTCTTATGTTAAAGTATTAGTCGGTGTGCTTTACTTTCTAAAAAGGTGTGCTTTTCTTTCTAAAACCATGTGCCGTTTGTCGTCTATAATCATTCAAGGGGTCCTGTCCTTGATGATTTTCTATATAAGGCACCTTATGTTTCAATTGTAAGCAGAAGAGCTTTATGAAATAAAAATTTCCTATAAGATATTCTATCATGACCTTCTAAGTTTCCTTCCAAGTTTTCTCTGTTAAGTTAGAAGAACTATAGACTTCCATAACCGTTCATTTATATCTATACCAAGTATGCTTTGCGCTCGCCTCTCTATAAGATCTTGTGCCTCAGAAAGTTCCCTTTAAGCCAAGTCCCAGACAATTTAACACAGTTCACTCTTTTCCCTAGTGCCATGGTGGCATTCATGTCTGAGTGGTAAGTGTACGACAGTCGTCCCTACTAGTCACCTAGCTGAATTTGGTCCTAAGTATATCGGCAGGAAACTCGAGCATGCACTGTAAAAACAACACCACGTACTTGAATAGGAAGATCTTCTTGAGCTATAAAAATAGTTGTAATCATAGAGGAATAGGAAAAGGAATTTCTCGGTGATTCATCTTTGAGTGGAGGTGTTTGTTCAGTTGGTGGCTTAAAGACCATTCTCACAGTACCATAAGCCCTTTTTTCAAATTGGGCTTCTGATGTTTAGACAGGCTGAGAATTTTGGTGGAACTTTTCATAGTTTAAAAGCCATTCAAGGGGCATGAGCTTTAGAAGCTCTTGTTTTTTAATTTGTCCGGGTATTTGGATAATAGATGACGTGCTTTCTGGCGAATCTGCCCGAATCATCAGAGTGTTAGAGGAGGTTTCAGAAGTAGGAAGATCAAGAGCATGATTTTGAAGGCGATACACCAATTGGTGGTGTAGAGTTGCCATTTTGTAGGGTTGTGAGCACTATTCCAATGACAGCATGTTGGTATTCTTTAAACCTTGTATCGAGCAGTGCTAGTCTTGTAGTGACAGGCAAGCCTTTTCTGCCGTGAAGAGTAAGAATTTAATGGACTTCGCCAAGATGGAGATGGATATATCTTTCTCTTTTGCCACTAAGAGACAAGCTCAGTTAAAATTTCCAAAGTAACATACTACTCAGCTTGTGAGGCTTGAAGGGCACACTGATCTAGTCGGGATAATTGAACATATTCTTTTGGTGCTGGCCTTCTGGTTGAAATTAGAGTTCGATACTTCTAGTTAAAGAGTTTGGTCTCTAGTACAGCTTGTAAGGGCTTATGAGGGGCATGGTAGATTCACAGATCTAAGCTGAATCAGGAACATAGGAATATTCAACAAGATTTTCTATTTTAGACGTTAAGTGTTTAGAACAAGATTTAGGAAGAGAAAAGGTTGAAGAAAGAGTAACAGGAGCAAGGTTCTTTAAACTATTTGACTAAGAAGCCATTTGATTTCAAGATTTTCCCTTATTCACCTAATTAAAATAAACAGATCTCATATTTGCCACTTTATTTTTAAAAAACATTATACTCTTAAGATAGAGTATAATTGTACGTGGCTTGTTATACCAGTAGTGCAAACTGATATAGTCCCCATTCAGGATGACCATCAGAATATATGTCACTGGTTTTCCGCCGATATACAATAATATTCTAGCTCTTGGACAAAATATTTTGTTATGGTAAACCAAGGGCAAAAAGTTTTCAAAAATGAAGTGGTAAATATGAGATCTGTTTGTTTTAATTAGGTGAATAAGGGAAAATATTGAAATCAAATGGCTTCTTTGTCAAATAGTTTAAAGAACCTTGCTCCTGTTACTCTTTCTTCAACCTTTTCTCTTCCTAAATCTTGTTCTAAACACTTAATGTCTAAAATAGAAAATCTTGTCAAATATTCCTATGTTCCTGATTCAGCTTAGATATGTGAATCTACCATGCCCCTCATAAGCCCTTACAAGCTGTACTAGAGACCAAACTCTTTAACTAGAAATATCGAACCCTAATTTCAACCAGAAGGCCAGCACCAAAAGAATATGTTCAATTATCCCGACTAGATCAGTGTGCCCTTCAAGCCTCAGAAGCTGAGTAGTATGTTACTCTGCAAATTCCAACTAAGCTTGTCTCTCAATGGAAAAGAGAAGGATATGCCATCTCCATCTTGGCAGAGTCCATTTAATTCTTACTCTTCACAGCAGAAAAAGCTTGCCTGTCACTGTAAGACTAGCACTGCTCGATACAAGGTTCAAAGAATACCAACATGCTGTCATTGGAATAGTGTTCACAACCCTACATGTAGGAAGTGTTCTTTTAACCTTCTACCCAAACTTCAATCTATCCCTTGAAGACCCAAATCTCCCAACAACCATAAAAGTCCAAATTCAGCTCCAAGGAGCAGAACAAACAGTCTCCTAAAAAATGGCAACTCTACACCACCAATTGGTGTACCGCCTTCAGAATCATGCTCTTGATCTTTTTACTTCTGAAACCTCCTCTGACACTCTGATGATTCTGGCAGATTCCCCAGAAAGCACCCCATCTAGTGTCCAGATACCCAAACAAATTAAAAAACAAGATCTTCTAAAGCTCAAACCCCTTGAATGGCTTTTAAACTATTAAAACTTCCACCAAAATTCTCAGCCTGTCCAAAAATCAAAAGCCCAATTTGAAAAGAGGGTTGATGGTACTGTGAGAATGGTCTTTAAGCCACCAACTGAACAAACACCTCCACTCAAAGATGAGTCACCAAGAAATTCCTTTTACAGTTATTTTTACAGCTTAAGAAGATCTTCATATTCATGGATTTGCCACAGACGGCTATTCGATATACCCAAATAAAATCAATGGTTACTTCTTATGGGATCTCCAACTCCCATATCTGTGATCTAGGCTGTCCTTAGATGTCTGATCATCAGTATCAGATGGATCGTGGACTATTTGAGCACTAAACTGTTGCATAGGCTCTTTTATCATCAATGTAAATCAATGCATGATGGAGGATGGGTTGAAAAATTTTGACCATGGACTTTTGAAAAATAGAAGGGGTAGTTTTTAGGCCAAAGGATAAAACTGTCCATCGATAATGAGCATTTGGAATGCAAAAGACAGTTTTATATCTTTCTGAGGGTTCAATGCCAAGTTTCCAAAAACTTAATTTTAGGTCAAATTTTGAAAAGATATGGGTATTTTTGAGATAGGAAAACATGCTTTATCTTCTTGGCAGAGGGAATTTGTCATCTTGCAGAAACATGCTTAGAGGCTAATAGTCAATGACTAATTATTTTTTTCCTCTAACAATCTCAAAATGTTTTTCAATATAAAAGGCTTGGCAAGCGTATTGAGAACTAGTGGGCTCAATAAGACCTTGGGCTAATAGTTGTGAACATTCCTTTTGGGCTAGGATTAAGTCAGAACGACTCATTCCTGGATGTGTGGCTTTGGTTGGGTTGACATCTTCATTTACCTTGAAAGGTAGCCGAATGAAGAAATGCTTATTTTTCGACAAAGGGTTTGGATGGTAGAAAAGTTTTGATGTTCTTTTTAATGATAGCTTGCAACAGAGTAGATAGAGTTCTATTCACAACTTATGTTTGACCATTAGTTTGAGGGTGACAAGTAGTTGAAAACAACAACTTAGTTCCTAACTTAGCCCATAAGGTTTTCCAAAAGTAACTTAAAAACTTAGCATCCCTATCAGAAACAATTGTCCTGGGCATACCATGGAACCTTATAATCTCCCTAAAGAATAGGTTAGCAATATTAAAAGCATCCTCCGTTTTGTGGCATGGAATAAAATGTGCCATCTTTGAAAATCTATCTACAACCACAAAAATTAAGTCTTTCCCTTGTCTAGACCTAGCAAAATCCATCGAAACATCGGTCCAAGATACACTAGGTATTAGCAAAGGGGTGTATAAGCCATACGGTTGCACTTTCGATTTGGCTTGCCTACAAGTAATGCATTTACCACAAAGTATTTCAACATCTCGTTTCATATGTGGCCAATAAAAGTGTTCTTGTAAAACTGTTAGAGTCTTTACAACTCCAAAATACCCCATTAACCCTCCTCCATCGGATTTTTTTCTCCCGAAATAAATAGCCATCATGCCTAAAATATTTACGAACTGCAGTTTTTTGTCAACATTAAAATCTGGTAATCAGCATACAATTCCTTAATATGTTCAAACCCAAGTAATTTAGCATTAAGTGTTGAGATTAAGATATACTTGTGGGATAGGGCATCTGCAACAATATTTTCCTTATCTTGCTTGTAACGAATGACATATGGAGATGTCTCAATGAATTCTTCCCATCGAGCATGTCTCTTGTTCAGCTTGTGTTAGCCTTTAAGGTGTTTCAAAGACTCATGATCGGTCTGAATCACAAACTCCTTAGGCCATAGGTAGTGCTGCCACATTTCTAATACTTGAACCAACGCATACAACTCCTTATCATAAGTAGGGTAGTTTAAGGCTGCCCCACTCAACTTTTCACTAAAGTAAGCAATTGGTCGTCCTTCCTGTATTAGGACTGTGCCAATACCAATACCTGAAGCATCACATTCAAATTCAAATGTTTTATTAAAGTTAGGCATCACATTAGTCAACTTTTGCTTGATTATTTGAAATGCCTTCTCTTGCGCTTCTCCCCACTTGAGTCCAACAACTTTTTTTATTACTTCATTAAGTGGTGCGACTAACGTGCTAAAGTCTTTCACAAATCGTCGATAGAAACTAGCAAGCCCATGAAAGCTTCTCACATTACTTACACTTGTGGGATTCGGCCACTCTTGGATTGCACGTACCTTTTCCTCATCAACTTGTATACCCTGTGCACTCACAATAAATCCTAGAAACACAAGTTTGTCTCTGGAAAAAGTACACTTCTTCAGATTAGCAAACAACTTTTCTTTTCTAAGCACATCTAAAACAGATTTCAAATGTACTACATGATCATTTATGTTTTGTTATAAATGAGGATATCATCAAAATAAACAACAATAAACTTGCCAATAAAGCTCGCAGGACATGATTCATAAGTCTCATAAAAGTGCTCGGGGCATTAGTTAGCATTAGTTAGACCAAAAGGTATGACTAACCATTCATACAAACCATAATTTGTTTTAAAAGCAGTTTTCCATTCATCTCTTTCTTTCATTCTAATATGATGATATCCACTTTTCAAATCGATTTTGGAAAATAAACAAGACCCATGTAATTCATCAAGCATGTCATCTAGTCTAGGAATGGGATGTCGATACTTTACCGTTATGTTGTTGATGGCTCGACAATCAACACACATCCTCCATGTCCCATCCTTCTTAAGAACTAATAAAATGGGAATTGCACATGGACTCATTCTTTCTCTCACGTACCCTTTTTCCATCAATTCATTAACCTGCCTTTGAAGTTCCTTGGTCTCCTCTGGATTGCTCCTATAGGCTGGTCTATTTGGAATGGCTAAACCGGGTACAAAATCAATCTAATGCTCAATCCCTCGAATTGGAGGTAAGTCATGCGGTGTTTCCTAAGGAAAGATATCCTCATACTCCTGCAAAAGAAAAGTAATAGAACTAGGCAAAGTAAGGTCAAATTCGTTAGTGTTCAAAAATGCCTCTTTGTACAAAAGCACAATCATTGGCTGATGTAAAAATAATATTTTTTTTTATCTCACTTGCTCTTGCATAGAAATTCTTTTGTTTTCTATCTGATTTTTGCTTAATGGCCGTATTTTTCTTTGGTTTTTCTCTCATAATTTCCTCGGCCCCTTTTTGAATTTGACTCTTTTTTTCTCTTTTTTTCTTTTCCTCACTCTCTCTCTCTGCAGGCTCACTTGGTCTCCATAAACCTGCTTTGGTGTCAATGGAACAAGAGTGATGTTGCGTTGATTAAATACAAATAAATATTTATTGGTGAAGCCATCATTCTTAACACGTCTGTCGAATTGCCAAGGCTGCCCAAGTAATAAGTGTCCAGCCTGCATTGGTACTACATCACAAAGCACATTATCTTCATACTTGCCAATCCGAAAAGTCACTAATACCTGCTTCTTCACTTTCACCTCACCATTGTCATTTAACCACGGTAGTTTGTATAGCTGTGGGTGTTCAAGTGTCCGAAGCCCTAACTTCTCTACCATGATAGTACTAGCAACATTAGTACAACTTCCTCCATCAATAATCATACTACATACTCTGTCTTGGACATAGCACCTAGTATGAAAAATGTTCTCCCCGTTGTACTGCTTCGTCTTCTTTTACTTGCACACTCAAAACTTTCCTCGCTACTAAAGTCAATTCCCCTTCATCATACTCATCCCTATAATAGTCATCAATCTCTCCTCTAGCTGGAGCTCTTTTTCTTCTACGTGCTTGGGGAACGGGTTGTGGCTGCCCTGCACGTGTGCTCTCCATTTGATCCAAATGCTTGTGTATGCGCTCTAATTCAGCCCTCATCATCCTTCTCATCTCTCCCATCAATGCTTGAATTTGTAAATTCTGAGTAGTTATAGATTGATTCTCTTCATTTGTGTTTCGTTCTAGGTTGTGAGACATAGCTATTATCTACAAAAGAAATTAGAAATAATGTGGAAGGACCTCACCTCACTCCCTTACGTGTTTCACTCAAGAAAATGACTCACTCAATTCCACTCGTGTTTTCGTTCAAATTAATTGGCTTTTGCTCTCTAATATGCTCACACTCTCTTGCCTTTTTCCACTCTTAGTAATCCTCACTCAGTTCTTATCAAACTAATCAAACCAATCAAACCAATATCAGAATTTCAATAGCAATTCACAAAGATGACACTAAGGAAAATTTAATTTCAAGAGTAAGAAGGCAAAGTGTACGAAAGTCGAGTTATGATTTTAGGCAAAGTTTTCACCTATGGGGTTTTAAAACTTGTTTAGACTTCCAAGACACAATAATAATAAAAAATGAAAGATTTTAAGAGAAGGTTGGAGTTTTTTTTTTTTAAACTTTAACATATTTTTTGCCCTTTTTTTTAAATTTTAGAAATTACAGGCAATTTATGTAGTTCTAAAAAATATTCATGGTAACCTATTCACTTCCGCTATGTCCTTGTACAAGTCATTATTATATGAAAATTTCAGTTTAGGGGCCTAGTTGTAAAAATTCTATGGTTATGTGCTCAAAATGGTATTTCCAAAGGTTTAAAGGTTGATATGCAAGAAATTTGTGGATTGCAACGAAATTGTTGAAAATCTTTATGGTGAAAGGTGAACTTTTAGAACATAAAGGGAATAAATACATGAAAGGGAGAATATGGATGATAGAAAAAGAGATAAAAAAAAAAGTGAAAAAAAAAGAAATTATGACACCAAATTCGGAAAATCCCTAGCAGCAACACAAAGGCTTGTCATGATTCAAAAGTGGTTGATAACTCCTAAGTATAAAAGTGGCTAATTATAATATAACTTAGTGAATTTTTAATTAAAAATTCAATAATTAAAATAATTGTAGAAAAATAAGTTAAGAATAAAATATTCAAGATAAGTTACCCACATTCTTTAGGCCTTGGCAAGGTCTTTATTATATGAAAATTTCAGTTTAGGGGCCTAATCACAAAATGTCTAATGTCATGCGCTCAAAATGGTATTTCCAAAAGTTTAAAAGCTGATATGCAAGGAATTTGTGGATGAAAATAAAATTTTTGAAAGTCTTTGCAGTCAAAAGTGAATTTTTAGAATATAAAAAAGGCTAAATGAAATTTTAGACAAAATATGAGAAAATACAAAAAAACCCTATTGTGTAGAGTGATTTCTATGGTTTTTTTACTTTAAATATGTTCTTAACACTTTTAAATTTTAATATATCGTAGTGGTTATGTCCAATATTTTTTAAAAAAATTAACTATTTAAATATGAAAATAATAAAAAAATCTAAAAAAAGGCCAGGCTCAAACAATGCCCTAGCCTAACATTGACAGGATAAGTGCCAAACCAGATTTCAATTTGGTCACTTACCAAGCCTAGACCTAGTTTTGATTAATCACTGTATTAGAATGATACGAACCCTGTTAAGAACTGACGCGACCCTAATCAATTTAGTCCTCAAGATTGAAACTAAATCTGGAATTGAATGGAACCGCAACTCAATTGATAAGTGTAAATTTTTCATATATTTCGCTATTAATTTCTCCATTTTTTTCTTGTTTTGTCTTAAAAATTTTAGTTATTTTAGTTAATTTTTAATTTAGTAAATTATATTTTTATTGTGTTAATTTTTATCTTAGTTTTTTATATTTTTTTGTTATTTTAAGTATATTCTGGGATTAAAGAGGAATTAAATCGGAGCATTTAAGAAGAACAATTAATTAATTGATGCACATTTGGAAAATTGTTTAATGTGCATGGATTTACTTGACCAATTTAAAAAGATTGTGTTCATTGGATAAAATTGTGGAAAGCAAATTGAAGAAAAAGGAAATTGGCAAAGTGGGCGGCATGTGCGTGGAAAAAGGAAGCCAAGCCAATTAACAAGCTAAGCCATTACATGAAAGCAAACTTGGAAAAAATAAATTGACATCTTAAACAAGCCAGCACGTGAGAGAAGGAAAAATAAAGCCTTTTGGCTTTAAGCATGACCAATCACAAGAGCTTGTGCATACCATCTGGGTAGTTGTACATGGCATTGTTACACCAGATCTGCAACAGCGCAAGGCTGTCCTTAGGGCCAGTAGCCAGCAAGTTCTGGTTTCTAGTCGATATATACTTATCCATCAAATATCAAATTCAAAAATCATCAAAGAAAACAGTTTTCACGATACCACCCGAAAACACGGTTACTTTGAACCTTCAAAGAGAGCGAACGTTGTGATTAAACAATTTTAATTTTTTTAAAATTGGTTTTGGAGGATAAATCAGGACCTTTCTGATGCACAGGATCCTTGTTCAAGGCAAGGGCAGAGCATACTCAATATAGAATGTTAAAGGTGAGCGTATCATTATTAACTCTAATAACTTCTTCGATTCCTAGAAGAGAGAGAGAGTTTAGAGAGACATGATGTAGAGAAAACTTGATTTCATTTAAGCTTGGATTTTATAATAGAGAGAGGCCCTTTATATAGAGGCCTTAGGGTGGTGAGATAAAATATGACCCTTATCTCTTATCCAAAGTCAAAGATCTTGGGAAAAGCTGAGTTATCCATCTTGATGAGGATTTCATGGCTGATGAGGTGGAACTCGAACTTTTTGATTCCGTATTTGACGGCAATGATTTCCTTGTAGATCACGTGGTAGTTCTTTTCTGATTCTTTGAACTGGCCACTGGCATATGCACAGAAGTGGTCTACATCATCTTTTCTTTCTAAAAGGATGGCGCTCCAGTATTCGTCACTTGCATCTGTTTGGAGGATGCGCTGGCCATCTGTCGGTATTCTGAGAGGTGGGGGAGATTGTGCTATCTTTTTCAATTGCTTGACAGCTTCAGTTTAGTCTGGACCCCAACGGAATGGCTGTTTTTTTAGCATGCGCGACAACTGGCTTGTATGGGCCGCAACTTTTGAGATAAAGCTTCTGACATAATTAATGATTCCAAGAAACTGTTGGATTTGTCTTTTGGATAAGCTTGTGTCAGGAAACTTCAATAATTCACTTGCAATGTGTGGTCCTAGATGGTAGGTACCATCTTTGAGGACCATGCCAAGGAACTCAATGGAGTTTTTCCCCATGCTACTTTTCTTTTGATACCATCTTTAGCTTGGTTTGTCTGGCTCTGATACCATCTGGCGAGGAATATCATCAAATGTGAAATAGATGGATGATGATGATTTGGATATATGGTCAACAGTGGGTTGATTAGTAGGGGGAACTGGCTCTATTTGTGAGGCTTGAGCATTTTCATCCTCAGAACTTTCACTTTCAATGATTGGGGTTGTGGAAGTGCTTGGATTATCAGTGTTAGTTGCCATGAGTAAACCAGAAATATCTGCGTATCCTGATTCTGAATCGGAGGTAGTGTTTTCAAGAATTGTTGTGTAAGAGGAGGAGGATGACACTGAATCAACAAATTCTGGTTCTGACTCTATTTCTGAAGTTGGAAGTTGCTTATCAACACCATAGTAATGATATTGATCAAGGGAATTTTTGTCTTTTGACTGAGGCGCCAGGGTTTCTTTTGGGGAATCTTCTAGAGGGACAGAAGAGGAAGTTTGAAGCTTTGATTTTGGTTCAGATATTTTGACCTTTGCCTTGGATTTTTTTGGAGAAGTAGGTTTCGGTTGAGAGACACTGGGACCGGGAGTATGTAAATGGGAAAAACCAAAGGACTGAATATAAACTGATTGTGGTCGGGAAGGTATGTAGAAAGGTTGATAAGTTTCAAAAATTGATGGTGGGACTGGGATGGACTGTGTTTGGGTAAAAAGTGAAGGCCTAGCTTTGTCAGCATCAATTCTTGCTAACTCAGCCTTGAGCTTTCTGATTTCAGCTTCCTTTCTGTTAAACTCTGGACCCCATACTTGATTATTGATCATCATTCCGAGATCTCTGTTAAGCTCTGTAATTCTTTCTTGGAAATTGTGATAAATCTGTTCAAGACGAGCACTGATGGATTCAGTCTGTGAAACGTGAGTGGCAACTCGGTCAATTTTCTTACCAAGTTGTTGTAAAGTTTGGTTCTGAACACTGGCGTTCTTTGTTCGCCAGTTGAGAACAGTTTCATACTGTTCCGGGGGTTCTGGTTGGCCTGTGGAGGCGATTGGAGATTGAACGAAAGGCTAGGAGACAACTTTGGTTTGGGGTCAACCTGTTTTCAAGTGGAGGAAAATTTTCTTCATAAGATTTTGAGAACATCATACAAGATCTTATTTTTGGTTGGACAGTTTGAGTGGGAGGCTTTGGGTCTGGAGGGGGTTGGTAAGTGTGGGTGTTGCAAGGAGTTTTTGTAAAAGAATGCTTTCTTTTTCTCCTCATGGTTTCTAACTCATAATCAATATCCGTGTCTGAATCTTCAAGACAAGGACAGTCAGGATTACACATATGGGCTTCAGGAAGATCCTATAGAAAATGACCATTGAGTTTATCAGGGTAAACTGGATACACGTCAGAGGTAAAACCATGAATATGAAGGGCTTTTTCTTGACCTATAGATACTGCGGTGACCATAGCAGTATATGAATGTCTTGGAGTCTCGGAATTGGCTATGGGCTCAGGTGTTTGAAAGGATAATTTAACTTGGCCATCTCGGCATCTTTCAAAAGTGGCTTGATGGACAGGTTCAGAATTTTGGTGGAACTGTTCATAATTGGTAAGCCATTCAAGAGGCATGAGTTTGAGCAGGTCTTGTTTCTGGATTTGTTTGGGAATTTGGATGATGGTAGGAATGGTGTCTGTGTCAGCAAGGATCATCAGGGCATCAGTTGTAGTGTGTGCTGTAGGAAGATCTAGTGCATGATTTTGTAATCTATACACTATTTGGTGATGGAGTGTGGCAATTTTTGAAGTAAGTGTTTGTTCTACTCCTTGGAGCTAGATCTGGACTTTCAACGTCTCTGGTAGGTTGGGATCTTCAAGGGACATATTGAAGTTTGGATAAAAGGTGAGTAAGACACTGCCAGCATGAAGAGTGGTTAAGATAGTTCCTATAATAGCATGTTGATACTGTTTGAACCTCGTGTCAAGAAGAGCAATTCTGGCTGTGACAGGTAAGCCTTTCCGGCCATGGAGGGTAAGAATGAGACGTACACCACCTAGGTGTAAATGAGTTTATCGTTCTTGTTTCCAAGAGGCGACGAGGTCTCGAGGTATTTCAAGAGTAATATATTGTTCACTCTGAGAGGCTTGAAGAGCACACTGATCTAAACGAGATAACTGGATGTATTCTTTTGGTAAAAGCCTTCGGGATGAGATGAGGTTTCAAATGCTAGTGATAGAAGTCTTTTGTTTGTAAAGCTGATAGGGGCTCATGACAGGAAATTGAGATTCATTAAATTGAGCTGATTATGGAATATAGGAATATTCGACAAGATTTGCTATTTTAGAGGCTACATGTTTGTAGCAAGATTTTGGCAAAGACAAGGTGGAAGAAAGAGAGACATGCGGAGAGGTAGATAAGGATGGAGTTGAAGATGATGCAGAAGTTGTTTCCATGTTTTGAGATTCTTCTTCTAGGGGTACGAATAATGTTACTTAAAATTACAAATGATACCACCTTTTAGATTCTTTTCTAATTGTGTTATTTGGAAAAAATTGATTGTTTCTCATCTTCCCAACAAAGATTTACTCATCGGTTTTGATGTTCTTCACTTGATCAAAAACCTCTTCATCACCCATTCAGGTATCGGGTATAAACAAATGTGCCTTCCTTATACAGATACTCTACGTCTGTATACGTTGTGTGAAACCCCTTCTCCTTATACCTCTATTTCTCAAAAATTCCTTGAATATTTTCCAGAAAGCCATTCCCAGTTCAAACATCTTTTATCTCTCTAGGAAAACTCTCAATTCTTCATCCATCTCCCTTTCAAACTCAATGAAGAAATCAACCCTACCAAAGCCACTCATCCTAGTATGAATCCTACTGATCTCTTGTTAGCAAAACAAGAATGTTCTTAGTTGCTGCAACAAGGCCTTATTAGGCCAACCAACTCCGAATGGGCTTGCCAAGCCTTTTATGTGGAAAAAAGGTCTGAGTTAGTTCGAGGTAAAAAGAGATTAGTCATTGATTATCAACCTCTCAACTCTTTTCTAAAAGATGATAGATTCCCTTTACCAAAGATCCAGTCCTTATTCAATCATCTCCAAGGTGCTCAAATATTTTCAAAGTTTGATCTCAAAGCCGGTTTTTGGCAATTGGGTATTACACCCTCTGATCGTCCTAAAACTGCATTCTGCATTCCTGATACAACAATTTAAAAAGGAAATCGTGGAGACTACTTTGACAATTTAAATGGCATGTGCATGGAAATTATAAGAAGCAAATATTTTGCATGGCTTTAAATGGCAAGCACGTTATGGCATGGGCAGTTTTGGCTTTGGATTTAATCCTTTCCATGCAAGAATTTAAAAGCCACAATTGAAGCATTATATAAAGGCCAAGCGAAGCAACAAAAAAGAAGATTATTCGACAGCCACACATACAAAAGAATTTGCAGGTGCAAAGGAGAAGAAAAAAAATAGAGGAGGCAGCTGTTTGAATTAATCTTTATGTCTAGTTTTATTAACTCTTTGATTCCCAATTTAATTATGTTAGGCTAGATTTTCTATTTGGTTGAGGGTGAATTCAAAATCCTAAACACGCTATGCAATTAAATTTAAATTCTATCATTTAATTTATTTAATGAGATTGTCTATGTTCTTCTATAATTATTGTTTATGATTTTATTCTTGTCTTGTTTGAGTGGCCAATTAGATATGACTTGAATAATTTCTATTGTTAGATTAAAATTCTTGATCCGCATTTGTCTTAATATTTTAATCATGAGTAGCAGGTTGGAATCAGTGATTTCAATTAGAGAACATATCATAGGTTAAATAATCCGAGCTTGTGTGTTTATTGCCTAGATCAACATAATATCTTTCTCTGTTTAATGCTTCCATTATCTTAAATTTAAAGAGCTTGTTTTAAATTATTTAATGGTTAAAAATTAGGGGAAGAGCTTGTTTTGCCTAACGATACACTAAGGAAAGATTGAGACTAACAAAACTTATTATTGTCTATGGTTGATAGTTTCAATATAAATTGATGATAGAATTGATATATTATGTGCATGTTTGGTGGTGGTGAATGATCCTGTAACCAAAGTTTTTCTCATTGTTATTTCTTTATCCTTTAATTAGAGTTTTTATTAAATTATTGTTTCATAGTTTTAATTTTCTTTATTTCTTGCTATTTAGTTAAAAATTCATAAAACCCCATTTTTCTATTTTTAGTTGGCATTGTCTTTAGTTAGATTAATTTATATTACTATTCTTATTATTATTTTATTTTAAGTCCTGCTTTAGAGTTGATAATAAATATAGCTCGTATAATCTCTGTGCGATCGATCTTTACTCGATCTGTAATAGATATTTATACTAGTAGTAAAGTTTTAAATTTGGTGCACCCTAACGACACTACAAAATTTTTGGCGCGTTGCCTGAGACTAGCGTCTAGTTTGTTTATTATCACTCGTTTTATTTTATTATTTTTACTTATTTTTTTCATTTAATTAATTTATTTTATTTTAATTAGTTTTTTATTTTTTTTATATTTAGATTTTCATGAGCATAGAGGACATTCGATTGAAACTCGAACAACTTAGAGCAACCTCATCATATTCATAATTCGATTTTGTCATCAACATTCCACTCCCGAAGACAGAGCCAGGTAGCCCAAAACCCGAATCTATAGCTCAGAATAACAACTGAACGCTTAAAAAGTTGGCAGCTCCTAACTTGGACCAGTAACTCAAACCAATGATTCATCTTCTTCTTACTTTTCATGGCAAATAAGCACTTGAAGGAGTTCCATGCGGTATATGCTCCACAATGAAACCAGCCAGGGTTTCTGAAGAGCAAGTTAAGCTAATGGCCTTCCCATTCTCTTTAGCGGATTCAGCCAAGGAATGGTTGTACTATCTTTCCTCCAGTACTGTAGCTACATGGAATGAGATGCATCAGATATTTTTAGAGAAATATTTCCCAACATCAAAAGCTGGTAGCATTCGAAAAGAAATTTATGGAATTCGACAGTATAATAAAGAGTCGCTCTATAACTATTGGGAACGATTCAAAAAGCTATGTGCTAGTTGCCTTCACCATTAAATAAGTGATCAGCTCTTTATTCAATACTTTTATGAGGGCCTACTCCCTATGGATAGGAGTATGATTGATGCCGCTAATGGAGGAGCACTGATGGATAAGACACCAAAAGCAGCTAGAAATCTCATTGCTGTTAATTCCCAATAGTTCAATACTAGGAACGATATACTACCACCACCTAAGCGAGTCAATAAGGTAATTACTACTTCCCTCGAACAACAAGTTTCAAATCTTACTTCTTTGGTGCAATAATTAGCCCTAAGGCAACAAGTGAGACCGTGTGGCATCTTTTCCATGGTCAAGCATGCAATTGATATGTGCCCTGCTCTCCAAAAGGGTTCACATGAGCAAGCCAATGCAGTTGAGGTGTTCCTAGGCCAACCAAGACAAAGGTATGATCCCTACTCTAAGTTTTACAATGAAAGGTGGAAAGATCACCCTAATTTTAAGTGTGGGAACCAACAACAAGGCATTTCTAATGTGGTACCATGTAGACCACCAGGCTACCCGTAATAGCGGGTGCATAGCCTTACCAAGTTCGACCACCTCCACCTCTTAAAAATCAGAGCCATATCGGAGTTTTACTTACCTTGAAAATATCTTTATTTTCAAAATCTTGTTCTTCATCTCACCAAAATGGTATGATTAAAATCTTTGTTCAATTTTTTCTTTCGACTTCTGGTGCAGAGAGAACTTCTAAATAATGGCATCATCATCATCTTCAACTCTACCTTCCCATCCTATTACTCTTTTTTCTATACTTTCTTTACCCAAATCTTGCACTTCTCACACTACCAATAAAATAGAAAATCTTGTTGAGTATTCCTATATTCCTAAATCTGCCCAAATTAATGAATCTTCTTACCCTCTTATAGGGGTGGGCGCGGTTCGGTTATGTTCGGTTTTTTACTAAATTTTTCATAATCGTTCGATTACGATTATTTTAAAATCATAATCGCGATTAATCAAATTACCGAAATAATCAAACACTCGATTAATTGAAATAATTCGATTCGGTTCGATTATTTCGATTATGGGCCTATTGGACCTATTTTGGGCTTTTTAAAATTTAAAACTTTAAATTAATAAATCTAGTACAAACATAAAAAGTTAACAAACAAAAAATCAAAATATGTCTCAAAGTATATTCAAGAACACATAACATGTTCAAATAACAAGTTCAAATCAAAATAAATAAGCAAAAAAGTCTTTTAAACTTTAACAAAACTACAAAAGTAATAAACATCAATCAACTCCCAAATCCCAATTACTCCTCAGCTGCTTGTTCTTGTTGAGCTAATATTGGCCTACCAAATTCTAGATTTGACCTCAAAGGTATTTTTCTTTTTTTTTCCATCATCAACCTCAACCTCTTGCACGTCCTCAATAAAAACTCTCGTGTTTTCTAAGCTATGACTTTCTAAACTCTTCTCTCTCTCTCTGCAAATGAAGTTCTAAAGAAAAGAAAAGAATAAAGATTTTATCTGTTCATTTTGAAATCTCAAGGAAGTATGCTCTGCACTTGCCTTTCAGCAAGGATCCTGTGCATCAGAAAACTTGATAAATTTTATCTGGTTTGGTACCCTGTTTTAGACTAAAAGGAAAGTCTGTTTTGGGTTGTAGAACCTAAAAAATTGTTTTAAGGATTTTGATGCTCATACAAGTATATCGGCTGGAAACCAGGACTTGCGGGCTACTGGCCCAAAGTACAGTTTTAACTGTTGTAGACCTGGTGTAAACAACGCCACGTACTAATATGGTATCAGAGCCATATCGGAGTTTTACTTACCTTGAAAATTTTTGTTTTCAAAACTTTGTTCTTCATTTCACCAAAATGGTATGATTAAAATCTTTATTCCATTTTGATCAATAGACTTCAGGAGCAGAGAGAATTTCTAAATCATGGCATCATCTTCATCTTCAACTTCAACTCCTTCGAACCCTATTACTCTTTCTTCTACACTTTCTTTACCCAAATCTTGCACTTCTCACACTACCAATAAAATCGAAAATCTTGTAGAATACTCCTATATCCCTGAATCTGCCCAAATTAGTGAATCCTCCTACCCTCTTATCAGTCCTTACCAGTTGTACAAACGACCCAGTTCTTTTACCCGAAGCATTAGAACTCTTATCTCCACTAAAAGGCCTCACCCAAAAGAATACATCCAGTCTTCTAGACTTGATCAGTGTTCACTCCAAGCAACCACTGCTGAGCAATATGTAACTCTGGAAATCCCTTCAGAGTTAATCTCAAACTGGAAAAGAGAAGGTTATACTCATCTCCATCTCGGAGGAGTAAGATTAATCCTCACCCTTCATGGGAGAAAAGGATTACCGGTCACAGCTCGAATTGCTATGCTAGATACCCGGTTCAAACAGTACCAAGATGCTGTTATAGGTACTGTCCTCACAACCCTTCATGCAGGAAGTGTTTTACTCACTTTCTATCCAAATTTCAACCTTTCTCTTCAAGATACCAACCTTCCAACAGCCTTGAAAGTCCAAGTCCAAATTCAAGGTGCAGAACAAATTTCTTCAGCCAAAATTGCTACCCTTCATCATCAGTTGGTCTATAGGCTTCAAAATCATGCCTTAGATCTACCCACACCTGAACATCACTCTGACACCCTCATGGTGTTAGCAGAATCAGATCAGATCCCAACCATTATCCAGATCCCAAGACAAATACCTCGACATGAGCTCATCCGACATGCCTCTTGAATGGATCTCCAACTATGAGCAGTTCCATAATAATACCACTCCTATTCAGACATCAGAAAGCATGTTTGAAAGACGACATGATGGAACAGTTCGTATGACTTTCAAACCACCTCCAAGTGCTCCACAAGAGCCTCCTCGGCTCTCTTTCACTTATTCCTCAATGATCACAGCTGTTCAGACAGCTCAAGAAGATCTGCCAATCACAGGGTTCAATTCTGATGGTTACCCTGTATATCCAGCCAAACAAAATGGACATTTCCTATGGGATGTCCCTGGATCAGGAATGTGCGACCCAAATTGTCCCTGTTGGGATGATTGGGAAGAGGACGATGATTATGACACCAAAAGGAAAAGAAAACCCAAAAAGAAAACCTTCCCTGTCCCATGTAAACACTGTGAACCCAAACCACCAAAGGCCCTCCACCTCCACCAAGTCCACTACCCATCTACAAAAAAGAACTCAAATGGATTGCAAGAAATTGCAAATCTGAAGTTCCTTCCATTTCTCACAACTCCACACCAATCGTACAACCATTGGCTTGTATGATGTTTTCCTCCACCTCTTCAGACTATTCTTCATCTTTTCCTCCTATTGACACCCATACTGATTCACAACGTAATGTTGTGTCTAAACCTTTTATTCCTTCAGCTATTACCTCAACCGGTCATCTTGAACCTCCTAAACCTTTTGAATCCGTTCTCAACTGGCAAACCCAAAATGCCAGAGCACAAAATGATACCTTGTTGAATATCCATTCCAAGGTTGAAAAAATCAGTTCTGGCTGAGCAGTTGAGGCGAAAGTTGACTCAATTCTGACTCAAATGGAGCGGATCCACGAGAATCTTAAATCGAGAATTGTTCAATTGGATTGAGCTCGAACCATGCTTGCTCAACGATACAATGGCCCGAGTTTGACCAAAAAGAAAGAGATCGACGCTTACAAGGCCGAGCTTGCCCAGTTGAATCGAAAAACAAAGACCTACCTTGTTTACCACATCACCACCCATACCCACCATAAGTCCACCTTACCACCCATTTGCTTCTATGCTTTCTCCAATCAGATCTTATGATCCATCCAAATTATTTGGCATGACTCATACTCTATTCAGAGACCACCCTATTCCACCAGCACCAAAACCTAAATCAAAACCAAAACCCAAACCTCAGCCTCCTCCTCCAGTCAGAACCTACAAATCCTCCTTAACTATTCCAGAGCACCACTCTCCAACTCACACCCCAACATCACCACAGCCTCCACCACCAACACAGTCTAAAGATAAAACCCCTATGCATCAATACAGTGCTCAAGTAGCCGATCCATCTTCCGAACCTGATGAATCCACTTCTGATTCAAACCTAGCTGTTTCAGAACCTTCTACTGACACAGCCTCTTCTTCACCATCTACATCCAGTGATTCTGAAAAGTCTTATCTTTGATATTACCCGAATCCTCATGGCTGACAATCCACCCGAACAAGGCCAAACCTCTAGACCACCCGAACCATATTTTGACATTCCCTCAGATATTGAGGATGAACCTCCAGCTGAATCTTCTGCCACAACTCAACCCCCTCGCGGTCAAACCAGTGAAAAACCATCCAATGGTCCATGGTTTACATTTGATGATATTCCATCTCATAAATGGCGAGACAGACTTGCTTGAAATGTGCTGCTGGATTGATCTCCAAATGTTACGGTCGGGAGCAACTACTCATTCCGTCTTGGGAATTTCTTTTCGTTTCACGGGTGCCACTAAGAGATTGGTTTGATTCATTAGGCCATCTGAGCAAGCTGCAATTTGTTCAATTACCGAAGTCTCAAGCTGCTCTTGCGTCATTCATGATCGATTTCTAGGCGATCCAGTGCGCGTTTTTGAAGGCTGCGCGAGAGACTATCTCAATATGAAATCTTTGCTCTCTCAATCTAAAGATCTTGAATTCCATTACAAAAGAATGTCTCTCTTGTACTACAAGCAATGGATTCAATGAACCTACATGAAGCATGTCTTTCTGGCTTCCTACGGATGAACTACAACCCCGGACATCCAAAGGCGGCTCAAAACTCACAATCTTAGTCTTGACACTATATCTCTTGGCAAAATCTTTGATTGCTAAGACATGCCTTGATAAACTTTGTGAGCAAAAACAGTTTTTCAAAGAAGCTGTTAAAAGACAAAGAGCCATTCATGAGTGCTTGCAAAAAACCTTATCTCGGATCAAGTGCAAAAGAAAAAGGATTGTGATTGCGGTTCCAAAAGAAAAAGGCATTTAGGAAATTCAGCAATCGAAATATTCTTGAAAGCCTCGCAAATCCGAGAAAGCCTTACAGATTCTTGGGAAAAAATCAAGTTCATTCGAGAGATCGAAACGGAGAAAATCAAGCGGATGTTTTATCTGCAAGAAAAAAAGGTCACTATGCCAAAGATTGTCCCAACAAACGAGAAAAATCTATTCGGCTAGTTGAACACCTTGAGCCACCACCAGTTATTCTCACGAAAAAGAAGAGCTTGAATTCTATTTCTCGAACAAGAAGAACCCAGTGATGAAACCGTGTTATTTTGGAAGACTCATCTAGTGATTGAGAAAATGATGAGCCTCAAAACATTTTCCATCAGCAGATTGTTGTCTCTCGACACTTGTTCCCATTCCTTCCATTAAACTCCAAATCTTACCTTGAAATTCCACGGGCCCATTCCGGAATTGGTCTTTTAGATCTTTGGAGCCCAGAGAAGTATGTTAAATCCGGCCATTCTTCCCCGAAAAAGTTTGGACCCATTCGAAGAACATTTCCGGGTTGCAAGTGGAAAATTCTTCACTACCAAATTGATTACCAAAAAACCCATTGGTATTGACTTTTTCCTAATTGTGTCATTTGGACCAAAGTTATCGGATCAATTTGCCTAATAAGGATATCTTGTTAGGTTTTGACATAATTCACCCGGATCAAACACCTCAGGATCATTCCCAATGGCATCAGAGTCAAGTCCATGTTCACCTTTCCACGAGACATCTTGAAACTTTACAATTTATGCGAAACACCCCATCTTACCACGACATTTCAACCAAGCTTTTACAATATTGTCGAGAATCCCATTACGGTTCACCCATCAAACCCTTTGGAAAAATCGGTCTTTCTTCATTAAGTTGCCCTTGAAACTAAATGAAGATGTTAATCCCACAAAAGCCACTCATCCGGGAATGAGTCCTTGACTTAGTCTGCCCCAAACAGTGTTCCCGATTGTTAGCCCAAGGTCTTATAGAACCTACCCATTCTCAATGGGCTTGCCAAACCTTTTATGTTGAAAAACATTACGAGATTGTCAGGAAGAAAGCGCTTAGTCATTGACTACCAGGCCATTAAACATGTTTTTACAAGATGATAAATTCCCATTGCCCAAAAGACAAAGCATGTTTACTTTTCTCAAAAATGCCCGATCTTTTCAAAATTTGATTTAAAATCAGGTTTTTGGCAATTAGGCATTGAACCTTCTGAACGGTACAAAACTGCTTTTTGTATCCCCAATGCTCATTTCCAATGGGCCAGTTTTACCGCCGGTCTTAAAACAGCCCCTTCCATTTTCCAAAAATCCATGGTCAAAATCTTTGAACCCATTCTGCATCATGCATTGATTTACATTGACGATATTTTACTGTTTTCAGGAACACATGATGAACATCGCCAGTTGTTAAATCAGTTCTTTGATATTATCCAAACTCATGGCATCATGTTGTCAGCAAAGAAAAGCACCATTGCAACGGATAATATTGAATTCCTTGGTATGATCATTAAAGACGGACACTACCAACCAGGAAAGCACATTGCCCAAGAATTGCTTCACTTTCCAGATCAGCCACTTTCCAAAAAGCAAGTCCAACAATTTCTTGGCATTGTCAACTACATCAGAGACTTTATCCCACATGTCGACCATTACACTCATCACCTTTCGGCTTTATTGAAAAAGAAGCCTCCAGTGGAATTCGGACCACACAAGTCTTGTCCTTTACTCTAAAGCAACTTGCGCAAGATCTCGCCACCATTAAAGTTGATCACGGATGGCAAACGCATATTGCAAGCGGATGCTTTAGTGATGAATCATGGGGTGCCATCCTTCTTGAAGAAATCAATGGAAAAGAACACTTTATCGCTCACGCTAGTGACAATTTCGACACACGAAAACCTTTACCATAGCGTTTTCAAAGAGATCTTAGCAGTAAAGAATGGCATCAAAAAATTTGAGTTTCATCTCATTGGACATCATTTTCTCATCCGAATGGACAGTTCGACCTTTCCCAATATCCTCGATTTCAAAGGTATCTTGTTCCCGAAAAGATGTTACTCGGGTTAAAAGATTGGTTTTCCAAATATGATTTCTCTGTCAAGTATAAAAGGATCTCAAAACCTCATCACGATATGCTATCCCGACTCTCAAAACCGAGAAACGACCTCAGCCCTTGTTTCCACCAAATATCACTTTCCCATTATTCTCATGGCTACTCTTCCTTCCTTACGAAGCCATCACCAAAAAGGCATTTCCCTTGGCAAAACCTTCACCTCGGTCTTTGCCCTCCAAGAATTTGCAAAAAAAGGCTATGTTTAAATTCTTCATGAAAAGCTTACCTTTTAGCGATTCATTTCCTTTCTCAACCTTCCATCCAGAAAACATGTTTCTTACTGGTTTAACACTTGATCCACCCAATGAAATTACCGAAGATGAGTTATGGTACATCTGGTGCCTAACTGTCTTATATGCTACTAAGTTGGTTTTACCGCAGTTCATTCAACCTTGTCCCATCTCCTTAATCCAGAAAAATCCACCTCTCTTATCTGGACCCTTCTCGAGTGGTTCTCCCCCATTCCCTGGTGGAGAAAGAAATTACAGCAATTAACTGAATTATACAATCTTGATCGAATGCACGCATCGAAGCCAAAATGTTCACATCGTGTTCATTATCCATCGCCCGTATTTCCAACATCCAGGACACCAACCTTTTACGGACTCGAGATCGGTATATGAATATCTCACCACTCCTCATCCCGCCTCATTGAAAATGAATTCCCCAACCTCAACAATTACCTTTCCCAACTCAACCACCAAACTCCACCGCATAAGGATATTTTCACACATCCGGCCCTCGACATGACATGATTATGATTCCCACTCCATCGACCATATCCAAACCAAAGTCCACCGGTATCATCATCAAGGAAGAAAAACCAGACTACACGACTTCCTTTGCCAAGACTCTCGAGACCCATGGGAAGACTTCCTTCCACTCGCCAACACCTTGACAGTTCCCAACCATCCATGCATGAACCCGGGATCATCATCTCAACCTCGCCTCGGAAAAAGACAAAGCAACTCGGACATCACCTCAACAATTACCACCCCGGGCTACGGGAGAGATTGTCCTTATCCACCTTGCCGTGGTCCCCGTTCTGAGCATCCAAAGCTCTCCAAGACATTTTTCCCAAAAGATAATGATCGTGATCCGGATGAATCAGTTGGTCATCGAAGGCGACTACATGAATCTCCGCTCTCCATCCAAAAGTAGTTTGTCTTGTTGCAATAAATAAAGTAGTTTGTCTTGTTGCATAATTAAAGTAGTTTGTGTTGTTGTAATAATTATGTTTTGCTTTTGCTTTATAGTTTTGTCTTGTTGTGATCATTAAAGTTTGCTTTTACTTTAAGCTTTTACTTTTGTAAAAGTCATGTCCACGTCATGCTTTAAGTCTTTGTCGCTTGTAATAATTAAAGGAGTGTAATAAGTGTGTCTTTTACTTTTCAAAAAGCAAAAGATAAGGGTCCTGTCTTATCTTTACGCTTTGGAATCCTTATATAAAGGATTTCTCTCCTCCTTGTAACATAGATCGAAATCAATAAAAACTCTCGTGTTTTCTAAGCTATGACTTTCTAAACTCTTCTCTCTCTCTCTGCAAATGAAGTTCTAAAGAAAAGAAAAGAATAAAGATTTTATCTGTTCATTTTGAAATCTCAAGGAAGTATGCTCTGCACTTGCCTTTCAGCAAGGATCCTGTGCATCAGAAAACTTGATAAATTTTATCTGGTTTGGTACCCTGTTTTAGACTAAAAGGAAAGTCTGTTTTGGGTTGTAGAACCTAAAAAATTGTTTTAAGGATTTTGATGCTCATACAAGTATATCGGCTGGAAACCAGGACTTGCGGGCTACTAGCCCAAAGTACAGTTTTAACTGTTGTAGACCTGGTGTAAACAACGCCACGTACTATTAGCCCGCAAGTCCTGGTTTTAACTGTTGTAGACCTGGTGTAAACAACGCCACGTACTATTATGGTATCAGAGCCATATCGGAGTTTTACTTACCTTGAAAATTTTTGTTTTCAAAACTTTGTTCTTCATTTCACCAAAATGGTATGATTCAAATCTTTATTCCATTTTGATCAATAGACTTCAGGAGCAGAGAGAATTTCTAAATCATGGCATCATCTTCATCTTCAACTTCAACTCCTTCGAACCCTATTACTCTTTCTTCTACACTTTCTTTACCCAAATCTTGCACTTCTCACACTACCAATAAAATCGAAAATCTTGTAGAATACTCCTATATCCTGAATCTGCCCAAATTAGTGAATCCTCCTACCCTCTTATCGGTCACTTACCCGGTTGTATAAACGACCCAGTTCTTTTACCCGAAACATCAGAACTCTTATCTCCACTAAAAGGCCTCACCCAAAAGAATACATCCAGTCTTCTAGACTTGATCAGTGTTCACTCCAAGCAACCACTACTGAGCAATATGTAACTCTGGAAATCCCCGAGTTAATCTCAAACTGGAAAAGAGAAGGTTATACTCATCTCCATCTCGGAGGAGTAAGATTAATCCTCACCCTTCATGGGAGAAAAGGATTATCGGTCACAGCTCGAATTGCAATGCTAGATACCCGGTTCAAACAGTACCAAGATCTTTGTTATAGTCTTGTCCTCACAACCCTTCATGCGGGAAGTGTTTTACTCACTTTCTATCCAAATTTCAACCTTTCTCTTGAAGATACCAACCTTCCAACAGACCTTGAAAGTCCAAGTCCAAATTCAAGGTGCGAAACAAATTTCTTGACCAAAATTGCTACCCTTCATCATCGGTTGGTCTATAGGCTTCAAAATCATGCCTTAGATCTACCCACACCGAACATCACTCGACACCCTCATGGTGTTAGCGAGAATCGAATCGAGATCCCAACCATTATCCGATCCCAAGACAAATTCCTCGACATGAGCTCATCCGACATGCCTCTTGAATGGATCTCCAACTATGAAGCGATTCCATAATAATACCACTCTGTTCGGACATCGAAAGCATGTTTGAAAGGCGACATGATGGAGCAGTTCGTATGACTTTCAAACCACCTCCAAGTGCTCCACAAGAGCCTCGCCGACTCTCTTTCACTTATTCTCAATGATCACATTTGTTCGGACATTTCGAGAAGATCTGCCAATCACGGGGTTCAATTTTGATGGTTACCTGTATATCGATAAACAAAATGGACATTTCTTATGGGATGTCCTGGATCGAGAATGTGCGACCCAAATTGTCCTGTTGGGATGATTGGGAAGAGGGCGATGATTATGACACCAAAAGGAAAAGAAAACCCAAAAAAAAAACCTTCCCCTGTCCCATGTAAAACACTTTGTGAACCCAAACCACCAAAAGACCCTCCACCTCCACCAAGTCCACTACCCATTTACAAAAAGAACTCAAATGGATTGCAAGAAATTGCAAATCTGAAGTTCCTTCCATTTCTCACAACTCCACACCAATCGTACAACCATTGGCTTGTATGATGTTTTCCTCCACCTCTTCAGACTATTCTTCATCTTTTCCTCCTATTGACACCCATACTGATTCACAACGTAATGTTGTGTCTAAACCTTTTATTCCTTCAGCTATTACCTCAACCGGTCATCTTGAACCTCACAAACCTTTTGAATCCGTTCTCAACTGGCAAACCCAAAATGCCAGAGCACAAAATGATACCTTGTTGAATATCCATTCCAAGGTTGAAAAAATCAGTTCTGGAACTGAGCAGTTGAGGCGAAAGTTGACTCAATTCTGCTCAAATGGAGCGGATCCACGAGAATCTTAAATCCGAGAATTGTTCAATTGGATTGAGCTCGAACCATGCTTGCTCAACGATACAATGGCCCGAGTTTGACCAAAAGAAAAGAGATCGACGCTTACAAGAGGCTTGCCCAGTTGAATCGAAAAACAAAGACCTACCTTGTTTACCACATCACCACCCATACCCACCATAAGTCCACCTTACCACCCATTTGCTTCTATGCTTTCTCGATCAGATCTTATGATCCATCCAAATTATTTGGCATGACTCATACTCTATTCGAGACCACCCTATTCCACCAAAGACCAAAACCTAAATCAAAACCAAAACCCAAACCTCGGCCTCCTCCTCCAAATCGAACCTACAAATCCTCCTTAACTATTCCAGAGCACCACTCTCCAACTCACACCCCAACATCACCACGACCTCCACCACCAACACGGTCTAAAGATAAAACCCCATGCATCAATACGATGCTCAAGTAGCCGATCCATCTTCCGAACTTTGATGAATCCACTTGATTCAAACCTAGTTTGTTTAACCTTCTACCGACACAACCTCTTCTTCATCATCTACATCCAGGTGATTACGAAAAGTCTTATCTTTGATATTACCCGAATCCTCATGGTGACAATCCACCCGAACAAGGCCAAACCTCTAGACCACCCGAACCATATTTTGACATTCCGCCGGATATTGAGGATGAACCTCCAGTGAATCTTACGCCACAACTCAACCCCCTCGCGGTCAAACCGGTGAAAAACCATCCAATGGTCCATGGTTTACATTTGATGATATTCCATCTCATAAATGGCGAGGCAGACTTGCTTGAAATGTGCTGGATTGATCTCCAAATGTTACGGTCGGGAGCAACTACTCATTCCGTCTTGGGAATTTGCTTTTTTCTCGTTTCACGGGTGCCCTAAGAGATTGGTTTGATTCATTAGGCCAATCTGAGCAAGCTGCAATTTGTTCAATTACGAAGTCTCAACTGCTCTTGCAATCATTCATGATCAGTTTCTAGGCGATCCAGCTGCAGTTTTTGAAGCTGCACGCAGAGACTTTCTCAATATGAAATCTTTGCTCTCTCAATGCTAAAGATCTTGAATTCCATTACAAAAGAATGTCTCTCTTGTACTACAAGCAATGGATTCAATGAGCCTACATTGAAGCATGTCTTTCTCGCTTCTGCTACCGGATGAACTACAACCGGACATCCAAAGGCACTCAAAACTCACAATCTTAGTCTTGACACTATATCTCTTGGCAAAATCTTTGATTGCTAAGACATGCCTTGATAAACTTTGTGAGCAAAAACAGTTTTTCAAAGAAGCTTTAAAAGACAAAGAGCCATTCCGTAGTGCTTGCAAAAACCTTATCTCGGATCAAGTGCAAAAAGAAAAAGGATTGTGATTGCGGTTCCAAAAAGAAAGGCATTTCCGGAAATTCAGCAATCCGAATATTCTTGAAAGCCTCGCAAATCCGAAAAGCCTTCTGATTCTTGGGAAAAAATCAAGTTCATTCGAGAGATCGAAACGGAGAAAATCAAGCGGATGTTTTATCTGCAAGAAAAAAGGTCACTATGCCAAAGATTGTCCCAACAAACGAGAAAAATCTATTCGGCTAGTTGAACACCTTCAGGCTACCACCTAATATTCTCCCTAAAAAAAAAAACTTGAATTCTATTTCTCGAACAAGAAGAACCCACTGATGAAACCGTGTTCGCCCTGGAAGACTCATCTAGTGATTCAGAAAATGATGAGCGTCAAAACATTTTCCATCAACGATTGTTGTCTCTCGACACTACATTCCCATTCCTTCCATTAAACTCCAAATCTTACCTTGAAAATTCCACGGGCCCATTCCGGAATTGGTCTTTTAGATCTTTGGAGCCAGAGAAGTATGTTAAATCCAGCCATTCTTCCCCAGAAAGCTGGACCCACTACGAAGAACATTTTAGGGTTGCAAGTGGAAAATTCTTCACTACCAAATTGATTACCAAAAAACCCATTGGTATTGACTTTTTCCTAATTGTGTCATTTGGACCAAAGTTATCGGATCAATTTGCCTAATAAGGATATCTTGTTAGGTTTTGACATAATTCACCGGATCAAACACCTCCGGATCATTCCCAATGGCATCCGAGTCAAGTCCATGTTCAAACCTTTCCACAGACATCTTGAAACTTTACAATTTATGCGAAACACCCCATCTTACCACGACATTTCAACCAAGCTTTTACAATATTGTCCGAATCCCATTACGAGTTCACCCATCAAACCCACTTTGGAAAAATCGTCTTTCTTCATTAAGTTGCCCTTCAAACTAAATGAAGATATTAATCCACAAAAGCCACTCATCCGGGAATGAGTCCTTGACTTAGTCTAGCCCAAACAGAGTGTTCCCGATTGTTAGCCCAAGGTCTTATAGAACCTACCCATTCTCAATGGGCTTGCCAAGCCTTTTATGTTGAAAAACATTTACGAGATTGTCCGTGGGAAGAAACGCTTAGTCATTGACTACCAGCCATTAAACATGTTTTTACAAGATGATAAATTCCCATTGCCCAAAAGACAAAGCATGTTTACTTTTCTCAAAAATGCCCAGATCTTTTCAAAATTTGATTTAAAATCGGGTTTTTGGCAATTAGGCATTGAACCTTACGAGCGGTACAAAAGCGCTTTTTGTATCCCCAATGCTCATTTCAATGGACAGTTTTACCCTTCGGTCTTAAAACAGCCCCTTCCATTTTCCAAAAATCCATGGTCAAAATCTTTGAACCCATTCTGCATCATGCATTGATTTACATTGACGATATTTCTTGTTTTGAGGAACACATGATGAACATCGCCGGTTGTTAAATCAATTCTTTGATATTATCCAAACTCATGGCATCATGTTGTCGGCAAAGAAAGCACCATTGCAGCGGATAATATTGAATTCCTTGGTATGATCATTAAAGGCGGACACTACCAACCGGAAAGCACATTGCCCAAGAATTGCTTCACTTTCCGGATCGACCACTTTCCAAAAGCAAGTCCAACAATTTCTTGGCATTGTCAACTACATCGAGACTTTATCCCACATGTCGACCATTACACTCATCACCTTTCGGCTTTATTGAAAAAGAAGCCTCGGAATGGAATTCGGACCACACAAGTCTTTGTCCTTTACTCTAAAGCAACTTGCGCAAGATCTGCCACCATTAAAGTTGATCACAGATGGCAAACGCATATTGCAGACAGATGCTAGTGATGAATCATGGGGTGCCATCCTTCTTGAAGAAATCAATGGAAAAGAACACTTTATCGCTCACGCTAGTGGACAATTTTCTGACACACAGAAGCACTACCATAGCGTTTTCAAAGAGATCTTAGCGGTAAAGAATGGCATCAAAAAGTTTGAGTTTCATCTCATTGGACATCATTTTCTTATCCGAATGGACAGTTCGACCTTTCCCATATCCTCAATTTCAAAGGTAATACTGTTCCCGAAAAGATGTTACTCAGGTTAAAAGATTGGTTTTCCAAATATGATTTCTCTGTCCAGCATATAAAAGGATCTCAAAACCTCATCCCTGATATGCTATCCCGACTCTCAAAACCAGAACAGCCTCTAGCCCTTGTTTCCACCAGATATCACTTTCCCATTATTCTCATGGCTACTTCCCTTCCTTCTGAAGCCATCACCAAAAAGGCATTTCCCCTTGGCAAAACCTTCACCTCAGTCTTTGCCCTCCAAGAATTTGCAAAAAAGGCTATGTTTAATTCTTCATGAAAGCTTACCTTTTAGCGATTCATTTCCTTTCTCAACCTTCCATCCAGAAAACATGTTTCTTACTGGTTTAACACTTGATCCACCCAATGAAATTACCGAAGATGAGTTATGGTACATCTGGTGCCTAACTGTCTTATATGCTACTAAGTTGGTTTTACCAGTTCATTCAACCTTGTCCCATCTCCTTAATCCAGAAAAATCCACCTCTCTTATCTGGACCCTTCTCGAGTGGTTCTCCCCCATTCCCTGGTGGAGAAAGAAATTACAGCAATTAACTGAATTATACAATCTTGATCGAATGCCTGCATCTGAAGCCAAAATGTTCACATCTGTTCATTATCCATCGCCCATATTTCCAACATCCAGACACCAACCTTTTCTGGACTCAAGATCAGGTATATGAATATCTCACCACTCCTCATCCTGCCCTCATTGAAAGTGAATTCCAGCCCAACCTCAACAATTACCTTTCCCAACTCAACCACCAAACTCCACCGCATAAGGATATTTTCACACATCCTTTGGCCTCAACATGACATGATTATGATTCCCACTCCATCAGCCATATCCAAACCAAAGTCCACCGGTATCATCATCAAGGAAGAAAAACCGGACTTTACTGATTTCCTTTACCAAGACTCTCAAGACCCATGGGAAGACTTCCTTCCACTCAGCCAACACCTTCAACAGTTCCCACAACCATCCATGCATGAACCAGGATCATCATCTCAACCTCCGCCTCAGAAAAAAGACAAAGCAACTCAGACATCACCTCAACAATTACCACCAGGCTACAGGAGAGATTGTCCTTATCCACCTTGCCGTGGTCCCCGTTGCAAGCATCCAAAGCTCTCCAAGACATTTTTCCCAAAAGATAATGATCGTGATCCAGATGAATCAGATTGGTCATCTGAAGACGACTACATGAATCTCCGCTCTCCATAAAGTAGTTTGTCTTGTTGCAATAAATAAAGTAGTTTGTCTTGTTGCAATAATTAAAGTAGTTTGTGTTGTTGTAATAATTATGTTTTGCTTTTGCTTTATAGTTTTGTCTTGTTGTGATCATTAAAGTTTGCTTTTACTTTAAGCTTTTACTTTTGTAAAAGTCATGTCCACGTCATGCTTTAAGTCTTTGTCGCTTGTAATAATTAAAGGAGTGTAATAAGTGTGTCTTTTACTTTTCAAAAAGCAAAAGATAAGGGTCCTGTCTTATCTTTACGCTTTGGAATCCTTATATAAAGGATTTCTCTCCTCCTTGTAACATAGATCGAAATCAATAAAAACTCTCGTGTTTTCTAAGCTATGACTTTCTAAACTCTTCTCTCTCTCTCTGCAAATGAAGTTCTAAAGAAAAGAAAAGAATAAAGATTTTATCTGTTCATTTTGAAATCTCAAGGAAGTATGCTCTGCACTTGCCTTTCAGCAAGGATCCTGTGCATCAGAAAACTTGATAAATTTTATCTGGTTTGGTACCCTGTTTTAGACTAAAAGGAAAGTCTGTTTTGGGTTGTAGAACCTAAAAAATTGTTTTAAGGATTTTGATGCTCATACAAGTATATCGGCTGGAAACCAGGACTTGCGGGCTACTGGCCCAAAGTACAGTTTTAACTGTTGTAGACCTGGTGTAAACAACACAACAGCAGCAAAAAATCAAGTGTCACACTCCCAATCAGTTTTATTGCAGTAAACTAATGTATTTGTCTCATATGACCTTAACTTATTCTTAAATAACAATTACCAACATTTAAGCTAATTATTTCAAATGAGTGGGGGAATTGAAAATTGTACAACATTTAAGAGCGCAATGCTCTCTGTTTATAGATTCTCTAACCAATGAAATGATGTGAGTAAAACTTGATAATCTGGCATGTGAATGATATACAAGTTATTTAATTCAAATTTTATTTATTTATTTTAGTAATGATGAAGGCCAATTGCAGTAGATTATTATTATTTACTGGGTAAAATTTACATAGTAATAGAAATTATACCAAATAAATTCAATTTCAATGCCCGAATCATTTAAAAAAAATTCTTTCTTCTTTTTTAAATTAAACTTGGCCAAATTTCCTAAATCAATTCCATTTTCTATCTTTCATAAATCATATTCATAATATCTTAACAAACCATTTATTGATTATTTAACGTATCACAACTCACAAGCGGCGGAGACGACAGCGGCAGCAGCAGCAGCAGCAACAGCAGCGATGAGCGGGAGCGGCAGCAGCAGCAACGACGAACCAGCTGCAGCAGCAGCAGCGACGAAGGTCACGAGTTTTGTTTCAGTTTAGTTTAGAGCTCACTTAGCTTTTAGGGATTGCACAGAATCATGGATTGTTATTCGGTGTTTTTTAATGTTCGGTTCGATTTTTCAATTTTTTTTTAAAAACCGAAAACCGAACCGATTAATTTTACTATTTTTACTATTTTGTTTATTCGGTTTTTTTGATGTAAAAAAACCGCAAAAAAACCGAACCGAACCGATCGGTTCGGTTCGATTTTTGATTAATCAACTTTTTTTGCCCACCCTACCCTCTTATCAGTCTTTACCAGTTATACAAACGTCCTAATTCTTTTACCCGAAACATCAGAACTCTTATATCCACTAGAAGGCCTCAACCAAAAGAATATATCCAGTCTTCTCGACTTGATCAATGTTCACTCCAAGCAACTAATGCTGAACAATATGTAACTCTTGAAATTCCTTTCGAGTTAATTTCAAATTGGAAAAGAAAAGGTTATACTCATCTCTATCTGGGAGAAGTAAGATTAATCCTCATGCTTCATGGGAGAAAAGGATTACCAGTTACAGCCTGAATTGCTATGCTTGATACTCGGTTCAAACAGTACCAAGATGCTGTTATAGGTACTGTTCTCACAACTCTTCATGCAGGAAGTGTTCTACTCACTTTCTACCCAAATTTCAACCTTTCTCTTCAAGATACCAACCTTTCAACAGCCTTGAAAGTCCAAGTCCAAATTCAAGGTGCAGAACAAATTTCTTCAGCTAAACTTGCTACCCTTCATCATCAATTGGTCTATAGGCTCCAAAATCATGCCTTAGATCTACCCACACCTGAACATCACTCTGACACGCTCATGGTGTTAGCAGAATCATATCAGATCCCAACCATCATCTAGATCCCAAGACAAATTCCTCGACATGAGCTCATAAAGCTTATGCCTCTTGAATGGATCTCGAACTATGAGCAGTTCCATAATAATACAACTCCTATTCAGACATCCGAAAGCATGTTTGAACGAAGACAAGATGGAACAGTTCGTATGACTTTCAAACCACCTCCAAGTGCTCCACAAGAGCCTCCTCGGCTCTCTTTCACTTATTCCTCAATGATCACAACTGTTCAGACAGCTCAAGAAGATCTGCCAATCACAGGGTTCAATTCTGATGGTTATCCTGTTTATCCAGCTAAACAAAATGGCCATTTCTTATGGGATGTCCCTGGCTCAGGCATGTGCGACCCAAATTGTCCTTGTTGGGATGATTGGGAAGAGGACGATGATTATGACACCAAAAGGAAAAGAAAATCAAAAAAGAAAAACTCACCTGTCCCATGCAAACACTGTGAACCCAAACCACCTAAAGACCCTCCACCTCCACCAAGTCCACTACCCATTTACAACAAACAACTCAAATGGATTGCAAGAAATTGCAAAACTGAAGTTCTTTCAAGTTCTCACACTTCCACACCTATCGTACAACCATTAGCTTGTATGATGTTTTCTTCTACCTCTTCTGATTATTCTTCTTCTTTTCCTCCTCTTGAAACTCATACTGATTCACAACGCAATGTTGTGTCTAAACCCTTCATTCCTTCAGCCATTACCTCAACTGGTCATCTTGAACCTCCAAAAACCTTTGAATCAGTCCTCAGCTGGCATAGATACTGTTCCAGAGCACAAAATGATACCTTGTTGCATATCCATTCCAAGTCTTATGCTGATATTACCAGAATCCTCATGGCTGACAATCAACCAGAGCAAGGCCAACCATCTCGACCACCTGAGTCATATTTTGATATTCCCTCAGATATTGAGGAAGAATATCCAGTTGAATCTTTTGCCACAAACCAACCCCATCAAAGTCAATCCAAAGAAAAACCATCCAATGGCCCATGGTTTACATTTGATGATATTCCATCTCATAAGTGGCGAGACAGACTTACTGAAATGTCTGCCTGGATTGATTTCCAAATGTTACGACCAGGAGCAACTACTTATTCCGTCCTTAAGGAATTTGCTACTCCTTTTACGGGTGCCTTAAGAGATTGGTTTGATTCATTAGGCCAGTACAGACAACTGCAATTTGTTCAATTACCAGAAGTCTCAAGCGCTCTTGCAGTTGTTCATGATCAGTTTCTAGGTGATCCAGCTGCAGTTTTTGAAGCTGCACGCAGAGACTATCTTAATATGAAATGCTGCTCTCTCAATGCTAAAGATCTTGAATTCCATTACAAACGAATGTCTCTCTTGTTCTACAAGCTTAATGGATTCAATGAACCTACATTGAAGCATGTCTTTCTGGCTTCCCTACCAGATGAACTACAACCAAACATCCAACCACAGCTCAAAACTCACAATCTCAGTCTTGACGTTATATCTTTTGGCAAAATCTTTCAGATTGCTAAGACATGGCTTGACAAACTTTGTGAACAAAAACAGTTTTTTAAAGAACTGTTAAAAGACAAAGAGCCATTCCGCAGTGCTTGCAAAAAGCCTTATCTCCAGATCAAGTGCAAAAAGAAAAAGGATTGTGATTGCAGTTCCAAAAAGAAAAGGCATTTCCGGAAATTCAACAATTCAGAGTATTCTTCAAAGCCTCGCAGATCCAGAAAGCCTTATAGATTTTTCAAGAAAAATTAGGTTCATCCAGAGATTAGAAACGGAGAAAATCAAGCAGATGTTTTATCTGCAAGAAAAAAGGTCACTATGCCAAAGATTGTCCCAACAAACGAGAAAAATCTATTCGGCTAGTTGAACATCTTCAGGCCACCACTGATTATTCTCCTCAAAAGGAAGAACTTGAATTCTATTTCTCTGAACAAGAAGAACCCACTGATGAAACAGTGTTCGCACTGGAAGACTCATCTAGTGATTCAGGATATGATGAGCCTCAAAATATTTTCCATCAACAGTTGTTGTCTCTAGACATTTCTATCCCCATTCCTTCCATCAAACTCCAAATTTTGCCTTCAAAATTCCACAGGCCCATTCCAGCAATTGGTCTTTTAGATACTGGAGCCCAGAGAAATATGTTAAATCCAGCCATTCTTCCCCCTGAAAGCTGGACCCATTATGAAGAACATTTCAGGGTTGCTAGTGGAAAATTCTTCACTACCAAATTGATTACCAAAAAACCCATTGGTATTCAACTTTTCCCTAATTGTGTCATTTGGACCAAAGTCATCGGTTCAAATTTGCCTAATAAAGATATTTTGTTAGGTTTTGACATAATTCACCAGATCAAACACCTCCAGATCATTCCCAATGGCATCCGAGTCAAATCCATGTTCAAACCTTTCACAGACATTTTGAAGCTTTACAATTTGTCTGAAACACCCCAATCTTACCATGACATTTCAACCAAGCTTTTACAATATTGTCTAGAATCCTATTCTGAGTTCACCCATCCAAACCCACTTTGGAAAAATCAGTCTTTCTTCATTAAGTTGCGCTACAAACTAAATGAAGATATCAATCCAACAAAAGCCACTCATCCAGGAATGAGTCCTTCTGACTTAGTCCTAGCCCAAACAGAGTGTTCTCAATTGTTAGCCCAAGGTCTTATAGAACCTACCCATTCTCAATGGCCTTGCCAAGCCTTTTATGTTGAAAAACATTCTGAGATTGTCAGAGGAAAGAAACGCTTAGTCATTGACTACCAGCCATTAAACATGTTTTTACAAGACGATAAATTTCCATTACCCAAAAGACAAAGCATGTTTATTTTTCTAAAAAATGCCTAGATTTTTTCCAAATTTGATTTAAAATCAGGATTTTGGCAATTAGGCATTGAACCTTCTGAACGGTATAAAATTGCCTATTGTATTCCTAATGCTCATTTCCAATGGACAGTTTTACCCTTCGGTCTCAAAACAACTCCTTCCATTTTCCAAAAATCCATGGTCAAAATCTTTGAACCTATCTTGCATCATGCATTGATTTACATTGACGATATTTTACTCTTTTCAGGAACACATGATGAACATCGCCAACTATTAAATCAATTCTTTGATATTATCCAAACTCATGGCATCATGCTGTCGGCAAAGAAAAGCACCATTGCAACGGATAATATTGAATTCCTTGGTATGATCATTAAAGACGGACACTACCAGCCAAGAAAGCACATTGCCCAAGAATTGCTTCACTTTCCAGATCAGCAACTTTCCAAAAAGCAAGTCCAACAATTCCTTGGCATTGTCTACTACATCAGAGATTTTATCCCACATGTCGATCATTACACTCACCACCTTTCGACTTTATTGAAAAAGAAGCCACCATAGTGGAATTCAGACCACACGAATGCTGTCACTACTCTAAAGCAAATTGCGCAAGATCTGCCACTATTAAAGATGATTACAGATGGCAAACGCATATTGCAAACAGATGCTAGTGATGAATCATGGGGTGCCATCCTTCTTGAAGAAATCAATGCACAAGAACGCTTTATCACTCATGCTAGTGGACAATTTTCTGATACACAGAAGCACTACCATAGCGTCTTCAAAGAAATCTTAGCGGTAAAGAATGGCATCAAAAAATTTGAGTTTCATCTCATTGGACTCCATTTTCTCATCCGAATGGACAGTTCTGCTTTTCCCAATATCCTCAATTTCAAAGGTAATACTGTTCTCGAAAAGATGTTACTCAGGTTAAAAGATTGGTTTTCCAAATATGACTTCTCTGTCAAGCATATAAAAGGATCCCAAAATCTCATCCCTGATATGCTATCTCGACTCTCAAAACCTGAACAACCTCTAGCCCTTGTTTCCACCAAATATCAATTCCCAATTATTCTCATGGCTACTTCCCTTCCTTCTGAAGCTATCACCAAAAAGACATTTCCCCTTGGCAAGACTTTCACCACTGTTTTTGCACTCCAAGAATTTGCAAAAAAGGCTATGTTTCGATTCTTCATGAAAGCTTACCTTTTAGCAGATTCCTTCCCTTTCTCAACCTTCCACCCAGAAAACATGTTCCTTACCAGTTTAACACTTGATCCAGATAATGACATTACCGAAGATGAGTTATGGTACATCTGGTGCCTAACTGTCTTGTATGTTACTAAATTGGTTTTACCAATCTATCCTACCCTGTCCCATCTCCTTAATCCAGAAAAATCCACCTTTCTTATCTGGACTTTTCTTGAATGGTTCTCCCCAATTCCCTGGTGGAGAAAGAAATTACAGCAATTAAAAGAATTATACAATCTTGATCGAATGCCTGCCTCTGAAGCTAAAATGTTCACATCTGTGTTCATTATTCATCGGCCATATTTCCAACATCCAGACACCAACCTTTTCTGGACTCAAGATCAGGTATACGAATATTTCACCACTCCTCATCCCGCCATCATTGAAAATGAACTCCAGTCCAACCTCAACAATTACCTTTCCCAACTCAACCACCAAACTCCACCGCATAAGGATATCTTCCACAGATCTCTTGGCCCACAACATGATATGATTATGATTCCCACTCCATCAGCCATATCTAAACCAAAGTTCACCGGTATCATCATCAAAGAAGAAAAATCAGACTACACTGATTTCCTTTACCGGGAAAAAATACTTTATGGAGAGCGAATATTCATGTAGTCGTCTTCAGATGAGTTGTCTGTTTCATCTGGATCACGATCATTATCTTTTGGGAAAAATGTCTTGGAGAGCTTTGGATGCTTGCAACGGGGACCACGACAAGGTGGATAAGGACAATCTCTCCTGTAGCCTGGTGGTAATTGTTGTGGTGATGTCTGAGTTACTTTGTCTTTTTTTTGAGGCTGTGGTTGAGATGATGATCCTGGTTCATACATGGTTGGTTGTGGAAATTGTTAAAGGTGTTGGCTGAGTGGAAGGAATTCTTCCCATGGATCTTGAGAGTCTTGGTAAAGGAAATCAGTGTAGTCTGGTTTTTCTTCTTTGATGATGATACCGGTGGACTTTGGTTTAGATATGGCTGATGGAGTGGGAATCATAATCATATCATGTTGTGGGCCAAGAGATGTGTGGAAGATATCCTTATGCGGTGGAGTTTGGTGGTTGAGTTGGGAAAGGTAATTGTTGACGTTGGGCTGGAGTTCATTTTCAATGATGGCGGGATGAGGAGTGGTGAAATATTCATATACCTGATCTTGAGTCCAGAAAAGGTTGGTGTTTGGATGTTGGAAATATGGCTGATGAATAATGGACACAGATGTGAACATTTTAGCTTCAGAGGCAGGCATTTGATCAAGATTGTATAATTCTGTTAATTGCTGTAATTTCTTTCTCCACCAGGGAATTGGGGAGAACCATTCAAGAAAAGTCCAGATAAGAGAGGTGGATTTTTCTAGATTAAGGAGATGGGACAGGGTAGGATGGATTGGTAAAACCAATTTAGTAGCATACAAGACAGTTAGGCACCAGATGTACCATAACTCATCTTCGGTAATGTCATTGTCTGGATCAAGTGTTAAACCGGTAAGGAACATGTTTTCTGGGTGGAAGGTTGAGAAAGGGAAGGAATCTGCTAAAAGGTAAGTTTTCATGAAAAATCGAAACATAGCCTTTTTTGCAAATTCTTGGAGTGCAAAGATAGTGGTGAAAGTCTTGCCAAGGGAAAATGTCTTTTTTGTGATAGCTTCAGAAGGAAGGGAAGTAGCCATGAGAATAATTGGGAATTGATATTTGGTGGAAACAAGGGCTAGAGGTTGTTCAGGTTTTGAGAGTCGAGATAGCATATCAGGGATGAGATTTTGGGATCCTTTTATATGCTTGATAGAGAAGTCATATTTGGAAAACCAATCTTTTAACCTGAGTAACATCTTTTCGGGAACAGTATTACCTTTGAAATTGAGGATATTGGGAAAAGTAGAACTGTCCATTCAGATGAGAAAATGGTGTCCAATGAGATGAAACTCAAATTTTTTGATGCCATTCTTTACCGCTAAGATTTCTTTGAACACGCTATGGTAATGCTTTTGTGTATCAGAAAATTATCCACTAGCGTGAGTGATAAAGTGTTCTTGTGCATTGATTTCTTCAAGAAGGATGGCACCCCATGATTCATCACTAGCATCTGTTTGCAATATGCGTTTGCCATCTGTAATCATCTTTAATGGTGGCAGATCTTGCGCAATTTGCTTTAGAGTAGTGACAGCATTCGTGTGGTCTGAATTCCACTCTGGTGGCTTCTTTTTCAATAAAGCCGAAAGGTGGTGAGTGTAATGATCGACATGTGGGATAAAATCTCTGATGTAGTAGACAATGCCAAGGAATTGTTGGACTTGCTTTTTGGAAAGTTGCTAATCTGGAAAGTGAAGCAATTCTTGGGCAATGTGCTTTCTTGGCTGGTAGTGTCCGTCTTTAATGATCATACCAAGGAATTCAATATTATCCGTTGCAATGGTGCTTTTCTTTGCCGACAACATGATGCCATGAGTTTGGATAATATCAAAGAATTGATTTAATAGTTGGCGATGTTCATCATGTGTTCCTGAAAACAGTAAAATATCGTCAATGTAAATCAATGAATGATGTAAGATAGGTTCAAAGATTTTGACCATGGATTTTTGGAAAATGGAAGGGGTTATTTTGAGACCGAAGGGTAAAACTATCCATTGGAAATGAGCATTAGGAATACAAAAGGCAGTTTTAAACCATTCAGAAGGTTCAATGCCTAATTGCCAAAATCCTGATTTTAAATCAAATTTAGAAAAAATCTGGGCATTTTTGAGAAAAGTAAACATGCTTTGTCTTTTGGGTAATGGGAATTTTTCGTCTTGTAAAAACATGTTTAATGGCTGGTAGTCAATGATTAAGCGTTTCTTTCCTCTGACAATCTCAGAATGTTTTTCAATATAAAAGGCTTGGCAAGGCCATTGAGAATGGGTAGGTTCTATAAGACCTTGGGCTAACAATTGAGAACACTCTGTTTGGGCTAGGACTAAGTCAGAAGGACTCATTCCTGGATGAGTGGCTTTTGTTGGATTGATATCTTCATTTAGTTTGTAGCGCAACTTAATGAAGAAAGACTGATTTTTTCAAAGTGGGTTTGGATGGGTGAACTCAGAATAGGATTCTAGACAATATTGTAAAAGCTTGGTTGAAATGTCATGGTAAGATTGGGGTGCTTCAGACAAATTGTAAAGCTTCAAAATGTCTGTGAAAGGTTTGAACATGGATTTGAGTCGGATGCCATTGGGAATGATCTGGAGGTGTTTGATCTGGTGAATTATGTCAAAACCTAACAAAATATCTTTATTAGGCAGATTTGAACCGATGACTTTGGTCCAAATGACACAATTAGGGAAAAGTTGAATACCAATGGGTTTTTTGGTAATCAATTTGGTAGTGAAGAATTTTCCACTAGCAACCCTGAAATGTTCTTCATAATGGGTCCAGCTTTCAGGGGGAAGAATGGCTGGATTTAACATACTTCTCTGGGCTCCAGTATCTAAAAGACCAATTGCTGGAATGGGCCTGTGGAAATTTGAAGGAAAAATTTGGAGTTTGATGGAAGGAATGGGGATAAAAGTGTCTAGAGACAACAACTGTTGATGGAAAATATTTTGAGGCTCATCATATCCTGAATCACTAGATGAGTCTTCCAGTGCGAACACTGTTTCATCAGCGGGTTCTTCTTGTTCAGAGAAATAGAATTCAAGTTCTTCCTTTTGAGGAGAATAATCAGTGGTGGCCTGAAGATGTTCAACTAGCCGAATAGATTTTTCTCGTTTGTTGGGACAATCGTTGGTATAGTGACCTTTTTTCCTGCAGATAAAACATTTGCTTGATTTTCTCCGTTTCTAATCTCTGGATGAACCTGATTTTTTCCTGAAGAATCTATAAGGTTTTCTGGATCTGCGAGGCTTTGAAGAATACTCTGAATTGTTGAATTTCCGGAAATGCCTTTTCTTTTTGGAACTGCAATCACAATCCTTTTTCTTTTTGCACTTGATCTGGAGATAAGGCTTTTTGCAAGCACTACAGAATGGCTCTTTGTCTTTTAACAGTTCTTTAAAAAACTGTTTTTGTTCACAAAGTTTGTCGAGCCATGTCTTAGTAATCTTAAAGATTTTGCCAAGAGATATAACGTCAAGACTGAGATTGTGAGTTTTGAGCTGTGGTTGGATGTCTGGTTGTAGTTCATCTGGTAGGGAAGCCAGAAAGACATGCTTCAATGTAGGTTCATTGAATCCATTAAGCTTGTAGAACAAGAGAGACATTCGTTTGTAATGGAATTCAAGATCTTTAGCATTGAGAGAGCAGCATTTCATATTGAGATAGTCTCTGCGTGCAGCTTCAAAAACTACAGCTGGATCACCTAGAAACTGATCATGAATAACTGCAAGAGCGCTTGAGACTTCTGGTAATTGAACAAATTGCAGTTATGCATGATCGCCTAATGAATCAAACCAATCTCTTAGGGCACCAGTAAAACGAGTAGCAAATTTCCTAAGGACGGAATGAGTAGTTGCTCCTGGTCGTAACATTTGGAGATCAATCCAGGCAGACATTTCAGTAAGTCTATCTCGCCACTTATGAGATGGAATATCATCAAATGTAAACCATGGGCCATTGGATGGTTTTTCTTTGGATTGACTTTGTTGGGGTTGGTTTGTGGCAGAAGATTCAGCTGGATATTCTTCCTCAATATCTGAGGGAATATCAAAATATGACTCAGGTGGTCGAGATGGTTGGCCTTGCTCTGGTTGATTGTCAGCCATGAGGATTCTGGTAATATCAGCATAAGACTTTTCAGAATCACTAGTTGTGGATGGTGAAGAAGATGCCGTGTCAGTAGAAGTTTCTGAAACAGCTAGGTTTGAATCAGAAGTGGATTCATCAATTTCTGGAGATGGGTTGGCTATTTGAGTACTGTATTGATGCATAGGTGTTTTATCTTTGGACTGTGTGGGTTGTGGAGGCTGTGGTGATGTTGGTGAATAGGTTGGGGAGTGGTGCTCTGGAATAGTTAATGATGATTTGTAGGTTCTGACCGGAGGAGGAGGCTGAGGTTTGGATTTTGGTTTTGATTTTGGTTTAGGTGCTGATGGAATAGGATTGTCTCTGAATAGACTATGGGTCATGCCAAATAGTTTGGATGGATCATAAGATCGAATTGGAGAAAGCATAGAGGCAAATGGATGATAGGTTGGACTTATAGTGGGTATGGGTGGTGATGTGGTAAACAAGGTAGGTCTTTGCTTTTCTGATTCAATCTGGGCAAGCTCAGTTTGTAAACGTCTGATCTCTCTTTCCTTTTGGTCAAACTCTGGGCCATAGTATCTTTGAGCAAGCATGGTTCGAAGTTCTGAATCTAACTAAACAATTCTGGATTGAAGATTTTGGTAGATCTGCTCCATTTGAGTTGTAATTGAGTCAACTTTCGTCTCAATCTGTTCAGTTCGTAAACTGATCTTGTCAACCTTGGAATGGATATGCAACAAGGTATCATTTTGTGCTCTGGCATTTTGGGTTTGCCAGTTGAGGACTGATTCAAAGGGTTTTGGAGGTTCAAGATGACCAGTTGAGGTAATGGCTGAAGGAATGAAGGGTTTAGACACAACATTGCGTTGTGAATCAGTATGAGTTTCAAGAAGAGGGAAATAAGAAGAATAATCAGAGGAGGTAGAAGAAAACATCATACAAGCTAATGGTTGTACGATAGGTGTGGAAGTGTGAGAACTTGAAGGAACTTCAGTTTTGCAATTTCTTGCAATCCATTTGAGTTGTTTGTTGTAAATGGGTAGTGGACTTGGTGGAGGTGGAGGGTCTTTAGGTGGTTTGGGTTCACAGTTTTTGCATGGGATAGGTGAGTTTTTCTTTTTTGATTTTCTTTTCCTTTTGGTGTCATAATCATCGTCCTCTTCCCAATCATCCCAACAAGGACAATTTGGGTCGCACATGTCTGAGCCAGGGACATCCCATAAGAAATGGCCATTTTGTTTAGCTTGATAAACAGAATAACCATCAGAATTGAACCCTGTGATTGGCAGATCTTCTTGAACTATTTGAACAGCTGTGATCATTGAGGAATAAGTGAAAGAGAGCCGAGGAGGCTCTTGTGGAGCACTTGGAAGTGGTTTGAAAGTCATACGAACTGTTCCATCTTATCTTCTTTTAAACATGCTTTCGGATGTCTGAATAGGAGCTGTATTATTATGGAACTGCTCATAGTTCGAGATCCATTCAAGAGGCATAAGCTTTATGAGCTCATGTCGAGGAATTTGTCTTGGGATCTGGATGATGGTTGGGATCTGATCTGATTCTGCTAACACCATGAGGGTGTCAAAGTGATGTTCAGGTGTGGGTAGATCTAAGGCATGATTTTGGAGCCTATAGACCAATTGATGATGAAGGGTAGCAAGTTTAGCTGAAGAAATTTGTTCTGCACCTTGAATTTGGACTTGGACTTTCAAGGCTGTTGAAAGGTTGGTATCTTGAGAGAAAGGTTGAAATTTGGGTAGAAAGTGAGTAGAACACTTCCTGCATGAAGAGTTGTGAGAATAGTACCTATAACAGCATCTTGGTACTGTTTGAACCGAGTATCAAGCATAGCAATTCGGGCTGTAACCGGTAATCTTTTTCTCCCATGAAGGGTGAAGATTAATCTTACTCCTCCCAGATGGAGATGAGTATAACCTTCTCTTTTCCAATTTGAAATTAACTCGGAAGGAATTTCAAGAGTTACATATTGTTCAGCATTAGTTGCTTGGAGTGAACACTGATCAAGTCGAGAAGACTGGATATATTCTTTTGGTTGAGGCCTTCTAGTGGATATAAGAGTTCTGATGCTTCGGGTAAAAGAACTGGGACGTTTGTATAACTGGTAAGGACTGATAAGAGGGTAAGAAGATTCATTAATTTGGGCAATTCCAACAGACTACCAAGACACAACTCCAACATTTAGAGAATCAAATTAGCCAACTGGCCACAATTATGAGTAGGATAGAGGCTAGAACTTCAGGAAAGTTACTTTCTCAACCGGGAATTAATCTAAAGGAGAATGTTAGTGTTATGTCTCTTAGGAGCGGAAAGCAATTGGAACCATTATTAGCTAAGTCATCAAAAGTTTTCACAACATCATCGCACTCTGTGACCAATTCTTCTATTGAGGCTCTTCTTCTAATAAGGAAAGACGATTCCCACTCAGTATTGCCAGCCAACCCATCGGGCTAGGTAAGTACCCCCTCACCTCGAATTAAGACTCTTTCCATTCCTCCACCATTTTCTAGTAGGTTTAAAAAATCCAAGAAAGAGGAGCAAGAAAAAGAGATCCTTGAGACCTTTCGTAAAGTAGAGGTAAATATTCCTCTACTTGATGCTATTAAACAGGTGCCCCGTTATGCAAAGTTTTTGAAGGAATTATGTAGCAACAAGCGAAAGTTGAGCGGTAACGAAAAGGTAAATGTAGGAGAGTATATTTCTATTGTACTTCAAAGAAAACTTCCTCCTAAGTGCAAGGATCTAATGTTTCCCCTGCACTATTGGCAATACCAAATTCGAAAGATGTATGCTAGATTTAGGGCCTCACTTAATGTTATGCCGTATTCGATTTATAATTCCTTGAATTTAGGTCCAATGGAAAAAACTAGTATAATTATTCAATTGGCTGACATATCTAATGCATACCCAAAGGGGGTTGTGGAAGATGTTCTTGTGCGGGTCAATGAATTAGTCTTTCCAGCTGATTTTTATATCCTTGAAATGGAGGATAAGTCGTCGCCCAATCCGACTCCTATTCTATTGGGGCGACCATTTCTTAAGACAGCCCGAACCAAGATTGATGTTCACGATAGAACTCTCACAATGGAATTTGATGGCGAAGTGATTTGCTTCAATACTTTGGTGCAGGATTTCTTTGAATTATCTGGTAATGACAGTTTTGAAATTGCCATAAGCAAAAATCTTACGAAAGATGATTATAAGAAACAGGAAAATTTGATAAAGTTGGATGATGAGGTAGAGGAAGCTATGTCGATCTTAGATGGAGTAGTACCATTACGCACTAATGGGTATAATATTTCTGACCTTGAATTGCCGTTATTAAACGAGAAACTTTTAGCTTCAATTATGTAGGCACCTACCTTAGAACTTAAGCCACTCCCAGAGCACCGGTAATATATTTTCTTGAGTGAGAATGAAACACTTCCAATTATAATTGCTAAAACCCTCACTCCAGTTCAACAAGAAAAGTTAATTAGGGTGCTTCGGGATCACAAGACGGGGATTGGCTAGACCATTGCCAATATTAAGAGAATTAGTCCTTCTATGTGTATGCATCGCATTTTGCTAGAGGAAGGGTCTAAACGAACAAGAGATGCACAACACTGCTTTAATCCACCAATGATGGAAGTCGTAAAAAAGGAGATACTGAAAGTTCTTAATGTGGCGATTATCTATCTCATTTTTAATAGTAAATAGGTGAGTCCTGTTCAGGTAGTTCCCAAAAAAAGTGTCAAGAATGAAGAAAACGAGCTTGTGCCAACAAGAGTTCAAACTGGGTGGAGAGTTTGCATTGACTATCATAAACTGAATGCAGCCACTCGGAAGGATCGTTTTCGTTTGCCATTCATTGATCAAATGCTTGAAAGGTTAAGTGGTCACTCTCATTATTGTTTTCTTAATGGTTACTTAGGTTATAATCAGATTGTTATTGCTCCGGAAGACCAAGAGAAAACAACATTCACATGCCCTTTTCGCACATTTGCTTACTAACGTATGCTGTTTGGTCTCTATAACGCTCCTACCACTTTCCAAATGTGTATGATGAGTATTTTTTCTAATTATGTGGAAAACATCATTGAGGTTTTTATAGATGATTTTACAGTTTATGATGATTCTTTCAACAGATGTTTAGATAACCTTACACTTGTGCTTAATTGGAAAAAATGTCATTTTATGGTTAATCAAGGTATTGTACTAGGACATATTATTTCTGAAAGGGGAATTGAATTTAATAAATCTCAGATAGATCTTATTCGCTCCTTACCACCTCCCACTAGCGTGAGAGAGGTTCGTTCTTTTCTTGGTCATGCAGGTTTCTATCGTAGGTTTATCAAGGAGTTCCTTCTCCAAGATAGCATTACTCCTCTGTAACTTACTTCAAAAGGATGCAACTTTTGACTTCAATGATGAGTGCCAAAGAGCATTTGAGAAGTTAAAAGAGGTTTTGACATCGACCATTGTGATTCAACCAGCGAACTGGGATTTACCATCTAAGATCATGTGCGATGCAAGTGACTATGTTGTTGGAGCCATGTTAGGCCAGCGCATGGGCAAGCTTCCTCATGTCATCTACTATGCCTCCCGTACATTGAATGATGCACAACTCAGCTACTCCACCACGGAGAAAGAATTTTTAGCAGTTATCTTTGCCTTAGAGAAATTTCGATCTTATTTGATTGGATATAAGGTAATTGTTTACTCTGACCATGCAGCTATTGGGTACTTGCTCACCAAAAAGGATGCCAAACCGCGCCTTATTTGATGGATACTTCTATTGCAAGAATTTGACTTAGAGATTCTAGATGAGAGAGGCTCTGAGAATTTGGTAGCAAATCATTTGAGTTGACTTACTTATAACGAAGATGCAGTTCCATTGCATGAGAACTTTCCAGATAAGCAGTTATTACAGGTAGGTATAGTCACTCCTTGGTATGCATATATTGTCAATTACTTGGTTACCAGGACAGTACCGGAAGTGCTAACCCGTACACAAAAGGCCAAGATCAAGAGTGATGCCAAGTACTATGTATTGGATGAGCCATACTTGTGGAAGCATTGCTCTAATCAAGTTATTAGAAGATGCATACCGAAACTGAATTATCTTCTATTCTCACATTTTGTCATACTCTGGCTTGTGGAGGACATTTTGGACCTAAGAGAACAACCCTAAAGGTACTTGCAAGTGGTTTTTATTGGCTATCATTATTTAACGATGCATATTTATTTTGTAAATCTTGTGATCGTTGTCAGAGAATAGGTAATTTGGGACCTAGAAATCAAATGCCACAGTCTCTCATTCTTATAGTTGAGATTTTTGATGTTTAGGGCATCAATTTCATGGGACCATTTCCTTAATCGTTAGGTAATCTCTATCATGTTCTTGTAGTTGATTATGTTTCAAAATGGGTAGAAGCAAAAGCCACCCGAACTGACGATTCTAAGGTTATGGTAGATTTTATAAAGTGTAACAACTTTGCAAGGTTTAGAATGCCGAAGGCAATTATCAGCGATAGAGGCACTCACTTTTATAACAAGTCAGTAGAGACTCTCTTTCGAAAGTACAACACCACTCTCAAGGTGTCTACATCTTACCATCCACAAACTAGTGGGAAAGCTGAGGTGTCTAATAGGAAAGTGAAATCAATCCTTGAGAAGACAGTTAATCCGAATAGAAAGGACTGGAGCCTACGACTTAATGATGCACTGTGGGCATATAGGACTACATACAAAACTCATATTGGTATGTCACCCTACAGGTTGGTATATGGTAAGCCTTGTTATCATCTAGTGGAACTTGAACATAAAGCATGGTGGGCTGTGAAACAATGTAACATAGAACTGGACGCTGCCGGCCATCAAAGAAAGCTCCAATTGCAAGAATTAGAGGAAATTCGAAATGATGCTCATGAGAGTTCACGAATCTATAAGGAAAAGACTAACGCTTTTCATGATAAGCAGATCTTGAGAAATAATTTTGAAGTTGGACAGAAAGTTTTGCTATTCCATTCTCGCCTTAAGTTGTTTCCAGGTAAGTTAAGTTCTCAATGGGTTGGGCCTTTTGTTGTTATTAATGTTTTTCCTCATGGTGCAGGAGCTTAAAGACAGGTAAAGAGTTCAAGGTTAATGGTCATAGGTTGAAGCCTTATTATGAAAACTTTCAGGCACCTGCGTACGCTGGTGAATGACACTTGAGAACCATGTCAAGCTGAGGGCAATAAACTAAGCACTTATGAGGAGGCAACCCAATGGCTAGAGAAAAGAATTTGAGAGCACGCCATAACAAATTTGATCTTTCTCCCTCTTATTCTCATTTATTTTATCCACTCTGTGTTGAATTTTGTTTCTATTTGTGTGTCTCTCTTATTTCCCATGTTTAATTATTTCTTTTGTTTGCTTAGGCTTACATTGAGGACAATGTAAGGATTAAGTGTGGAGGGATGGATTTAGAGCTTAGTTTTTGTTGCTTTATCTTTTTCTTTTTCCAAAAAAAAAAAAAACAACATTGTTTTTATTATTAGCCAATGATAAGAATTTATTGACAATGAATATGGTTCTTAGAAATAGTTGAATATTACCTTAGTTTATACTTGATTCTTGTGTTGATTTCTTCTTAACTGAGATTCTTTAAACCATGAGCAATAATAACAATTCTGTCATTGTTTTGACTTAGAATTTGAGATTGATGCAGCCTGAGTTGAGAATTTTAGATTGAGTAAATGACTGTTTGTCTTGATTCTTATCTCCACAATACAGTGTTGTATACACAGGCACCATAGTCAGAAATAACTACCTATAACCCTTAAAAGTGAAGCTATCCTTGAGTAATTTGGGTTTATGTACCACCAGTATGTAGAGGATAATCAACCATGAGAAGAAGGTTACCTTAAAGGGTAGAGTGAAAGCTTCTAACTATGAAAACAGAAAAACAAAAAAAAAAAAGAAAGAAAATGCACACAAATGCTTGTGACTGAAAAAAAAATGGAGATCAAGACGATAAGATTAGTTTGACCTACTCTTTTATTTGTTTAAGGCAAAGGCTGTTGATATTGAAGATTTTGGGAATGGATTTTGATTGAATTGATTCACACTATTGATATTAAAGATTTTGGGAATGGATTTTGATTGAATTGATTCACACACACACTATGAGAATCAAAAGAAAGATGGGATTGACAATTGAGTTAGAGTTAGAACTTCGATAATATTTGAAATTTTCTTTGAGCTATATGACTTATGCAACTTTGAGGCTAGTTTTATTTTAAACTCTTTTGTTCTTTTTCTGTTATATAAAAAAAATGCAATTATGTTTGTGGGTATCATCGCTGAAGCCTTCACAAGACTATAACTTATCCACTAGGGCCGCCTAAGGGTTTAAAGGCTTGTTGGATAAGTTAAATGCAATCGTGATTTCCTATGAAAGTGGACTAGTTTAGGTTTTCTTTTTATTTTTGTTCTAGAGGACGAGCAAAGCGTAAGTGTGGGGGAATTTGATAAGTGCATATTTTTAATATATCTTGCTATTAATTTCTCCATCTTTTTCTTGTTTTGTCTTAAATATTCTAGTTATTTTAGTTAATTTTTAGTTTAGTAAATTATATTTTTATTGTATTAATTTTTATCTTAGTTTATTTTATTTTATTTTGTTATTTTAGGTATATTCTGGGATTAAAGAGAAATTAAATCAGAGCATTTAAGAAGAAATCTGCTTGAAGGACTTAGAAAAAGAAATAACTGAAGATTTTTTGGAAGCCAATTAATTAATTGATGCACATTTGGAAAAGTGTTTAATGTGCATGGATTTACTTGACCAATTTAAAAAGATTGCATGCATTGGATTAAATTATGGAAAGCAAATTGAAGAAAAAGCAAATTGGCAAAGTGGGCGGCATGTGCATGGAAAAAGGAAGCAAAGCCAATTAACAAGCTAAGCCATCACATGAAAGCAAAATTGGAAAAAAAAAATTGCCATCTTAATCAAGCCAGCACGTGGGAGAAGGAAAAATAATGCCTTTTGGCTTTAAGCATGGCCAATAACAAGAGCTTGCGTATGAGGACGAAAAAAATGGAACAATTTAAAAAGGAAATCGTGGAGAGTACTTTGACGATTTAAATGGCATGTGCATAGCTTTAAATGGCAAGCACGTTATGGCATGGGCGGTTTTGGCTTTGGATTTAATTCTTTCCAGGCAAGGATTTAAAAGCCACAATTGAAGCATTATAAAAGGGCCAAGCGGAAGCAACACAAAGGGGGATTATTTGGCAGCCACACATTCAAAAGAATTTACAGCCGTAAAGGAGAAGAAAAAATAGAGGAGGCAGCCGTTTGAATTAAACTCTATATCTGCTTTTATTAACTCTTTTATTCCCAATTTAATTATGTTAGGCTAGATTTCTATTTGGTTGAGGGTGAATTCAAAACCCTAAACATGTTATGCAATTTAATTTAAATTATATCATTCAATTTATTTAATTGAGATTGTTTATATTCTTCTATGATTAATGGTTATGATTTTATTTTTGTCTTGTTTGAGTGGATAATTAGATAGGACTTGAATAATTTCTATTGCTAGATTAAAATTCTTGATTCGTAATTGTCTTGATATTTTAATCATGAGGAATAGGTTGGAATCAGTGATTTCAATTGGAGAACATATCATAGGTTAAATAATCCGAGCTTGTGTGTTTATTACCTAGATCAACCTAATATCTTTCTCTGTTTAGTGCTTCCATTATCTTAAATTTAAAGAGCTTGTTTCAAATTATTTAATGGTTAGAGATTAGGTGAAGAGCTTGTTTTGCCTAATGACACACTAAGAAAAGATTGAGACTAGCAGAGCTTATTGTTGTCTATGATTGATAGTTTCAATATAAATTGATGATATAATTGATATATTATGTGCATGTTTGGTGGCGGCGAATAATCCTGTAACCAAAGTTTTTCTCATTATTATTTCTTTATCCTTTAATTAGAGTTTTTATTAAATTATTGTTTTCATAGTTTTAATTTCTTTATTTCTTTCTATTTAGTTAAAAATTCATAAAACCCCTATTTTTCTATTTTTAGTTGGCATTTTCTTTAGTTAGTTAATTTATATTATTATTCTTATTATTATTATTTTATTTTAAGTCCTGCTTTAGAGTTTATAATAAATACAGCTAGCATAGTCTCTGTGGGATCGATCCTTACTCGCTCTGTACTAGATATTTATACTAGTAGTGAGGTTTTAAATTTGGTGCACCCTAACGACACTACCATCAATACTTAATGAAAGTACGAATCTTGGTATGTGAAGGTGCCACAATCAATTATGAATGATCTGATTGATAAGTCAAGAGTTTGAATGCCACAGAAATCTAATAAGTGCAAATAGTTTGTATAAGAACCAAATAGAATTAACCCTCTCGCCAATTGCATCAAAACTAATCTGTTTCTATTTATTGGATGCGAGTACATTATATAGGGTTGGTTACAAGAATTTTTTGAAATAAATCACAAACCAAAATCAAATTGGAATATGAATCTAAACAAATAGGAAAGAATCTAAATCAAATCAGAATCCTAATCTAAGTAAATAGAAAATAATCTAAAACAAATCAGAATTCTAATCAGCTTAAATGCCTTACATCAATTAAAATGGAAACTATGCGATTAGAATAGAAATAATTGACTTGTTTCTCTAATAGCCTCCTCAAGAAACGGGAAAGTATCCGAAAAAAGAAAATAATATATTTTCTTGCCATAATGTGCAAGCCAACATCCTATTTCATTGAAGTCATTATTTAGAAAGTTCAAGAGCTTGAATCATGTATTTATCATGTATGATTCCTTCAACTGGCCTCCAATTAAGTGTTTTTTAAATTTCTTTGCTCGAGCTCTTGTGATGGTTCTGATGGAAACTTGAATAGGATCTAAATATGCCTCTTCCTATGTGCTTGTGACAGTTTTGTCCTCAATCTCATCATAGAGTGTTCTCACTACCATGTTGGTGTATCAATATTATGTTCAACTACCACATATATCCAAGGAAATCTAAATCTTAAAATAAATATGGAACAAAAATAATTGGTAAAAAATACAACTTATAAACTTGTAATTAAAAACAATAAACTTTAAACTACCTTAAAAAGTAACTAAATCCACAATTCGATCATGAGCTTCACCTTAGTTTAGAAAATTACCCACTCGTATTGATAAGAAAACGCTCATTTTATTTAATAAATTAAATTGTAAAAGTACAACAAAAGAAAATTGAAAGCAAAGAGAGAAGAGAAAAATCTCTTTGTATTAACTACATTTTTCCCTAAAAATCACCGTAAACTTCACACAAGAACTATCTATAAAACTCACTCTGAAACTAGTAAGCTATCTTGCCTTATATAGGCAAATCTTAATCTTGATTAAGTGTCAACTTTTAAATGGTAATACTAGTGAGTTTGCAACCACTGACTTTAGATGACCTTTAATGATATAATCTAAGGTTTGTAGCCAATGTAATGCATGACGAAGCATTTGACCCAACTTAAATGGCTACCAATAAGTCATTAAAATTGAAGGGCTAATCTAATATGATAAATTCTAGCAACTCTTGAGGTTTTCGAATCTCTAGAATCTAAATTTTGCATACCTTCCAATCCGAGAACCAAAAATTCATGAATTCAAGGATTTTTCTTACTAATCATCCCTCTGGAAATGATAATTTTTAAAATATCCCTAAAAGCTATTGTAAACCTCAACTTACCCCAACTTTTATAAACAAAACAAAATGAATTCCATCAACCCACCCAATCTTTCTTAATTTTCTTTGAAGCCTTAGAGCTTCATTGACAAAGAGAGAAAGAGAGAATTTTAGAAAGCTATGGATAATGAGAATAGAAATTTTATATTTTCAAAAGCCGATATCTTACAACTGGAGGAAACTTCCTTATATAAGGAAGAAACTTGACTAGTTCTTGATAGACATGTTCTTAGTCGCTTTGTCTTTTTTCTTCCACTCAGTCGCTTTGTCTTTTTTCTGTGCTTGAGGCTGAGATGATGATCCTGGTTCATGCATGATTGGTTGTGGAAATTTGTTGGAGATGTTGATTGAGTGGAAGAAATTCTTCCCATGGGTCTTGTGAGTCCTGGTAGAGGAAATCGGTGAAATTTGGTTTTTCTTCTTTGATTATGATGCCTGTGGATTTTGGTTTGGATATGGCAAATGGAGTTGGGATCATGATGAGGTCGTGTTGTGGACCCAGAGAGGTGTGAGCAATGTCCTTGTGCGGAGCAGTTTGATGATTTAATTCACAAAGATAATTGTGGAGATTTTTCTGTATTCCGCTATCTTGTTCAAGGAGGGCTGGATGTGGTAAAGTCAACCAATCATATACTTGGTTTTGAGTCCAGAATGAGCTGGTGTCTGGATGTTGGAAGTATGGCCTATGAATAATGAACACGGATGTGAACATTTTTGCTTCGGGTGGTGGCATACGTCCCAAATTATAAATTTCTGACAACTGTTGGAGCTTTTTTCTCCACCAAGGAATTGGAGAAAACCATTCAAGGAGTGTTCAGGTTAATGAAGTGGACTTGTCTGGATTAAGCAGGTATTCCAAAGTGAGAGTGACAGGGACAATCAGTTTAGTGGCATAAAGGACAGTTAGGCACCAGATGTACCATAACTCATCTTCTGAGATATCCCTAGAAAGGGTCTAAAGTCAAGCCTGTAAGGAACATGTTTTCTGGATGGAAGGCTGAAAATGGAAATGAGTCTGATAAGAGATAGACTTTCATGAAAAACCTAAAAACAGCTTTCTTAGCAAACTCTTGTATATCAAAGACGGTGGTGAAGGTTTTTCCAAGAGGAAAATATTTTTAGTTATGGCTTGTGATGGGAGTGAAGTAGCCATGAAGATGATAGGAAAATGATTTTGAGAGGTTATGAGAGCATATCAGGGATGAGATTATGTTCTCCTTTTATATGCTTCACAGAGAAGTCATATTTCGAAAACCAGTCTTTTAACCTTAGTAACATCTTTTCGGGAACATTTTTACCTTTGAAATTCATAATGTTAGAGAAGGCTGAGTTGTCCATTCTGACAAGAAAGTGGTAGCCGATAAGATGGTACTCAAATTTCTGAATACCATTCTTGAGTACCATCTTGACTGCTAAAATTTCTTTGAACACACTGTGGTAATGGATTTGTGTGTCAGAGAAGTGTCCACTAGCATTGGCAATAAAGTGTTCTTTGCCCTCTGCTTCTTCAAGGAGGATGGCCCCCCAAGATTCGTCACTTGCATCAGTCTGCAGTATCCGTCTACCATCTGTGATAAGCTTTAAAGGTGGCGGATTTTGCGCAATTTGCTTTAAAGTTGTGACAGCAAGTGTGTGGTCATTGTTCCATGGTGGTGGATTCTTTTTCAACAGGGCTGACAGCTGGCAGGTATGATTATTAACATGAGGAATAAAGTCTCTGATGTAGTTGATAATACCTAGAAATTGCTGAATTTGTCTTTTGGAAAAGTCTTGATCTGGAAAGTGGATAAGTTCTTGGGCAATGTGCTTTCCTAGCTGGTAGTATCCATCTTTGATAGTCATTCCAAAGAATTCAATGTTATTGGTGGCAATTGTGCTTTTCTTAGCTGATAACATGATTCCATGAGTTTGGATTATATTAAAGAATCGATCTAATAATTGGCGATGTTCATCATGTGTACCTGAAAACAACAAAATATCGTCAATGTAAATCAATACACTATGCAGGATAGGTTGGAAAGTTTGGACCATGGATTTTTGGAAAATGGATGGTGCTGTTTTAAGACCAAAGGGTAAAACCGTCCATTGATAATGGGCATTTGGAATGCAAAAGGCAATTTTGTATCTTTCTGAGGGTTTGATGCCAAGTTGCCAAAATCTAGATTTAAGATCAAAATTTGAAAAGATTTGGGCATTTTTGAGGAAAGTGAACATGCTCTGTCTTTTTGGCAAAGGGAATTTGTCATCTTGCAAAATCATGTTTAGAGGCTGATAGTTAATGACTAATCGTTTTTTTCCTCTAACAATTTCATAATGTTTTTCAACATAAAAGGCTTGGCAAGCCCATTGAGAATTGGTAGGCTCTATGAGACCTTGGGCTAGCAACTGAGAACATTCTTTTTGGGCTAGAACTAAGTCTGAGGGACTCATTCCTGGATGGGTGGCTTTGGTTGGGTTGACATCTTCATTCAGTTTAAATGGTAACTGAACAAAGAAATGTGGATTTTTCCACAGAGGATTTGGATGGTGGAAATCAGCATGAGTCTCAGGACAATATTTCAAATACGTTGTAGAAATGTCTTGGAAGGACTGAGGGATTTCAGTTAGACCATAAAGCTTAAGAATACTGGTGAAAGGTTTGAACATGGACTTGACTCGAATTCCAGTAGGAATGATTTGGAGGTGTTTTATCTGGTGAATTATGTCAAATCCTAACAATATATCCTTATTAGGAAGATGAGAACCAATGGCTTTTGTCCAGATAACACAATTTGGAAAGATTTGAATATCAATAGGTTTTTTGGTAATCAATTTGGTGGTGAAGAATTTTCCATTGACTGCTTTGAAATTTTCTTCATAATGTTGCCAAAACTGAGGTGGAAGAATGTCTGGGTTTAACATACTTCTTTGGGCACCTGTATCAAGGAGTCCAATAACATGAATTGGTCTTTGGAATTTTAAAGGTAAGATTTGGAGTTTTATGGAGGGAATGGGAATAGTGGTGTCTAAGGACAGAAGTTGTTGGTGAAAAACAGTTTGACTAAACTTGAAAATAACAGTTTTACTTTCCTTGAAAATAACATTATTTTCAAAATTATGTTCTTCAAATCACAAAATGGTATGATAGAAGTTTTCTTATGATTTTTAAGTTAAAGACTTCAAAGACAGAGAGAAATTTCCAAATATGGCATCAACTTTATCAAATGAATCTTCTACTTCTTCTGTAATCACTCCAGTCTCTCTTTCTTCTACTCTCTCAGTCCCAAAATCGTGCACTAAACAAACAGTCAACAAAATAGAAAACCTTGTCGAATATTCCTACATCCCTGAATCCGCACAAATCAATGAGTCATCTTACCCTTTTATTAGTCCTTACCAACTTTACAAACGCCCACACTCCTTTACTCGTAGCATCCGCACCCTTATCACTACCAGACAACCATAACTAAAAGAATATATTCAGTCTTCTAGATTGGATCAGTGCACACTTTAGGCTACTACAACTGAACAATATGTTACTCTGGAAATTCCTTCAGAGTTAATTTCCAACTGGAAAAGAGAAGGTTATACTCATCTCCATCTTGGAGGAGTAAGATTAATCATAACCTTACATGGAAGGAAAGGATTACCAGTCACAGCCAGAATTGTTATGCTAGACACCAGGTTCAAACAGTATCAAGATGCTGTTATTGGTACTGTACTAACCACCCTTCATGCAGGAAGTGTTCTCCTCACTTTCTACCCAAATTTCAATCTTTCTCTTCAAGACACCAATCTTTCCACGGCCTTGAAAGTCCAAGTACAAATTCAAGGTGCAGAACAAATTTCTTCTGTAAAGATTGCAACCCTTCATCACCAGCTTGTCTATAGGCTTCAAAATCACGCCTTAGACTTACCCACGCCTGAGCACCACTCTGACGCACTTATGGTGTTAGCAGAATCAGATCAGATACCCACCATCATCCAAATCCCAAGACAGATCCCTCGACATGAACTCATAAAACTCATGCCCTTGGAGTGGATTTCAAATTATGAAAAGTTTCATACCAACACTGCTCCTATTCGAATATCAGAAAGTATGTTCGAAAGGAGACCGGATGGAACGGTCAGAATGACTTTCAGACCTCCACCAACAGCACCAGAAGAGCCTCCAAGGCTTTCATTCACCTATTCAGCAATGATCACAGCTGTTCAGACAGCACAAGAAAAGTTGCCAATTACAGGATTCAATTCGGAAGGATATCCTGTTTACCCAGCTAAACTCAATGGCCACTTTCTTTGGGATATACCAGGATCAGGAAACTGTGTCCTAGATTGTCCCTGTTGGGATGATTGGGAAGAAGAGGACGATTATGATTCCAAACGGAGAAAGAAGCCCAAAAAGAAAATACCCAAATCTCCGTGTTCACACAACCAACCCAAGCCACCACATAATCCTCCACCTTCACTAGCTCTTTTACCCATTTACAAAAAAGAACTTAAATGGATAGAAAAGAATTGCAAAACTGAAGTTCTTCCACCAGTTCAAAATACTATACCTACCATGCAACCTATCACTTGCATGATGTTTTCATCAACATCACAAGATTATTCCTCCAACTTCTCTGTTCTAGAAACACATGCCGACCCACAAAGAAAGTTATAACCAAGCCCTTTATTCCTTCAGCCATCACTCCTACAGGTCACTTAGAAGACCCTAAACCTTTCGAAGCTGTCCTTAACTGACAAACACAAAATGCCAGAGCCTAAAATAAAACCCTGGTCGATATTCATAAAAAGGTGAATCATATCAGTCTACGAACTGATCATATTGAGTCTAAAGTTGATTCAATTACTTCACAGATGCAGCAGATCTATCAGAATCTCCAATTCAGAATCTCTCAACCGGATTCAGAGTTACGAGCCATGCTTAGTCAAAGGTACTATAGTCTAGAATTTGACAAAAAAGAAAAGGAAATCAAGAAATTAAAAGCGGAGCTTGAACAAATTGAGTCAGAAAGGCAAAGGCCAACATTATTCACCACATCACCACCTTTACCTACCATCAGCCCAACTTTCCATCCTTTTGCACCAATGTTATCTCCCATTAAACCACAAGATCCATCTAAACTATTTGGCATGACACACACTTTATTCAGAAATAATCCATTGCCAAAACCATCTTGATCTAAACCTCAACCTCGACCTCGACCTCGACCAAAAAAAATAACTCAACCATCTTTGTCAATTCCAGAATACCAATCACTTCCTTACGCATCTCTACCTATACAAGCATCACCAGCCCAAGCCAAAGATAAAGCACCCATGTAACAGTTCAGTGCCCAAATGGTCCTAGATCCATCTGATACAGATAATCCAATTTCTGATTCAAACCTAGCTGTTTCAGAAAGCCCATCAGAATCTGAGACAGAATCTTCCCCTGAATCTTCAATATCAATAAGTGACTCTGAAAAGTCCTATGCTGATATCACCAAAATTCTCATGGCCCAACCAAAAGAACCTGAACCTGCCCAATCATCAAGAACAGACCCATTCTTTGAAATACCCTCAGATATTGAGCAAGATCCACCTGAAGGAACCTCAGCCACAAACCGGCTTGCTCAGCCTCAAAATGATCGTAAACCATCAAATAGCCCATGGTTTACTTTTGATGATATACCTACAACCAAATGGAGAGAACGGCTATCAGAAATGGCCGCCTGGACAAATCTTCAAATGTTAAGGGCAAATGCAACAACAGCTTCTGTTCTTGGAGAACTTGCTACCCGTTTTACGGGATCTCTAAGAGATTGGTTTGATACTTTAAGAGAGTACATACAACTACAGTTTGTGCAACTTCCTAATGTCTCAAGTTCTCTCGCTGTTATCCATGAACAATTCATTGGAGAATCTGCAGCAGTATTTGAAGCTGCAAGACGTGACTATCTCAACATGAAATGCTGCTCATTCAAGGCTAAAGATCTTGATTTCCATTATAAACGGATGTCAATTCTGTTTTACAAGCTTAATGGATTCAATGATCCTACTCTTAAACATGTTTTTCTGGCGTCATTACCTGAAGAATTACAACCAAATATACAAAGGCAGCTCACATCTCTTAATCTCCAAATTGACAATATTTCTTTGGGGAAAATCTTTCAAATCTTTCAAAAAGCCTTACTTGCAGATCAAATGCAAGAAAAAGAAAGATTGCGAGTGCAGCACTAAAAAGAAAAAGCATTTCAAAAAATTCAGAAATCTAGATTATTTTCCTAGATCAAAGGCCTGGAGAAGATCATACGGGTTCTTCAGAGAAAGATCCAGTTCTTTCAGAGAACAACAAAAGAGAAAATCCAGCCGATGTTTCATCTGCAAAAAGAAAGGCCATTATGCCAAAGATTGCCCCAACAAAAAAGACAAGGCAATCCGTTTACTTGAACATCTACAGGCCACCACTGATTACTGTCCTCACAAAGATGAAATTGAGTTCTACTTCTTAGAACAATAAGAACCTACTGATGAAACAGTGTTCGCACTGGAAAACTCATCTGATGATTCTGAAAACGATGAGTTTCAAACTGTTTTTCACCAACAACTTCTATCCTTAGACACCACTATTCCCATTCCCTCCATAAAACTCCAAATCTTACCTTCAAAATTCCAAAGACCAATTCCTGCTATTGGAATTCTTGATACAGGTGCCCAAAGAAGTATGTTAAACCCAAACATTCTTCCACCCCAATTTTGGCAACATTATAAAGAAAATTTCAAGGCAGTTAATGGAAAATTCTTCACCATCAAATTGATTACCAAAAAACCTATTGGTATTCAAATCTTTGCAAACTGTGTTATCTGGACAAAAGCCATCGATTCTCATCTTCCTAATAAGGATATCTTGTTAGGATTTGATATAATTCACCAGATAAAACACCTCCAAATCATTCCTACTGGAATTCGAGTCAAGTCCATGTTCAAACCTTTCACCAGTATTCTTAAGCTTTATGGTCTAACTGAAACCCTTCAATCCTTCCAAGACATTTCTACAAAGTTTTTGAAATATTATCCTGAGTCTCATGCTGATTTCCACCATCCAAATCCTCTGTGGAAAAATTCGCATTTCTTTGTTCAGTTACCATTTAAACTGAATGAAGATGTCAACCCAACCAAAGCCACCCATCCAGGAATGAGTCCCTCAGACTTAGTTCTAGCCCAAAAAGAATGTTCTCAGTTTCTAGCCCAAGGTCTCATAGAGCCTACCAATTCTCAATGGGCTTGCCAAGCCTTTAATGTTGAAAAACATTCCGAAATAGTTAGAGGAAAAAAAGGATTAGTCATTGACTATCAGCCTCTAAACATGTTTTTGCAAGATGACAAATTCCCTTTGTCAAAAAGACAGAGCATGTTCACTTTCCTAAAAAATGCCCAAATCTTTTCAAAATTTGATCTTAAATCTGGATTTTGGCAACTTGGCATCAAACCCTTAGAAAGATACAAAACCGCCTTTTGCATTCCAAATGCCCATTATCAATGGACGGTTTTACCCTTTGGTCTTAAAACAGCACCACCCATTTTCCAAAAATCCATGGTCCAAATTTTCCAACCTAGTCTGCATAGTACATTGGTTTACATTGACGATATTTTGTTGTTTTCAGGTACACATGATGAACATCGCCAATTATTAGATCGATTCTTTGATATAATCCAAACTCATGGAATCATGTTATCAGCTAAGAAAAGCACAATTGCCACCAATAACATTGAATTCCTTGGAATGACTATCAAAGACGGACACTACCAGCCAGGAAAGCACATTGCCCAAGAACTTATCCACTTTCCAGATCAAGACTTTTCCAAAAGACAAATTTAGCAATTTCAAGGTATTATCAACTACATCAAAGACTTTATTCCTCATGTTCATAATCATACCTGCCAGCTGTCAGCCCTATTGAAAAAGAATCCACCACCATGAAACAATGACCACACACTTGCTGTCACAACTTTAAAGCAAATTGCGCAAAATCCGCCACCTTTAAAGCTTATCACAGATGGTAGACGGATACTGCAGACTAATGCAAGTGACGAATCTTGGGGGGCCATCCTCCTTAAAGAAGTAGAGGGCAAAGAACACTTTATTGCCTATGCTAATGGACACTTCTCTGACACACAAATCCATTACCACAGTGTGTTCAAAGAAATTTTAGCAGTCAAGAATGGTATTTAGAAATTTGAGTACCATCTTATCGGCTACCACTTTCTTGTCAGAATGGACAACTCAGCCTTTCCTAACATCATGAATTTCAAAGGTAAAAATGTTCCCGAAAAGATGTTACTGAGGTTAAAAGACTGGTTTTCGAAATATGACTTCTCTGTTAAGCATATAAAAGGAGAACATAATCTCATCCCTGATATGCTCTCAAGACTTGCAAAACTAGAAAAATCCTTGTTTTTCATAACCTCTCAAAATCATTTTCCTATCATCTTCATGGCTACTTCACTCCCATCACAAGCCATAACCAAAAAATATTTTCCTCTTGAAAAAACCTTCACCACCGTCTTTGCTATACAAGAGTTTGCTAAGAAAGTTATTTTTAGGTTTTTCATGAAAGCCTATCTCTTATCAGACTCATTTCCATTTTCAACCTTCCATCGAGAAAACCTGTTCCTTACAGGCTTGACTTTAGACCCTTTCTAGGGATATCTCAGAAGATGAGTTATGGTACATCTGGTGCCTAACTGGCCTTTATGCCACTAAACTGATTGTCCCTGTCACTCTCACTTTGGAATACCTGCTTAATCCAGACAAGTCCACTTCATTAACCTGGAATTTCCTTGAATGGTTTTCTCCAATTTCTTGGTGGAGAAAAAAGCTCCAATAGTTGTTAGAAATTAATAATTTGGAACGTATGCCACCACCCGAAGCAAAAATGTTCACATCCGTGTTCATTATTCATAGGTCATACTTCCAACATTCAGACACCAGCTCATTCTGGACTCAAAACCAAGTATATGATTGGTTGACTTTACCACATCCAGCCCTCCTTGAACAAGATAGCGGAATACAGAAAAATCTCCATAATTATCTTTGTGAATTAAATCATCAAACCGCTCCGCACAAGGACATTGCTCACACCTCTCTGGGTCCACAACACGACCTAATCATGATCCCAACTCCATTTGCCATATCCAAACCAAAATCTACAGGCATCATAATCAAAGAAGAAAAACCAGATTTCACCGATTTCCTCTACCAAGACTCACAAGACCCATGGGAAGAATTTCTTCCACTCAGTCAACATCTCCAACAATTTCCACAACCAACTATGCATGAACCAGGATCATCATCTCAGCCTTAGGCTCAGAAAAAAGACAAAGCAACCTAGACGTCACTAAAGCAATTACCACCAGGCTACAGAAGAGATTGCCCTTATCCACCTTGCCGTGGTCGCCGTTGCAAGCATCCAAGGCTCTCCAAGACATTTTTCCCAAAAGATAATGATCGTGATCCAAATGAAACAGACAGCTCATTCGAAGACGATTACATGAATCTCAACTCTCCATAAAGTAGTTTGTCTTATTGCAATAAATGTTTTACTTTTGCCTTGAATAACTATTAAGCGTGTTGTTTTCTTTAAAGCTTAAGTTTTGTCAAAAGTCATGTAAGTTTTGTCAAAGTCATGTTAGTTTTGTCAAAAGTCATGTTAAAAAGTCATATTAGCTATTAAAGCTTTTGTCGCTTGTAATAATGTTTGCTTTACCTTTAGAAGACATATTGATAAGAACATGTCTATCAAGAACTAGTCAAGTTTCTTCCTTATATAAGGAAGTTTCCTCCAGTTGTAACATATCAGCTTTTGGAAAAATAAAATTTCTATTATCATTATCCATGGCTTTCTAAAATTCTCTTTCTCTCTCTCTGTCAATGAAGCTCTAAGGTTTCAAAGAAAATTAAGAAAGCATAAATCTATTCATTTTGAAATCTCAAGGAAGTATGCTCTGCACTTGCCTTGTGCAAGGATCCTGTGCATCAGAAAACTTGATAAGTTTTATCTGGTTTGGTACCCTGTTTTAGACTTAGAGGAAAGTCTGTTTGGGTTGTAAAACCTAGAAAAATGTTTTAAGTTTTTGATGCTCATAGAGGTATATCGGTTGGAAACCAGAACTTACGAGCTACTGACCCAAAGTACAGTTTTAACTGTTGTAGATCTGGTGTAAACAATGCCACGTACTAATATCACTCATCGTTTTCAGAATCATCAGATGAGTTTTCCAGTGCAAACACTGTTTCATCAGTAGGTTCCTCTTGTTCTGAGAAGTAGAACTCAATTTCATCTTTGTGAGGAGAGTAATCAGTGGTGGCCTGTAGATGTTCAAGTAAACGGATTGCCTTGTCTTTTTTGTTGGGACAATCTTTGACATAATGGCCTTTCTTTTTGTAGATGAAACATCGGCTTGATTTTCTCCTTTGCTGTTCTCTGAAAGAACTGGATCTTTTTCTGAAGAACCTGTATGATCTTCTTCGGGCCTTTGATCTAGGAAAAGAATCTGGATTTCTGAATTTTTTGAAATGCTTTTTCTTTTTGGTACTGCACTCGCAATCGTTCTTTTTCTTACATTTGATATGCAAGTAAGACTTTTTGCAAGCACTTCGGAAAGGCTCTTTATCTTTCAGCAATTCTTTGAAAAATTGTTTCTGTTCACATAGTTTCTCTAAATATCCTTTGGCGATTTGAAAGATTTTCCCCAAAGAAATATTGTTAATTTGGAGATTAAGAGATGTAAGCTGCCTTTGTATATCTGGCTATAATTCTTCAGGTAATGATGCCAGAAAAACATGTTTAAGAGTAGGATCATTGAATGCATTAAGCTTGTAAAATAGAATTGACATCCGTTTGTAATGGAAATCAAGATCTTTAGCCTTGAGTGAGCAGCATTTCATGTTGAGATAGTCACGTCTTGTAGCTTCAAATACTGCTGCAGATTCTCCAATGAATTGTTCATAGATAACAGCGAGAGCACTTGAGATATTAGGAAGTTGCACAAACTGTAGTTGTCTGTACTCTCCTAAAGTATCAAACCAATCTCTTAGAGATCCCGTAAAACGGATAGCAAGTTCTCTAAGAACATAATCTGTTGTTGCATTTGCCCTTAACATTTGGAGATCTGTCCAGGCGGCCATTTCTGATAACCGTTCTCTCCATTTGGTTGCAGGTATATCATCAAAAGTAAACCATGGGCCATTTGATGGTTTATGATCATTTTGAGGCTGAGCAGGCCGGTTTGTGGCTGAGGTTCCTTCAGGTGGATCTTGTAAACCGTGTTACTGTTCAAACCGCATGGTTAAACCCGTGGTCAAACTGTGTACTGTTGACTGATGACGTGGCACAATCCTGTGCGTCCAAACTGTTTTTAATCCGATGGCCATGATTTACTCAATGTATCTATAAAAAGGGGGCCTCTCCCCCCTAATTCGATACCCCTGAATCCATTTTTGAGCTTAGTTTTTTGTAATTCTTTCTCCATCTTGTATTTTCTACGTATTTTAATAAATTCGCATTTTACCCTTAGTTCAATTATGAGTAGCTAATTTTCTTTCAGGCTTGGGTTGAAGGTGAAGTCTCAACATGTGTCATGGGCTTTATTTGGTAAATTTATTTTCTCTTACCCTCTAATTTCTGTGGAGGTTTTGATTTTTCGTCAACAAATAATAATAATCTTGTCTAGTTACCGCCCTGGTTTCACCGGCACCCTAGTATAAGGTTATTATTATTTGGCACGATAAGCCCTTAGCACCACATTGATTAGAGTGTGGTTCATGAGGTGTGGATCCCCCCCTCATGATTTAATTGGTATTAATAAGGAATATTTAGCCCATGGTGCATGTTGATACGGATCCAGGTACCCAAGCACTTTATTTCAATAATTCCCAATTCAATTTAATTCCGCTATTCCAATTTAAATTCTAGCATCCTTTAAATCAATTTCCCCACAAATCCAATCACCCACTTACAAAATTAATTCTACACACAATTAAAATCCACCTACTCGTAGGATCGATACTCAACACCATTGATCTATTCTACAATAAATTCGTGCGCTTGCGAGTTCAACAAAATTTGCACAACAATACCACTATGGGTACTAAGGCCCGTGAACTAAGCCCAACACCCAAAAGGCCTCGTAGAGTTAGGGAACCACATGGCTATTTGAACTACTCCTCGTGAGTGATCCTAAGCGATGTGGGATTCCATTCATATCCCCCGCCTGAACACACCACACGAGTTTGGCTCTGATACCACTATGGGTACTAAGGCCCGTGAACTAAGCCCAACACCCAAAAGGCCTCGTAGAGTTGGGGAACCACATGGCTATTTGAACTACTGCTCGTGAGTGATCCCAAGCGATGTGGGATTCCATTCAGATTATACTAGTTTAAAGAGTTTTTTAAAAATAGCTAATTCGTGAAGTGGCAAACTGTAATAAGCACAATTGTAAAATGAGACATTTAGTTAAAATTTCATTGCATATTAAAAAAAATGTTTGAAATAAAAAATAAAAAGTTATTTTCCATTTTTCTTATTAATTTAGATTATTTTATAGGAATTAACATTTTTAATCATAATAAGAAAATATCAAGTCAAATGACCTATTTATTCATTTTTCCTTAAAGTTGGTATAAAAGGATAATTGGGATATCGATAATAGAAAAATAATGGATTGAGATCTTTTGTTAATAAGAACTTTTCTCGTGCAAAAATTAACTTGGTGATCGATGACTAACAAATTAAAAAAAAAAGTACTTGAATCCTATATCTGTACTATAGGATCCTAATCCAAAATTCAACGTGCTTAATGCAACAATAGTTAAGGAAAAAGCATTCACTCCCCAAGCATTGCGTAAATGGTCAAATAAATTACTTTTATTGTACAAATGCTCACACTGATCCCTTTCTAACTATTATAATCATACACAAATATACAAAATAATAAGATAAAAATAATAAATAAGATATCATATAACACAAAAAAGGTTTCAAGGAATATGATTAATAAAAATAGTACATATAAGATGAAAATTATTTTTAATATTAAGCTATTATTAGTCTATCCTAATTAATTCAATTAATACTAAAATCTATTAATCTAAAAATTGAGTTTAAGATTTATACTAATACATATATAATTAAAATGATATTGTTAATGCAAATTTTGTAAATTAATTTGAATGTTGAATAATTAATTCAAAGTTTTTATTCTGCCAAAGAGATTTGATTATTATTAAAAAATATATGACATATTAATAATATTAAAATAACTTTTTAAATTTTAAAAGAATTTATGTTAATTTTTATTATATTATTATAATTTTTTTTATTTATTATTAAAATTTATTTAAAGTCAACTATTGGTTGATATAATCAAAGGGAGAAGGTCTGTGTGACCATTCATAAATCAAAGGAATTTATGTGGTTATTTAATTAAAACTTGAGAGTAACTTTTTTTCCATTGTAAAAAGGACAATAAGCCAAGCCGAAGTTGCTAATATTAATATCAAACTCCTAACCCGTCTCAGAGAAAGACTCGCTCAATAGCCAAGATTTCAACCAAGGGCAAGAAACCAATATCTCCACATCACCATTCAATTCCAAATTAAGCAACCCCTTTTGATTATTGATAAGCTCTATATTAAACATTTTTGACACATCTCCTTCTTTTTCTCTTACTGAAAGTTAATACCTCAAAATCTATACACAATTAATCAAATAAAAATAAAAAATTGTCATATCAGCCACATTTTGTTTCATATATCATCTTTTCCTCTTGGTTTGTATTTTCTCATCCATGCTAAGAAACGAGGCCGGAACATTTCCAATCTCCGGCCACCCAATCACACTATATTTTTCAATGTCGTCAACGACATATCCATCTTCTCCTTATCCTCCACACGCAGAAAACTACGCTTCCCCTCCTATTACCATCATTTTAACAGTAACTCTTCTTGTTTTCTTCTTTGTTGGCTTTTTCTCTGTATATTTCTGTAGGTGTTTCATGGAAAACATCGTCAATACATGGCAACTTCGGCAGAGCCCTTCAGGAAATGCTGCTGGCACATCTGATTCACCTGCCAATCCTGGACTCGATCCTTCACTGATACAAGCCTTTCCCGCATTTGCATACTCAACTGTTAAAGATTTTCGACGTCAAAAGTATGGTCTTGAATGTGCCATCTGCTTGGCCGAATTTGAAGATGACAATATTTTACGCCTTCTAACAGTTTGTTACCACGTTTTCCATCAAGAATGTATTGACCTTTGGTTGGAGTCTCACAAAACCTGCCCGGTTTGTCGTAGTGATCTTGATTTGCCTCAAAATTCATTAGAAAAATCTCCACTGCTTTTTCGCAGTAATTCCATGAATAATATTACTGGAAGTAATGTGTCAACTTTAGAAGATGCCATAAGCATTTTTATTAAAGAAGACGAAGAAGCTAGAGGGGATAATGGTGAACAAGTACTGAATCCAAATAGCATAAAACAAAATGAAAGATATGAGAAAATAGAGAAATTTTCAAGGTCACATTCAACTGGGCATTCAATACATACAACAAAAAATGAATTAGAAGATAGGCATACATTGAGACTCCCAGAAAATATGAAGTTAAAAATTTTAAGAGGACATAATTGGACAGGAAGTTGTATTACATTTGGGGAATTTGGAAGCCCCGTTGTCACTAGGAATAATGTTGGTTTCGGGGATGTACCAAGGTGTTCAGCTAGAGTCATTAATTGACTTTTTTTATTCCTTTGAATTATTTTATTTTATTTTTCTTGGTTTACTCCGAAAAGACGGGCATATAGACAGTGTTAAGTTTTTACATATCAACTCTAAGTTAGAGATGAATAGAAACTATTTAAGTGCAAAATCCTTGTCATTTTTTACCCTAATATTATATACCATGCATCATTTTAGATCCTCGAATATTCATTTTATAAGTAGAGTAGAATATGGGATATATACTTTATTCTTTTATACGTGTAAACTCAAGATTAAGTAATTGAAGTGGATTGACAATAAGATTATATGTGTATTTCATTAATAATATAAATACCTTCTAAAAAAAAACAGCTCGATGAACTATGCTTTATGTGTATTTCATTAATATATTGCGGAAAAGAACATTTCATTGCTCATGCAAGTGGACAATTTCCTGACTCACAGAAGCACTATCACACAGCCTACAAAGAAATCTTAGCCATAAAAAATGGTATCAAAAAGTTTGAATTTCATTTAATCGGCCATAGATTCTTGAACTTTAAGCAAAAAGCTGCTCCAGAAAAACTTTTGCTTAGGCTTAAAGAATGATTTTCAAGATATGACTTCCATGTCCAACATATACCATGTCCAACATATAAAAGGAGAACACAACCTCATCCCAGACCTCCTATCCAAACCTTCAAAACCTACATCTCCTCAACTCTTTTGTATTACTTCCCAGATCTCCTTCCCGATCATATCCGTGGCTAGTTCACTTCCTAAAACAGCCCTTACCAAAAAATTCTTCCCTCTCAACATGACTTTTCAGTCACCACATCAGATCCAGGATTTCGCCAAAAAATTCCTCGTTAGGTTTTTTATGAACATCTATATGATGAGTAAAGAACCTATGTTCTTTCCCTCTTTTCATCCTGATAATCTCTTTCTTACAGGATTAGTAATCATAACCCATCGAGATATTACCGAAGATGAACTTTGGTATACCTGGTGCCTTACTGTTCTATATGCAACCAAAATAGTGTTCCTTATTCTACCTCTTCTCGATAGGCTCAACAACCCTGACCTATCAACTCTCTTCTTTGGACGCTCTTTGAATGGTTTTCGCCATTATCATGGTGGTGAAAGAAATTACAACAGATTGCTGAGACACATCAGCTCAGAGAACTTCCAGATTATGAAGGCAAACATCTTCATCATTCATCGTCCATATTTCCAACATCCACACACCAAAGGTTTTTAGACACAAGAACAATCACATGAATGGATCACAGTTCCCCACATCGCATGTCTTGAACAGGGCTTCCAGATCAAAACCAATTTGAAGAATTTTCTCATGGAACTTAATCACATCCCTCCAGATCAACCCACAATACTTCACACATCTCTTGGACCAAAACATGACATGTTCATGGTTCCCACACCATCCTTGCACTCTCAACCTCCAAATTATGGAATCATCATAAAAGAAGAAAAACCAGATTACACTGACTTTCTATTTCAGGATTTCTACGATCCCTATGCAGATTTCATTCCTGTACCGTCACCATCATGTGATTTCCCTGAAGCATCCTCTTCCCAATATCCACCATTTTCATCACAACCTGAAGAATTCCCTCAACTAGCTTTTCCACCAGAATCACCAAGCATAACAGCAAAAGCACAATATTGCCCTTGGCCATGTGTTCCAAGTTGTTCTCATCCAGAAAGATTTTCAGAAACGATAAAAATCCAGATCGTGATCTAGATGACACAGACTCGTCCTCAGATGCAACTATTTCACTTTAATCTATTTTGTCATCTTGTAATAATTAAAAACATTAGCTTTATGAGTGCTTTAGCTTTATCTTTACTTTTCTAAAGTTGTTTTGTCCTCATGTAATTATGAGTGCTTGTATGTTTTTCTTTGCCGACCATTGTCAGTAAGCCCCTTACTTTTGTAAAATAGTGTACCAAGCTTTTCAAGAGCTTTTGTATCTCTCCTCGCTATATAAGGAGAGCCTTTCGATGAATAAAGATATAGAGATTTTATGAATAACCTTCTCTCTTATCCTTTATCATAAATAACTAAAACTCCAAGTTTTATCCTATCAAGTATCTCGTAGAACTCTTAGGACAAGAAATCTTACCCTGTTCATCATTTATCTTGTGCTAGTATGCTCTGCACTTGCCTTTAATAAGGATCCTGTGCATCAGAACGCTGTGTCAGCCTACTCTTAAATTTCTCTTTTGAAACCTTTGTTCTAAGAAAACAGATAGAACCCTGCCTTTAGACTTAGAGACCAAAAGAGTCTGTTTCTTTTAGGGTTGTCTAAGTTCTTAGTTTAGAGATATGTTAGTAGAAGGAACCTCTATGGAGTGTCTCGGTATATCGGCTGGAAATCTGAGCATGCGGACTACTGGTCCAAAGGACAACTCTGTTGTCATTGCTCAGGTATAACAACGCCATGTACCGTATCTCCGCCCCAATTGGTATTAGAGCCTTACTCTTAGACAATGGTATGGTAAATAAGATTATTGACCTTAGAAAATCTAATAGAGCTTGAAAGGATAGAGTTTTATCTTCATGGCTTCATCATCATCTACAACTGCTTCGAGTTCGTCTTCCTCAGTATCACTCTCTTCAACTCTTTCTCTACCAAAGTCTTGTACTAAACAAACCGCTAGTAAAATAGAAAATCTTGTTGAATACTCTTATGTCCTTGAGTCTGTTCAGATTTTTGAGTCCTCCTTTCCTCTTATCAGCCTATATAATTTGTATAAAAAAACCCTCTTCTTTTACTAGAAGTATTAAAACCTTGATTTCTACCAAACGACCTTACCCCAAAGAGTACATACTGTCCTCTCATCTAGACCAGTGCGCTTTATAGGCCATTACTACAGAACAATACGTGACTCTGGAAATACCCTTAGAATTGATTTCCTCATGGAAACTGAAGGCTATACACATCTTCATCTTGGAGGTGTTCGCCTTATCCTGACCCTTCATGGAAGAAAAGGATTACCAGTCACAACCAGAATTGCTTTGCTTTATAGCAGGTTCAAGCAATACCAGTATGCCATTATAGGCACAGTTCTTACAATTCTTCATGCTAGAAGTGCTTTACTTACCTTTTATCTAAATTTTAATCTTTCTCTTCTTGATTCTAATCTTTCTACTATCTTAAAAGTTCAGATCCAACTTCAAGGAGCTGAACAAATGACCTCAGCAAAAATTGCCACTCTGCACCACCAGCTTGTTTGTAGGCTGCAAAATCATGCTTTGGATTTGCCATCTCCATAAACTGCAAATTCAGATGCCCTTATGATTCTTGTAGAATCTGAAGAAATCCCAACCATCATCCAAATACCAAGGCGTTGTCCAACTATGAACAATTCCATCAAAATTCAGAACCAGTACAAACCTCTGAAAGTTCCTTCTAGAGAAATAAGGATGGATCTGTTTGTCTTACTTTTAAACCACCACCAACATCATCATCAGAACCACCCAGACTATCTTTTACTTATTCTTCAATGATTACTTCTGTTCATACAGAACAAGAAAACCTTACTATTGAAGCTTTTAAGGCTCAAGGTTTTCCCATTTACCCAGCAAAACTCCATGGTCACTTCCTTTGGAATGTTCCAGCCTCTGAAAATTGTGATGTAAGCTGTCCTTGTTGAGATGATATTGAAGAAGATGATGAAACTCCCAGATGCATGCGCAAATTTAAAAAGATAATTTATCCTGCTTGCAGATATCATGCTACACATCCAGAAGATCCTCCTGAACCAGACACTCAAGCACCATTGCCTATCTACAATAAAGGCCTCGCTTGGATCCAATAACATGAGCCAACCCTGCTTACTACATAGTTTGACAAAACCCTTGTTCAGAAAACTCCTTTCGTACAACCCTGTATGATGCCTTCTCCATCAACATCTACAGAATATCAACCTCAATTCCCTTCTTTAGAAAAACAAACTGACCAGCAAAAGAATTTCATTTCTAAACCTTTTGACCTGTCTGTTGTTACACCCACTGGCAATTTAGAATAACCTCGCCCTTTTGAGGCAACTCTGAATTGGCAAAGCCTAAATACTGTAGCCCAAAACCAAGTTATTTCTACCTTACATCATAAGGTAGATCATATTACTCACAAAACCAACCAAGTTGAAAAGAAAGTTGACACCATCTCAGATAGATTGAATCAGATTTATCAAAATCTTCACAACATAGTTAATCAACTTGACTCTGAACTTCATGCTATGCTTGCTCAAAGGGTTTATAGCCCTGATTTGGATAAAAAAGAAGTTGAGATAAGAGCTTTGAAAGCTGAAATTGCCAGGATTGATTCAGAAAAAGTCCAACCAACTTTTTTTACAAGTTCTCCCCTATTACCAATAATCAACCCGACTTATCATCCTTTTGTTCCACCAGCTTCGTCCAGAACATATGATCCCTCTAAACTTTTTGGGATAACCCATACCTTACTCCCTCCACAACCTCCGCCAAAACCAAAACGAACTCTAAAACCAGTTCTAAAACCAGTTCCAAAACCCATTCCCCAACAAAAATCTCAAACATCAACTTTTGAACCATCACCCTCTCCATCACCTACATCTATTCCATAAACAAGCCAGCCTTCTGACCAAACTCCTATCTCTATAGGAAAACAACCCATGCACCAATACTCTGCCCAGGTATCTTCATCAAACCCCCATACTAAAGTTTCAACTTCAGAATCTAAAAAATCGCCCGAATCATCACTTGAATCATTAGAAGAATCCTCATATTCGTCTGATTCAGATACTTCTGGTTCAAACCTAGCCGATATTTTCAAACTCCTCATGGCTGAACCTACTAAACAATCTGGTGCTACTGAAACTGTTGATACAGATGATGAACAAGAAACATTTTATGAAATTGGCGAATTTTCTCACTCAGTTCCAGCGCAACTTAAATCATCATTCAAGCCATCAAATGGTCCATGGTTTACTTTTGATGATGTTCCTCCAACAAAATGGAGAGAGAGGTTACAAGAATTATATGCTTGGATTGATGTCTAAATGTTAGTCCCGGAGCTACAACAGAAACTGTTATAAGAGAGTTCAGTACTCGATTTACTAGATCCTTAAGAGACTGGTTTGATAATCTAGGACAATACAAACAACTTCAATTCATTCAAATTCCACAAGTCTCTTGGGCTTTATCAGGTCTCCATGACCAATTTATTGGAGTACTCAGTGCAACTTTTGAAGCCACTAGAAGAGATTATCTCAATATGAAGTGTTGTACTCTCAACACTAAAGATCTCAATTACCACTACAAGCGGATGTCCTTGCTATGTTATAAGTTTGGTGGATTGAATGATCGTACACTCAGACATGTCTTTTTAGCTTCTTTTCCAGACGAATTACAACCAGAAATCCAACGTCAATTAGCAGCACATAAGCTCAACATTAACACACTTTCATTGGGAAAGTTGTTCCAAATTGCTATTAGAAGCCTCGACAAATTATGTGAGCAAAAGAAGTTCTTCCAAGAACTTATCAAAGATAGACAGATCTGCTTGCAAAAAGCCTTATTTGGCTATAAAATGCAAAGATCCAAAGAAGTGTGATTGTCCTTCAAAAAAGAAATCGCATTTCAGAAAGACTAAGTTTCCATTCTCAACAAAAAAGAGCGTCCTAGACATTTTAGTTTCTTCAGAAAGAAACAATCTTCTTCCCAGAAGATTCCCAACCAGAAAAATAGCAGATGTTTCATTTGCAAAATGAAAGGCCATTTTGCAAAAGATTGCTCTGTCAAACCTCAAAAGGCAATCAAACTCATCCAACACTTGGTAAACACCACAGATTTTTCTCCATCAAAAGATCAGATTGAATACTTGTTTTCTGAACAAGAACACCCAGATGATCATATAGTTTTTGCATTGCCGGCAAGTTCTAGCAGCTTAGAAAATTCTGATCTTAAACCCATATACACAGTCCAACCTCCATCCATTTTAGTCCATGATCCTACTATACATGTTCCTTCAATTAGAATCTAAATCATTCCCTCAAAATACCACAAACCTATTACAACCATTGGTTTTCTTGACACTGGAGCTTAGTGCAGTATGCTTAATCCTGTTATTCTTCCCTCTGAATACTGAAAAAATTAGGAAGAATATTTTAAAGTAGCTGACGGCAAGATCTTTACAACTAAATTAGTCATTAAACACCCAATAGGGATTCAATTATTCCTTAATTGTGTTGTTTGGATGAAACTAATTGGTTCGTCCTTACCAAACAAAGATCTTCTCATAGGATTTGATGTTCTACATCAAGCAAAATATGTCCAAATTACCTCTTCAGGTCTATGTTACAAATCCATGATCAAACCTTTGGCCGGTGTTCTAAAGATTTATTCTTTAGCCAATCCACCACCCACATACCAGTCCATCACAGATCAAATTCGAAAATTTTGTCCTGAAAATCACAGCCTTTTCACTCATCCAAATCCATTGTGGAAAAATCCAAACTTCTTCATTAAGTTACCTTTCAAACTAAATGAAGACACAAACCCAACCAAAGCCACCCACATGGGTATGACACCACGAGACCTTATTTTGGCCCAACAAGAATGTGTCCAACTGTTAAAACATGGTCTTATTGAGCCCACAAATTCTCAATGGGCTTGTCAAGCTTTTTATGTTGAAAAAAGGTCTGAAATCCTCCGTGGCAAAAAACGATTAGTCATTGACTATCAGCCACTCAATAATTTTCTCTAAGACCACAAATTTCCTTTACCCAACAGACAAACCCTTTTCATCCACCTCAAAAATGCCAAAATCTTTTCCAAATTTGACCTAAAATTCAGTTTTTGACAACTTGGTATTCACCCTTCTGAACGATACAAAACTACATTTTGTATCCCCAATGGACAATCCTCCCTTTTGGTCTTAAAACAACTCCATCTATTTTTCAAAAAACCTTGACCACAGTCTTCCAACCCATCCTTCATCACACCCTTGTTTACATTGATGATTTGTTCCTTTTTTCAGGTACTGATGATGAACATCATCAGTACTCCAACAGTTTTTTCAGATCATTTAGCAACATGGAATCATGATCTTTGACAAGAAAAGCACAATAGCGACAACTTCTATTGACTTTCTTGGCATGAAAATCCAAGACGGATATTATCAACCTGGACCCCATATTGCACAAGAGTTACTTTACTTTCCACAAAGTGACTTTACTAAAAGGCAAGTCCAACAGTTCCTCAGCATCATCAATTACATCCATGATTTCCTGCCACATGCCAACCATTACACAGCTCAGTTATCTGCACTTCTCAAAAAGAATCCACCATCTTGGTCAAAGGTCCACACTAAGGGTGTCAAGCAATTAAAATAGATAGCAGAGAATCCAACACCTCTAAAGTTGATCACAGATGGCAAATGAATCTTACAAACCGACGCTAGTGATGAGTCATGGGGGGCCATCTTCCTTAAACAATGCAACGGAAAAGCACATAAGTACATTTTATTTTAAAGTTCATGAACTTATATGAAAATTTAACTTAAAAATTGAGGGTTGACTCAAGTTTATTATTATTAAAACAGTAATTATTGTTAGCCGATGTGAGTTGGAAACATCATATAGTTCAATTCCACTAGATGAATCAATGATTTACTTGAAATTTTTATAATCAATCCACTTCTAGGTTAACTCCTAGAAAGGAAGAAAGATACTTTGATTTCTCAAAAGTTTTCACAAACATGATTGAGGTAGGGACATATACATATTGTATATCCTAAATCAAATTAATGAAAGTATCCCTCATTTTATTAAAATGAGGATCAAGCTACAATATAGAAAAACATGAACTTTAATGCAAGAAAAGATAAAACACATTGCATTAGAATGTGTCTTTATTAGTATGTACTTTAGAATATTTGTAAAGTTTTAGTTAATTTCTTTGAGTTTAGATAGGATTTCTAATTCTTTTTCATTTCAGGTTAGTTTTTTGTGTTCTATGTTAATAATTGTTTATTGGGAACAATCTTCTAATGAAATGATTTTTACTTATTACCATACTTAATAATGAGATTTAAGTGATGCACTTTTTAGCATATCGTCATGGGTCTTGAAGCAAAGCCTAATACTAGAATGATTTTGAGAGTAAGCTAGTTATAGCTAAGAGTCTTTAATAGATGATTTGAACATTAGCAAAAGTACTCTTATCAAGCCTAGTACTAGAAAGAACTTGAAAATAAAATAATTATAATCATGAGTCTTGAATAAATATATAATTTGAACAAAAATACTATTTGAAGCCTGGTATTTGATAAATAATATGCTAAAAGGCATATCACTAATTTAATTTAATTAGATTATTTCTAATTAATAGAAAAACACAAAACATACGTAAACTGACCTTAAATGAAAAATAAATTAAAAACCCATTCTAAACTTAATGAAATTAACGAAAACTTTCCAAAAAAAAAGAGTTATGACTCACTTACAAAAACACAAAAAAATTTAGGAGAATTTGGAGATGATTTGCTATGTAAATTAAATTAAAGAAATTAAAGTAGAAAATTGTAGATAACAACTTTTAAGACATTTAAAATATGGTAAAGGATACATTCTCCACCACTAAATATTAGAATAAGTCAATAGTAACACTACAAGAAAACTGGCAATAGATGACTGTAAAAATCTATCATAAAGGGGGGTGGATGACAGTGAAATTATCTATCATCTATGTACCTGTCACTCTTTTATGATAGAAAAAAGTATGTCATTAACTTATGATACCATTTAAATGTCATATGTCAGTCATGGAAAAAAATGAATAAATTATTTTATTTTTTGGCGGGAAATGTGAATTTTTTTTAACTTTGAAATTTTGACGGAAAATTTGATTTTCATGCGTGAATTATCGTGTGGACAATTTTGGCAGGTAAAATATTACGTTTGTGTTGGAATTTGTGATTGATATTTTATGTCATTAAATTTTTTTATGACTTATTTTATGATTAATTTTTCTGTCACATTCTAAATTTATGCTGATCGTAATTATGAATTATTTCCTTTAAATTTATGAATTTATGCATTCCTATATATGAAATTCAGGCATAAATTCATATGAACCAAAAATTAAATTATACATTATATTAAGTCGAAAAGCATATTATATTAATAATGCCATCCAAAAACAGTTTTATCCAATAATTATATCAAACAATATCAATTCACCAGACAAAATCCAGCAACTAAGAACAAATGTATCAAGTTTTACAAGCTAAGAAGGCATCAAGTGGCTATAGTGCTAAACTTAACCCATAATTTCAGTAACCTTCCAGTACATGAACTGCCATTTTCAACAAATACCCAAGCAAACTCTAAAGTTCAATAGCTTCAATTCTATCAACCTGTATGTGCAACATCAAATGAATATAGCTAGCATTATTGTTACAAAGAAGTAATTAACTACTACAATAAAACCATTAGGTTTTAGATACAACAGAATCATTACAAATTTAAACTCAATTTGCATGTGCAGCACCAATGATAATAGCCAACATATCATTATAAAGATTTATCTACTAAACTAAAAATACAGGTTTCAGATTGAACTTAATTCCTTGCTGAAATAAAACATGGAACCAAAATGGTAATGCACAATTGCTCCTAAATATATGTAATAGAAAGAGATCGGTCAGAGAACAAACCACCACAAACAAAACATAGGTACATAAAATGTGGGTATATTAGTAAATATATGTAATATAAGCTGAAACAAAAAATGCAGAAAGTATAAACTACATATAAAAGGTGACATTTAGGAAAAGATAAGTGACAAGTTGCTACCATCATTACAGTAGTCATCATTCGCTAAATTCGAGTAATGAGTTAAGACTGGTACTAACACGACAATCCATTTAAATCATGTAATAATTTAGCCTATCCAGTTAGATATTTCTACCAACTTATCCAGTAAAGTAATAATTATTTACTAAATTCGCCTTGCATGATCTTCAAGGGTTTTTAATTGCACCTTTATACCATAATTTCAGAGTGAAATATTTACCCATTCAATATGTTGGAAGGGTTTTGTAAAGGCATAGGGTAAATAAATGTTACTAAAGATACAGACAGATCAAACAAGAAATTTAGTATCTTAAAAAAGTAATCAACTTACCCAAGCTAAAGAAAACAGGGCAGAGAAAAATGATATTATTTATCTTGAATCCTCCACAGAGAAGTAGCGGTATCATACATGCCTTGAACACCAACTCCTTCGTCAATGGTGTTTGTTCAATAAAATATTGTCAAGAGCTGAAAGGGGAACTCATTCGAATTTCCCCATTCAATGAATACTATTACAATTGATCAAAGAACATCAATGGTGAATGGAACTTGTAAATTAATGAATCCTCTATGATAAAACCAATTATAGGCAGAGCACAAGACTCTCACTTATTCCTATCCTATGTACAATATTTTCATTTTCCAAAAAGAATAAGATAAACATGTCAAATTAAAGATTCACCAAAACTTACATCAATATATGTAAATTTATATACATATAGATATGACTTGACCATTTCTTAGGTAAATCACAGGTATCACGAAACACACCCTTAGGACACATATTAAGATTATTTACAATCAACCAAAAGATCAAAATATATAAGTGGTGATGACTTATTTTCTTAGCATTACAGTATTGCCTGCAACAATTGCTCCTATCAATGCTCTAATGCCAAATGTGAATTTACAAATTACAAGTTTTTACTAAAAGAGTTTAGCTAATGCACTTTTAAAATAAAGCTAATTGCAGAACAGTTTTAAGGACCCCAAAAGTTAGCATCCAAAGAAAAAACTAATTTTGATATCAACCAATGAATTATGAGTATATATGAATGGTTTTTGAATCAGACAAAGTTAATGAATCTAAGTTTAATTCAATATCTGAATGGACTCACTGATGGAAGTTCTCGGCTGAACATATGAGAATTACACCAAGTGGCTCAGACACCACTTCTCCACTCATAGGGAAGAACAACAATAGTATGTGAATCTGTCCAAAAAGCAAATATATTATTATTATTATTATTATTATTATTATTATTATTATTATTATTATTATTATTATTATTATTATTATTATTATTATTATTATTATTATTATTATTATTATTATTATTATTATTATTATTATTATTATTATTATTATTATTATTATTACTACGAAGTACATTTCTCACCCCACCTAGCCTGAGTTGGGTGAGCATCATTTTTGTTTCAGAAATTGGTGGTGGAGCAATTGCCTTTGCATCCATTGTTAATTGAAAAAATGAAAAGGATAAAATGTTGTAACAGAGACCTTTTTGGGGGGCCATCCATTTGTCCACACAACTCAATGTATAGTTAGCTGGCTTTTTAATTACTACAATCTAGATCAACATGATCAATAAATAAACCCCAAGTTAAAACTATGATTTATAAAAAACAAATAATATTAATATATTAACAGTGAGTAGACTTGCCTTGTCTCCAAGATCTTGATAAAGCGCTTTGAAAATCATGTCTTTGCTGTCTTGGAGGAATTCGATCAGCGCCCCGAGCTGGTTTTTCCTCTGCGCAACACTTTTGGTTATTCCACTTCCAAAAGTTTAAATCAAATTAAATTGAAGTAACCCAAGAAAACAAACTAAAAAAATACCAACCTCATTGCCCCAGGACTGTACCCGTGCCTGCTCCCCCAACGATCTAAGACCCTTTCCCCCAACCATCTAAGACCCTCCACACATTTTAAAACCAAGATACCAAACTATAATCCAAAAACAAAATGAGCCCAGAACCCTAATTTCCTCGTCTTTCTGAAAAGCAACAAAGAAAGGCAATCTTTCCTAGGTAACCATACCAAAAAAAAAAATAAAAGCCAAAAATCAAGTTCAAACCAAAACGCTGACGATCTCCAATAGTAAGATGAACATTCTTAACTAGAGAGAGAAAAAAAAAATTAGTTCCTCTCATGAAGCAAGCGAGACTCTACTTAGCTTACTTGCTTGCTTTAAATAGAATCAAACCAACATTCGCTTCGCATCGCGTTGCACTATCAACATTCGTGGTCATGGTGGCTGGCTCGAATTCGATCAATGGGTCAGTGATTTGGGGCGTTGCTTTGTCATTCAATCTGTGGTGGTAGTGGCTGGTTGTGTTTGGAAAACTAAGGGTAGGGAACGGTCTACTGGCTAGGGTTTCAGTAGTGGTAGCGGCTGATTAATTGAGAGTGACGATGAGTAGAGAGTGTTTTGGAGTTTAGCACTTAGAAAATTTTTTGCTTTTGTTTACGTTTACTTTAAACGCAACGTTTCATTTATATTTTCTTTTAAACATCATTTCATAATCTAAACGATGCGTTTTGGATTTTAAAAGAATAAAATATTAATTTTAAATTTGGTCAAATACGGTCAATATCAAATTTCTATCACAATATTTATGACTGAGTTAATTTATATCACATATATATCATAAATTATTGATAGATAAATATTCTATCATAAGTACATCATTAATAGTTTGATAGACCAAAATTCTATCACGACTCCATCATAGTTACATGATAAAATGATTTCTGTCATAAAGTGACTGTCATCTATTGTCAATTTTGTTATAGTGTAAGAATTAACACACTTCCTATTCAAAACAACCATGAGATAGTCACAAGCTCAATTATCTTGATCATTTCTTACTTAGCTATTGAGTAAAAACAAGCACTACACACAATCTCTTTCCATGAAATAATGTAGAACAAGCTCACAAGGATGGTAATGGGGAGGGGAGGAGAGGATACCGACCTCCCCTTACCCATCCCCAATATTCTGCATATGTCCCCGTCTACTCCCCGTCCCCGACAAAATTACTTTAGGGAATCTCAGTCCCCTCCCTGAATAATAATAGAGGATTCCCAAGGGTCTCCGATCCCCGAATAGCTGATACATTTTTAGTTTTTGATTTTAATTTAACCATATTAAAATAAAAATTTTAAATAAAAATAAAGTTTGACGATATATCTTACATTAACATTTATGCATTACAAAATATAAATCACCATAATAATTATCTTCATAATCCTACAATAAAAAAGGAAATTACTTTTATATCAACAATGAAATAAATGAAATGGACATAGATATTTAATCAATATTTCTAATAAAAGTATTTAGCTCTTGCACCTCTTGCTCCTTTTGTTATTCCTTGATGAATGTGGCAAATCGAGAGATAGTCTCAGGTTTCAAATCTAAAATAATATAAGTAATGTAACTTATAAGTGAAGATATTAATAGTTATATAAAATAAATTTATACTACCATTGTAAGCTTGTAGCCAACTTTGACAACACATTAAAGCCGCCAATGTGCTTGAATGAAGCCTGTTACGGTACTCTACCACTGGTACTAAAAGCTTATTCAGAGGCAATAGTTGTAATCGAAATTGCCAAAATATCTCTACCTATGGGCATTTGTTTTCCACCAACTCAAAATATTAAAATCTCCCAATCCATGGCATAACTTTCTCATCCAAATATGAATCCAATCAATTAGGCCCAAAAGTTTAATAATATAATTATATTGATATTTATTATTTGTACTAATATTTTTGATATTTTATAATTTACATTTTATTATTTATTTATTAAAAATTTTAAAAAAATTAAATAAAAAATTAAAATGGGTAAATAGGGAGGGGATGGGGATTCTGCCTTATCCCTGTCCCCTTACATAAATAAGAAACTGGGTGAAAAATTGTCCCTGTACCCTCCCTGAATGGAGGAAATTTCAAGAGTCCCCGTCCCTATGGGGATTTCTGCCATCCCTACTCACAAGCTTCAATTTAATGAAAGCATTAAAATTAAGAAAGGTTGGTTGAATCAAGAAATAAAAACACAAACTTGATTTGTTCATCTTGAATTATATTCCACATGCAATCAAATGAAAATATCCCAAAATAATTTATCACAATCTACTACTTTGGTTTAGTTCTTTATGACAGTTACAGATCAAATTTCATAATAAAGTTTCAGAATTATAGCTTCTTCATCTTTCTCTGGAAAATTTTATAATTCACTAATTTTAATATTCAAGAACTACTTTATTGTTTGTTTAGGCGCACAACGAGATGAACTTGATGTGATTTGTTTGCTAGGTTTTTTATTCGTAATTGTCAAAGAACTAAATGTAATTGGCAGATTGTGATAAAGATTATTGGATATTTTTAGTTGATTGCATGTGGAATATAATTCAAGATAAATAAACTGAGCATGTTTACTCATTTCTTGACTTAGCCTATATCTTTCTTGTTTCTAGTACTTTTATTAAATTAAATAGAGAAAGCTTGTTTTACTTGACAACTAAGTACGAAAAGATCAAGATAACCAAGCTTGTAATTATCTTAGGGTTTTTTTTTTTCAAAAGAAAGCGAATGATGATCTTGACAATTGTCCCAAAATCCATTATTCAGTGGTTGAGAATGATTCCTTAATCATATTTCACATCATATATAAACCTTTTAAAACTTTGCTCTGCAATTTTAGATTTTCTCCTTTACATAGCAAATCAGCTCCGAATCCCCTTAAATTTTGTTGCATGTTCGATAGTGTGTCCTTAATTGATATGGAAAGATTGAGTTACATTAGTTTAAAGAGTAATGATATAGCCACAAACTCTTATACAACCTTATTTTGTACAAACTGATGTGGTATAATAAAATTCGTTGAATTAAATATTTCTTGGCCCACATGATTTATTTCTATTATTTTATATTTTCATTTAACCAATGAATTAATGGCATATTAGTTTGTACAAGAGTTTGTGGCTGTATCATCACTTTAGTTTAAACTAGAGATGATTTTAATTCAATCTTTATTACTAGTCAGGTTGTGTGTTTGTGTTAATAATCGTTTAATTTGGAATAATTGTCTGTGGGAATAATGCTTGTTTACTATTATACTTAATAACAATAATGTTTAGCGTTATCATAATTTACGTTGCCCAACTAAATGTGATGATGTTGACAATGTCACAACTCCATCTAAGGCAATTTGCTATTGCTTTATGGTTCTGTCAAGCTTTGGTGTTCTTAGTTCTTTATTTTTAATTTGTTTTAAAACTTTGGGAATCAAATTTTCTATTTTATCAAAGTCAGAAATCAAGAATTTTCACAATAAGCTTTCACGATTCTAAAATTGATTATAACGAAAACAAAACCAAAATTGATATAAGCACTCTAACCATGGAGCAGGGCGAGTTACATGCTATAATTGAAAATAAATAACAACATATGATTAATGCATGGCTGCCAAAATCTATCACAATCGTGTAAAAAATTATTCTATGAATCAAGGCCTCTCTCAGACTGGTTTTTAGCAAATCAAGCCCCGAAAAATAATTTTTCTATTTAATAAAATCAGGGAAACTAGAATATTTTCCTTGATTATGGATACATGCATACAGATTCAAAGAACACTACTATAATCATTTCCACCCCCATTGATAGGATTTGCTGAACATGGTTGCAACCTTCTCTACTACCCTTAATTTTCTCCCTCGCACGTGTGGGCATGTAGTAAGCCTTGATTCTTGTGTGGATGTCCCTTTTTCTTATAAGAGAAAAATCTCAGCATCTAAAGATTATATTTGTTTTAATTTCCTCTTCTTTATATAGGCACTTATTAAAATAGGAACTGAGCTATCAAGGAGATTGGAGACCCATGGGCTTTCTAGCTCCAATCTAAAGTCAAATGACATACTAAAGTGACAAGGTTAACCCCAAGCTATTCCACTAAAAGCACAAGCCTGCTCTCTAATGGCCCATGTAACAAATAAAAGCCAATCAATTAAAGCTTCTAACATGATTCAAAAGTGATTGATTACTCCCAAATATAAAAGTGTCTAGTGATAACATAATTCGATGTGTCTAAAATCGTACTATTGGAAATTTAAAAATCAAGTAGTTAATTACTAAACGAAAATAATTGCAGAAAAATAAGTTAAGAAAAATTATAATCTAAGGTTATAAGATCCACTCTTGGTATTCAAATCATGGACATAATATTCTCTTATATTTGCATTTTTTAATAGTTTAGATATTATGTGACCTAGTTAATCACTCTACGAATATATATGGGTTTAGATGAAAATGTGGCACTGCCATATTAGAGTGTTCCACTATTGTATTGGCGTGTATATATTAGGTCTAAACTCCCACATAGATCCAAAGGGGCCTAAATTTACAAATAAATGAGGAATGAAAATAACCAGTAGAAAATATAACTTATAAACATGTAATTTATAAGGAGCATGATCTTCTTCATCTAGGTCTTCCCTATACTTATCTTCATCAACATATCTATATAGATTCCTCTTTCTCTATTACATATTACGAATTTTATCAATTTTCTCATTTCCCTCGTCAAATGTCAAGTCCAAATATTCAAATTTCAATTATGAGGACTTAAATAAGAGTTTAAAGTCTATCTTTTCGTAAGGATCATTAAAATTAGACTACTTTTCATCTTGAGACATATTTAATAACCTAGAAGATGAGGTTAGAGAACCTCATGAACACTTACAACAATCCAAACTCAACAAATCATAACTTAAATAAAGAAAGACAAAAAAAGAATATGAATCTTGATGTAGTTAGGACTGCCCCACTTTTTTTGTTGAATTGCAGAGATTTGAATAGGCAAGACTTGAATAGCAAGCTACTCTTTAGTTTTGAATTGATATTTTAGAATTTTCTTTTTCGGTTTTTTCTTTTTCTTTTTTGAATGAGAAAGGGCAGGACTTGAATGATTAGGGCAAAGTTAGGGAAAATGGAGAATTAAAGAAAATAAGTTTATGGACTCAAACCAAAAATTAAGAAATAAGATTATGGCGAATTACAGAAACTAAATAGTTTAAAGATAAATCAAACCTGACTTAGAACCTAATCTCTTATACCAATTGATGTGAACCCTCCAAAGATAAGTGAGATCCTACATTCAGTGAGGTCCTTTTGCCAAGGATCATTCTAATTTAAATTCAAACAATCATAAAATAAAGACCCTGACCTTTTATCTATAAAGAAATCTGGGGTTAATGCCACACTCAAGAAAGAAGAAAAGATTGTGATGAGAACTATCAAGGGAATACCATTAAAGCTTCAAGTGATCCTTTGCACATTCATGGAGGGCCAATTACAAGAGCTGGAGCCAAAAAGATGCAAGTTATTTTAAATGGATTAATTGAGAAAATGTGGACTAAAAATGCAATTAAAGATGCAAGACATGATGAATTAGGCTTAGAGAGAAGACAAGGCATTGTGGGCATTATTCAAGTTGTTGAACAGTCAAATATACAATTTGGGTAAAATGTAGAAAAGGTAAATTCGGAATACAATTAGTATTGATTAAGATGGAACTAATGTGCAAGCTATATACCACTGGAAAGATAATTAAGTTAACTTTCCAATACAATTTACAGAGCTAGATTTGCAGTTCTCTAGAACGTGTTATGACCAATTTGTTACAGCTTGTTCAGGCTAAGGAATTCCAACCACTCCTTTGCTCATTCAACTTCATTTATTTGTTTTGTTTCAAGTTTGTCAATGTGTTAGGTAAGTCTACCATCAATGATGGTGGACTAGTATTAAGTTTGAAAATGACTAACATTAATTATGGTAGGCTAGCATTAAGTTTGTCAATGACTAGCATTAATAATAGTGGGTTGGTGAAGACTTTTGAAGCATCCTTTGAAAAACCTATGCTTGGAGGGTTGTTCCAATGTTTCCATTTGTATTTTTAGGATCTTGGATTTCTATTAGCCTATTTAAACTCAGTAACCTTGCTATGTAAGACAATTATTGATAAATGTTATTTTTTAATTTGAAAGATCACTCTTTCTTTGGTTCTTTTGAGAACTAGTAAACTTATCAAGAATTTGGATTCTTGTGGCATTCCAAAATAGACTTATCACTCACCTTCTCATCTAAATCTTGAGTGTGGCGTCAATATCCTTTTCTATACCTCTAGTTCATGTTTGCTTAAACATTGGATCAAAGTTTTTTTGTTTTGTTTAAATTTGTCTAAAACTTTCTTGTGTTTTGTTTCACTTAAATTTGTTTAACTTAAATTTATTTAAAACTTTCTTGGAAAGTTGAATCTTCAAATTAAGTGTGGGTTTCAAAGCTTCATTATGGGGCTCGCATCAGATTATAAGTGATAAGTCAAGAAAGAATACGACAAAATGAAATCTTGATAAGTTCTGAATTTCTTTGAAGAACCAAAGAGAAAGGCTCTCACTATTATTATAAGCTCTGATCTAAAATTCCAATGAGGTTACATGGATCACCAAGATCTTTTAAAAAGTTTAAATTTCATCTAATCAGCCACAAATTCCTTATCAAGATGGATAACTCTTCTTTTCCAAAGATCTTCGATTTCAAAAACAAGTTGCTCCCTGATAAGCAACTTCTCACACTCAAAATTGGTTTGCAAAATATGACTTTATAGTCCAGCACATTAAAAGTGAACAGAACCTCATTCCCGATTTTCTCACACAACCTCCTATAAATAGACCCTCTCTCATCTCTTCTATTCAGACCATTCCAATAATAGCCATGAATGGCCAACTTTCATTCAAAGCTCTCACCCAAAAATCATTCCCACTAAATATTCCTTTTAGCTCGGCCTACCAGTTTCAAGACTTTGCTAAGAAATTCCTTTACAAGTATTTCTTCAATGTCCACACCACAAAACCTGAACGGTTCCCCTCTCCCTGCTTAGAAAATCTGTTTCTCACAAGTCTCACCCTCACCAACCTAACCATCTCTGACGATGAGTTATGGTACATATGGTGCCTCACCACTTTGTATGCCACAAAACTTGTTATTCCTCTCAAACCAGTCCTTCGACATATCTCAACTCCAGAATTTGCTTCCACTCTGTTATGGACACTTCTTGAGTGGTTCTCACCACTTACATGGTGGCGCAAACATTTGCAAAACATCTTCAGTTTCTACCAATTAGACAGAATCCCTGACCAAGAAGCAGATCTATTCACTTTGGTGTTTATTGTCCACATGCCTTATTTCCAGCATCTAGAAACAAAAGACTACTGGACACAGGACGTGGCATATGAATGAAAAACGTATCCTCACCCTTTTCCTCTCATACATGACCCATCAGTAACATCAATCCTCAAAGCCTATCTCATGGAACTGAATAATGTCCAACCACCTGTTACAAATATACACCACACATGTATTAGACCATCTCACACTCTTGAAATTGTACCCAAAGTCCAAGCCTGTACTCCAGGATTATGTTGTAGTCCTCAAGGAATTCTTGTCACAGAACAACATCCTGACTACACCAACGTCGTATTCCAGGATTCTGAAGACCCATGGGAAGATTTCCAATCCCTTCTTCCCACTGAAAATACACAATACACAGTCACAGAACCCGAGCCAAAACCTCTAGCTCCCAAAGAAATCAATGATGAAGAAGAAGAATATTTAATCCGACAATAGATATTACGTGCAAGAAAATAATATGAAAAAAAGACTGGTGACGTGTCTCCATCAAGGTTCCCATCCACTCCATGATAACAGCCAAGCATGCCAAGCTTTATTAAAGGTTGCTTTAATAATAGACAAGGGTCATGTCTTGTCTAAAGTGTGTTTTTCTTTGGCATAATTTGTGTGCCTTATCTCTTTGCCTTCAAGCCTCTATATAAGAGGTCTTTCTCTTATGTAAAACTCAAGACGGAATGAATCAAAGCTTTCCTTTATCTCTTATCATGTCTCCCTAAATCTCTTCTCTCTTTTAGGAATCAAAGAAGTTATTTGAGTTAATAAGGATACGTTCACCTCTAATTTTCTATACTGAGTATGCTCTGCACTTACCATAAACTTAAGGATCCTGTGCATCAGAAAGGTCCTGATTTTATCCTCTAAAACCAATTTTGTGAAAACAAAATTGTTTTCTTACAACGTTCTATCCTCTAAAACTAATTTTGTAAAAACAAAATTGTTTTCTTACAATGTTCACCCTCTTTGAAGGTCTAGGATGACCGTGTTTTCGGGTGGTATCGTGAAAAACTGCTATTACGATTTTCAGATTTGGTATTTGGTGGATAAGTGTATATCGGTTGGAAATCAGAACTTGCGGGTTACTGGCCATAAGGACGGTCTTTGCACTGTTGTAGCTTCGATGTAACAATGCCACGTACAACTACGTAGATGGTCTAAAGGAGGAACTACTGGTCCAAAGGACGACTTTGTCGTCATTACTCATGTATAACAACGCCACGTACTCCGACTGGTATCAGGGTGAGAAGAAACATACCTCTACTCCTTGGGGAGTGTTTGAGAAGTACTTTTATTTTGCTTCGTATTTGTTTGTTCTTCTTCTTGTTGCTCGTCTTGATCTTTGCTTGGTTGATCATGTTGCTTATCTTTTTGCTTGCCTTTTGAGGACTTCTCTTTGTAACTCTTCATCTGCATCATCATTAACAACTTTTTTCAGAGAGGAAGGGTTAAACTCATCAAATATAACATGCATAGACTCTTCAACAACCAAGCTTTGATTGTTTTTGAGTAACCAAGAAAAATACCAATATTAGATTTTGGATAAAATTTACCAAGATTGTCTTTTGTATTCAATATAAAGCATTTGCATCCAAAAACTTTGAAATAACCAATGTTGATTTTTCTATCTTTTTAAACCTTATAACGAGTTTTATTGAGATGAGCTCTAATCGAAACACGATTCAAAACATAGCATGCGGTATCAATGGCTTCAACCCAAAAATATTTTAGTAATGCATTTTCATTTAACATTGTCCTAACCATTTTTTGAATAGTCCTATTCTTTTTCTCTACTACTCAATTTTGTTGTGGAGTCCTTAGTGATGAAAATTGATGCACAATGCCAAAGTTATTGCATTGTTTACACCAGATCTACAATAGTTAAAACTGTACTTTGGGCCAGTAGCCTGCAAGTTCTAGTTTCCAGCCGATATACCTCTATGAGCATAAAAAACTTAAAACATTTTTCTAGGTTTTACAACCCAAACAGACTTTCCTCTTAGTCTAAAACAAGGTACCAAACCAGATAAAACTTATCAAGTTTTCTTATGCACAGGATCCTTGTATAAGGCAAGTGCAGAGCATACTTCCTTGAGATTTCAAAATGAACAGATTTAAGCTTTCTTAATTTTCTTTTAAGCCTTAGAGCTTCATTGACAGAGAGAAAGAGAGAGTAGAAGAAAGAGAGACTGGAGTGATTACAGAAGAAGTAGAATATTCATTTGATGAAGTTGATGCCATATTTGGAAATTTCTCTCTGTCTTTGAAGTCTTTAGCTTAAAAATCATAAGAAAACTTCTATCATATCATTTTGTGATTTGAAGAACATAATTTTGAAAATAATGTTATTTTCAAGGAAAGTAAAACTCCGGTATGGTAAGGCTTTGATACCATATTAGTACGTGGCGTTGTTTACACCAGATCTACAACAGTTAAAATAAAAGCGTACTTTGGGCGATGTCTGCAAGTTCTGGTTTCCAGCCAATATACCTCTATGAGCATCAATCCAAACAAACTTTCCCCTTAGTCTAAAACAGGGTACCAAACCAGATAAAACTTATCAAGTTTTCTGATGCACAGGATCCTTGCATAAGGCAAGTGCAAAGCATACTTCCTTGAGATTTCAAAATGAACAGATTTAAGCTTTCTTAATTTTCTTTGAAGCCTTAGAGCTTCATTGACAGAGAGAGAGAGAGAGAGAGAGAGAGAGAGAGAGAATTTTAGAAAGTCATGGATAATGAGAATAGAAATTTTATTTTTCCAAAAGCCGATATCTTACAACTAGAGGAAACTTCTTTATATAAGGAAGAAACTTGACTAGTTCTTGATAGACATGTTCTTATCAAGATGTCTTCTAAAGGTAAAGCAAACATTATTACAAGCTAACATGACTTTTGACAAAACATAAGCTTTAAAGAAAACAACACGCTTAATAGTTATTCAAGGCAAAAGTAAAACATTTATTGCAACAAGACAAACTACTTTATGGAGAGTTGAGATTCATGTAGTTGTCTTCGGATGATCTGTCGGTTTCATCTAGATCACGATCATTATCTTTTGGGAAAAATGTCTTGGAAAGCCTTGGATGCTTGCAACGGGGACTACGACAAGGTGGATAAGGGCAATCTCTTTTGTAGCCTGGTGGTAATTGCTTTGGTGACGTCTGGGTTGCTTTGTCTTTTTTCTGAGCCTGAGGCTGAGATGATGATCCTGGTTCATGGATGGTTGGTTGTGGAAATTGTTGGAGATGTTGACTAAGTGAAAGAAATTCTTCCCATGGGTCTTGTGAGTCTTGGTAAAGGAAATCAGTGAAATCTGGTTTTTCTTCTTTGATTATGATGCCTGTGGATTTTGGTTTGGATATGGCAGATGGAGTTGGGATCATGATAAGGTCCTGTTGTGGACGCAAAGAGGTGTGAGCAATGTCCTTGTGCGGAGCAGTTTGATGATTTAATTCACAAAGATAATTGTGGAGATTTTTCTGTATTTCGCTATCTTGTTCAAGGAGGGCTGGAAGTGGTAAAGTCAACCAATCATACACTTGGTTTTGAGTCTAGAATGAGCTGGTGTCTGGATGTTGGAAGTGTGGCCTATGAATAATGAATACGGATGTGAACATTTTTGCTTCGGGTGGTGGCATATGTTCCAAATTATAAATTTCTGACAATTGTTGGAGCTTTTTTCTCCACCAAGGAATTGGAGAAAACCATTCAAGGAGTGTCCAGGTTAATGAATTGGACTTGTTTGGATTAAGCAGGTATTCCAAAGTGAGAGTGACAGGGACAATCAGTTTAGTGGCATAAAGGACAGTTAGGCACCAGATGTACCATAACTCATCTTCTGAGATATCCCTGGAAGGGTCTAAAGTCAAGCCTGTAAGGAACAGGTTTTCTGGATGGAAGGTTGAAAATGGAAATGAGTTTGATAAGAGAGATAGGCTTTCATGAAAAACCTAAAAACAGCTTTCTTAGCAAACTCTTGTATAGCAAAGACGGTGGTGAAGGTTTTTCCAAGAGGAAAATATTTTTTGGTTATGGCTTGTGATGAGAGTGAAGTAGCCATGAAGATGATAGGAAAATAATTTTGAGAGGTTATGAAAAACAAGGATTTTTCTAGTTTTGCAAGTCTTGAGAGCATATCAGGGATGAGATTATGTTCTCTTTTTATATGCTTCACAGAGAAGTCATATTTCGAAAACCAGTCTTTTAACCTTAGTAACATCTTTTCGGGAACATTTTTACCTTTGAAATTCATGATGTTAGGAAAGACTGAGTTGTCCATTCTGACAAGAAAGTGGTAGCCGATAAAATGGTACTCAAATTTCTAAATACCATTCTTGACTGCTAAAATTTCTTTAAACACACTGTGGTAATGGATTTGTGTGTCAGAGAAGTGTCCATAGCATAGGCAATAAAGTGTTCTTTGCCCTCTGCTTCTTCAAAGAGGATGGCCCCCCAAGATTCGTCACTTGCATCAGTTTGTAGTATCCGTCTACCATCTGTGATAAGCTTTAAAGGTGGCGGATTTTGCGCAATTTGCTTTAAAGTTGTGACAGCAAGTGTATGGTCATTGTTCCATGGTGGTGGATTCTTTTTCAACAGGGCTGACAGCTGGCGGGTATGATTATCAACATGAGGAATAAAGTCTCTGATGTAGTTGATAATACCTAGAAATTGCTAAATTTGTCTTTTGGAAAAGTCTTGATTTGGAAAGTGGATAAGTTCTTGGGCAATGTGCTTTCCTGGCTGGTAGTGTCCGTCTTTGATAGTCATTCCAAGGAATTCAATGTTATTGGTGGCAATTGTGCTTTTCTTAGCTGATAACATGATTCCATGGGTTTGGATTATATCAAAGAATCGATCTAATAATTGGCGATGTTCATCATGTGTACCTAAAAACAACAAAATATCGTCAATGTAAATCAATGCACTATGCAGGATAGGTTGGAAAATTTGGACCATAGATTTTTGGAAAATGGATGGTGCTGTTTTAAGATCAAAGGGTAAAACCGTCCATTGATAATAGGCATTTGGAATGCAAAAGGCAGTTTTGTATCTTTTTGAGGGTTTGATGCCAAGTTGCCAAAATCCGGATTTGAGATCAAATTTTGAAAAGATTTGGGCATTTTTGAGGAAAGTGAACATGCTCTGTCTTTTTGGCAAAGGGAATTTGTCATTCTGTAAAAACATGTTTAGAGGCTAATAGTCAATGATTAATCTTTTTTTCCTCTAACAATTTCGGAATGTTTTTCAACATAAAAGGCTTGGCAAGCCCATTGAGAATTGGTAGGCTTTATGAGACCTTGGGCTAGCAACTGAGAACATTCTTTTTGGGGTAGAACTAAGTCTGAGGGACTCATTCCTGGATGGGTGGCTTTGGTTGGGTTGACATCTTCATTCAGTTTAAATGGTAACTAAACAAAGAAATGCGGATTTTTCCACAGAGGATTTGGATGGTGGAAATCAGCATGAGACTCAGGACAATATTTCAAAATCTTTGTAGAAATGTCTTGGAAAGACTGAAGGGTTTCAGTTAGACCATAAAGCTTAAGAATATTGGTGAAAGGTTTGAACATGTACTTGACTCGAATTCCAGTAGGAATGATTTGGAGGTGTTTTATCTGGTGAATTATGTCAAATCCTAACAAGATATCCTTATTAGGAAGATGAGAACCGATGACTTTTGTCTAGATAACAACATAGTTTAGAAAGATTTGAATACCAATAGGTTTTTTGGTAATCAATTTGGTGGTGAAGAATTTTCCATTAACTGCTTTGAAATTTTCTTCATAATGTTGCCAAAACTGGGGTGGAAGAATGTCTGGGTTTAACATACTTCTTTGGGCACCTGTATCAAGAAGTCCAATAGCAGGAATTGGTCTTTGAAATTTTAAAGGTAAGATTTGGAGTTTTATGGAGGGAATGGGAATAGTGGTGTCTAAGGACAAAAGTTGTTGGTGAACAACAGTTTGAAACTCATCGTTTTCAGAATCATCAGATGAGTTTTCCAGTGCAAACACTGTTTCATCAGTAGGTTCCTCTTGTTCTGAGAAGTAGAACTCAATTTCATCTTTGTGAGGAGAGTAATCAGTGGTGGCCTGTAGATGTTCAAGTAAACGGATTGCCTTGTCTTTTTTGTTGGGGCAATCTTTGGCATAATGGCCTTTCTTTTTGCAGATGAAACATCGGCTTGATTTTCTCCTTTGCTGTTCTCTGAAAAACTGGATATTTTTCTAAAGAACCTGTATGATCTTCTCCGGGCCTTTGATCTAGGAAAAGAATCTGGATTTCTGAATTTTTTGAAATGCTTTTTCTTTTTGGTGCTGCACTCGCAATCTTTCTTTTTCTTGCATTTGATCTGCAAGTAAGGCTTTTTGCAAGCACTTCGGAAAGTCTCTTTATCTTTCAGCAATTCTTTGAAAAATTGTTTCTGTTCACATAGTTTCTCCAAACATCCTTTGGCGATTTGAAAGATTTTCCCCAAAGAAGTATTGTCAATTTGGAGATTAAGAGATGTGAGCTGCCTTTCAAATACATGATTTTCAAATTCTCTATCATGATCACTCCTAATGCAAGAAATAACATAGCTTTTTCATATTGAACCTTTTTACAAAATATTTTAAAAGCATTAAAGGCATCATCCTTATTGGATAAGAATAATACTTATGTATATCTAGAATAGTCATCAACAATTACAAATGCATAACACTTACCACTTAGGCTAGCATATCTAAAAGGTCCAAATAAATCCATATGAATACGTAGAAGTGGAAACATGATTTTTATGTTTAAAAAAAATGTTTGATTTGTTTTCCAAATTGACATGTTTACAAATTCTATCTTTTTCAAAATCAATTTTTAGAAGACCTTTAACCAAATCATTTTTGAAATTTTTTAAAATCAAATCCATACTTGCATGTCCTAATCTTCTATGCCATAGCCATCTATCATCGTGTAATGCGGAAAAACACTTATCATGAGACAATGCACAATCTACATTAATAATATACACATCTATGCATCTTTTTCCAGAAAATAGAACTCTACCATCACATGCATTCTTTTCAACTCATTCTCTTTCAAAAACTTGCACTAACACCTAGCCTCAGAAATAAAAAGACCTTGTTATATACTTTTACGTTCTTAATTCAGCTCAAATCAGTGAATCTTCTATGCCTCTTATAAGCCCATATAAATTATATCAGAGAGCAAATTCTTTTACTCGGAGTATTATAACTCTGATCTCAACCCAAAAACCTGCTTCAAAAGAATATGTCCAGTCATCCCGATTGGATCAATGTGCTCTTCAAGCAACACAATCGGGACAGTTTGTCACTCTAGAAAAGAGAGGGATATACTCATCTCCATCTTGGTGGAGTTCATCTGATTCTTACTCTCCATGGCAAAAAATGCTTACCAGTTTCAGCCCGACTAGCACTGCTAGACACCCAGTTCAAAGAATATCAACATGCAGTCATAGGAACTGTCCTAACTTCATTACATGTAGGAAGTGTTCTTTTGACTTTCTATCCAAACTTCAAACTCTCTCTTGATGATCCTAATCTACCCAAAACCTTAAAAGTTCATATCCAACTTCAAGGAGTTGAACAAACAGTTTCTTCATAAATGGCAACATTACACCACCAGTTGGTTTACCGTCTACAAAATCATGCTCTTGACCTTTCTACACCACAAACCTCTTCGGATGCCCTGATGATTCTTGCTGACTCAGAAACCATCCCTTCTATAGTAGAAATCCCAAGACAAATTCAAAAGAAAGAACTTTTTACACTCATGCCGCTTGAGTGGCTATCCAATTATGAAAAATTCCACCATAATTCCCAACCTGTTCAAACTTCTGACGCTTTCTTTGAAAAAAGAGCAGATGGAATGGTCAAAATGACATTTCCACCACCCACTGAACAACCACCATCCAAGAACACTTCTTCTTATTCTTCCATGATCACAGCTATCCCTACAACTAAAAAAGATATTCTCATTCATGGGTTTGCTTCTGATGGTTATCCGATATACCCGGATAAGATAAATGGTCACATTTTATAGGATGTTCCAAGGTCCCATATGGGTGATCCAGGCTGTCTTTACCTTGAAGAAGAAGATGATGATGACTTTATCAGACCGACGCCTAAGTCACAGGATGGAAACATGCCATCAAAGCCTCTATTGCCTCCTGATGATCCGGATAGTACAACTCCTTTGTCTATTTACAAAAAAAGGTTTAAGACTCATCCAAAATGAGTACCAGCAAAAAACATGTAGACAAAAGGCTAGTCAGCCTTATATGTAGCCAGTAACTATCCAGTCTCGCATGATGCTCTCATCAACTTCGTACCAAGAACAGTTTCCATCTTTAGAGAAGCAGACAGATCCCCAAACAAAGGTTCTCACTAAACCTTTTGTTAAATCTCCAATAACACCTATAGGCCAACTTCAGGAACCAAGACCTTTTGATGAAGTTTTAAACTGGCAAACCCAAAACGCCAGAGCTCAAAATTTGGCTTTCAGAACCCTTGATGACAAGATTGAGGAAGTTGCATCTCAAGTCAAACAGATTGACACTAAAGTTGATAAAATCACAGCTCAGCTTGAATAAATATACCTCAATCTCCAAAATCAAGTCTCCCAGCTTGATTCAGAACTTCGATTGATGATTCAAAACCGATACTAGGTCCAGAATTCAACAAAAAAGAAGCAGTAATTAGGAAGCTAAAAGCTGAACTTGCAATAATAGATGCAGATAAGCAACAACCCTCCTTATTTGCAAAATCTCTTGCTTTACCTCTCCATACACCAACCTTTAGCACCTATCAACCGTTTTATACACCATCTACCTCTCGACAACCAGTAGACTATGCTAAATTTTTTGAACTGTCCCATACTCTGTATAGGCAGACTCCAACACCAGCTCCACCTAAGCAGCAACCCAAATCCACCAAGCCAGAGCCACCACCAGTCTATCAACAACCACCACATGTCCTTGATCCATAACCTTCATCAAAATCAACTCCTAGACCTTTACCAAAAGGCAAAGCACTCTTACATCACTATTTATCCCGAGTTTGTTCTTATTCATCTGAAACCAGAAGATTCTTCCTCTGATCAAGAATCCTCTCTTTCTTCAGAATCTGAAGCAGATCTAGCTGATATCTCTAAATTATTGATGGTTCAACCCTCTACAGGATCTAATGATCCTTCTCCATCATCTTCTCCTCTGACAACTCCAATTGTCGAGGAAGCAGACTCAGATACCAACTCCACTACACCTTCCCATGATAATCCTCATAAACCTTCCAATGGCCCATGGTTTACCTTTGATGATATCTCAAAAGTTAAATGGCTTGCTAGATTTCAAGAATTTTCAGCATAGATAGATGTCCAGATGCTCAGAACTGGAGCGACAACTCAAACAGTCCTTAAAGAATTTAGTTCTCGATTTACTGGATCTTTCAGAGATTGGTTTGAAAGTCTTGGCCAATACAAACAACTTGAGTTAATCCAGGCTGAAATTCCTCAAGTCCTTGGTATCATTTATGAACAATTCCTTGGAGAGGCTACAGCTACAAATAAACAAACACGACCAGAATTCCACCAAATGAAGTGTTTTTCTCTGCAGATAAAAGATCTTGATTTCCACTACAAAAGAATATCTAAGATGTGCTATAAGCTAAATGGCTTTAACAATCCTTCGCTAAAGCATGTCTTCGTAGCATCTCTTCTGAAAGAAATCCAACTAGAATTACAGAGACAATGCACTTGTTCAACCAAGAAAAAATCCCATTTCCAGAAATACCAACAACCTCACAAGAAAAAACAAACTTCAAACAGATCCAAAAAACCGTACCAGTTTTTCAGAAAAAAAGGATCCTACCCAATCCTCTAAATCCAAAAGCAGTTGTTGTTTCATCTGTAAAAATAAAGGGCATTTCGTAAGAAATTGTCTAAATCGTCCTTCAAAATCAGTTTGTCTCATTGAACACCTTCAAAGTTCTTCGTTGCTTTCAGACAATGATGACGTTGAATCCTTTTTTTAAGAACAGGAAGGATATGATGAACAAACTGCCTTTGTTCTTGCTGAAACAGAGGACCACTCTGATTCAGAAAGTGTTTCAATAATCCAAACAGTACAACAAATCCAAACATCTCAGCCAATTATTCCAATTCCTTCAATCAAAATCCATCTTTTACTTGAGAAATTTGATAAACCAATTTATGTCATTGGATTTATTGACACTGGAGCACAAAAAAGTATGCTTAATCCATCCATCCTTCTATCTCAATTTATTGACACTGGAGCCAATGGGGAATTATTCCACACCAACCTAATTACCGAAAAATCAGTTAGTAATCAGTTCTTTCCAAACTATGTCCTTTGGATCAAAATTGTTGGATCCAATTTACCTGACAAAGATCTTTTAATTGGGTTTGATATTCTTTACCTGATTAAAAAACTCCATATTATAGCCTCTGGAATTCGTTACAAATAAATATTTCAACCATATACTGATGTCCTAAGACTGTTTTCCATTTCAAACTCTCCTCCTACCTATGATTCATACAAAAACCAATTTCTTCCTCTTTGTCTTGAAAATTAATTCTCACACCCACCTCTCAATTGTCACACCCATCTCCTTTATGGAAAAATGAAAACTTCTTCGTTAAGCTTCCCTTTAAGTTTAACGAAGATATCAACCCCACCAAAGCTACCTATCCGAGCATGACATCATCTGATCTTAAGCTTGCCCAGCAGGAATGCTTTCAATTGCTTCAACAAGGGCTTATCGAACCCACAAATTCTAAATTGGCTTGCCAAGCCTTCTATATGGAAAAACGGTCAGAAATAGTTCGAGGTAAAAAACGTCTTGTTATAGATTACTAGCCTTTTAACTGTTTCCTCCGTGATGATAAATTCCCTTTGCCAAAAATTTAGTCTCTATTTGTCCATATTCGTGATGCCAAGGTGTTTTCCAAATTTGACCTTAAAGCTGGCTTCTGGCAATTAGGAATTCATCCTGTTGATCGTCATAAAACTGCCTTTTGTATTCTAAATGCCCACTATCAATGGAAAGTAATGTCATTTGGCCTAAAAATTGCACCCTCACTTTTTCAAAAGGCCATGATCAAAATCTTTGAGCCCATCCTCCATCATGCACTTATCTTTATAGATGATGTGCTATTATTTTCTAAAGACCATGATTCCCATCAGAACCTACTTTCCCACTTTCTTAAGATAGTAGAATCACATGGTATTATGCTGTCTGACAAAAAGAGCATCCTAGGCCAGGATTTTGTTCAATTCCTTGGCATGATCTTGAAAGACAGATATTACCGTCCTGGTACACATATAGCTCAGGAACTGGTTCATTTTCTTGATGAACACCTAGCAAGAAAGAAAATTCAACAATTTCTAGGCATTGTCAATTATCTCTGGGATTTTTTCCCTCATGTGGCTATTCACACCAGCCAATTGTCAAAAAAGCTCAGAAAATTGGCCCTACCATAGGGACCCATTCAGACTGCTACAATCCAACACCTCAAGCAAATTGCTCAGCATCCTTTTCCATTAAAGATCCCTATTGAAGGACAATGCATTCTCCAAACAGATGCAAGTGATGAATATTTGGGAGCCGTACTTTTGGAAAAACATGATGGAAAGGAATCTTACTTTGCTCATGTTAATGGTCAATTCAAATAATTGGAAAAATACTATCACGTGATCTACAAGGAAATTTTAGCCGAAAAATATGGGATTCAAGAATTTGAATTTTATCTTATTGGCCATAATTTTCTTATCAGATTAGATAATTCTTCTTTTCTGAAAATTCTTGATTTCAAAAATAAGACACTACCAGACAAACACCTTCTTCGTTTTAAGACATGGTTTTCCAAATATGATTTTTCAGTGCAACATATAAAAGGAGATAAAAATCTCATCCTTGATCTGTTATCCAGACCTCCTTCTTCAGCTACTCTTACCCTCATATCTTCCTCCGTCACAATACAGGAAATCTTCATGACTTCTTCTCTACAAAATCAGCCTTTACAAAAAAGTATTTTCCTTGTAATATTATGTTTTCTAGTCCTTACCAAATTCAAGACTTTGCTAAAAAAATTGTTTTTCGGTAATTCACGAACATGTATTATACTCAGTCATCTGGTTTTCTTAGTTTTCACCCTTAACACCTTTTCTCATATGACTTACCGTCGACCCCTCCAGAGATATCACAGAAGATGAATTGTGGTATTTATTGTGCCTCATTGTACTATATGCTACTAAACTTGTCTTTCCTGTACAGGCAATATTCAGACACCTCACCAATCCAACCCAAGCTTATTCCTTGTTATGGACCCTCTTTGAATGGTTCTCTCCTCTCTTCTGGTGGAGAAAACAACTCAGCCTTATCATAAACCACCATCACCTCAATCTCCTCCCTGATAAAAAAGATGAACAATTCACCTCAATCTTCATTATCCACCGTCCATACGTTCAACACCTTGTCACCAAGCTCGTTTAGACAGAGGATCAAGCTTATATATGGAAAATTGTCCCTCATAGTTTTCCCTTGTCACACGACCCTGTTTTTGTCTCTACTCTAAGAAACTATCTTCTTGAGCTTAACCACATTCAGCCCACACCAGCTGACATTCAACACATCTCTCTCGGTCCACGTCATAAACTTATGGTCATTTCCACTGTTACCACACCTTCATTCGGAAATTATCCAACCACTGGAATTTTAATCAAAGAATAAAGACCAGATTATACCAATATTCTTTTGCAAGATTCATAGGATCCTTAGGAAGAATTCACTTCAATCCTACATCCTACAGAAGCATCTAGTGCGCCTTCCACCAGTTCAGTCTCACCAGTGAATTCACCAACTCATCAATACTATGCCAACTTGCCTTGGTGGAAAGAACCTTTCACAAAAGTCGATAGCGATGTTGACAACTTGTCTCCTTCTCACAGCCACTGATAATCTTATCTGTGAACCTCGTGATTGTTGCCTCTTTAAGTGTTTTGTTTGCTTGTAATAATTACTTTTTCTTTTATCAAAAGCAAGGCATCTGCTTTTCTAAATGCTAAAGTTTGCTTCCACCAGTTCTGTATTTATGTTTGCTTTTGCTTTAAGAAAAAAAGCTAGGGGTCCTTTCCTATCCATTTCATAATTATGTTTTTACTTTTAAAATGATAAGGATGATATCTTATCCTCCCTCTAGGAATTCTCCTATATAAGGAGAACTCATTTCAGTTTGTGATCAGAACTCATTGTGAAATAAATCGTGTGTTTATATTTTGGCTTTCTAAATTTCCTCTTTTCCTCTATTCTTGTTGAGAAAACAACAGACTCTCATAATAGTTCATTTCAATCCTATAATGAGTATGCTCTGCACTCGCCTCTTTGGAGGATCTTGTGCATTAGAAAGTTTTAGGCTGTGAGTTCTAACCACAGTTCATCATATTCAATAGCCAAGGAGTTTTTCCTCTTATTCGTCTATTACCTAAGAAATTTGATAAACTAATTTCTGTCATTGGATTTATTGACACTGGAGCACAAAGAAGTATGCTTAATCCATCCATCCTTCCATCTGAATTTTGGGAAAAGCATGCGAAGTATTTTAAAGCAACCAATAGGGAATTATTCCACTCCAACCTGATTACCAAAAAACCAGTTGGTATTCAGTTCTTTCCAAACTGTGTCCTTTGGATCAAAATTATTGGATCCAATTTACCTAGCAAAGATCTTTTAATTGGGTTTGATATTTTTCACCTGATTAAAAAACTCCATATTACAGCCTCGGGAATTCGTTACAAACAAATGTTTCAACCATATACTGATGTCTTGAGACTGTTCTCCATTTAATAAAACTACCTTTTGTATTCCAAATGTCTACTATCAATGGAAAATAATGCCATTTGACCTCAAAATAACACCCTCACTTTTTCAAAAGGCCATGATCAAAATCTTTGAGCCCATCCTTCATCATGCACTTATCTATATAGATGATGTGCTATTATTTTCCAAAGACCATGATTCCCATCAGAACCCATTTTCCCACTTTTTTAAGATAATGGAATCACATGGCATTATGTTGTCTGACAAAAAGAGCATCCTAGGTCAGGATTCTGTTCAATTCCTTGGCATGATCTTAAAAGACGGACATTACCGTCCTGTTCCACATATAGCTCAAGAACTGGTTCATGTTCCTAATGAATACCTGTCCAGAAAGCAAATTCAACAATTTCTAGGCATTGTCGATTGTCTCTAGGATTTTTTCCCTCATGTGGCTGTTCACACCAGCCAGTTGTCAAAAATGCTCAGAAAATCGACCCTACCATGGGGACCCATTCAGATTGCTGCAATCCAACACCTCAAACAGATTGCTCGGCATCATTTTCCATTAAAGATCCCTACTGAAGGACAACGCATTCTTGTGTAGATGGTAATTAAGTTATGCAACCCAAGAGGAGGGGTGAATTGAGTTATGCAACAATTTAATCTAATGCCTTAATGAAATCAAAAATAATAAATTAAATAATACTCAAATCAAAAACAATAAATTTAACTATACTAAAAAATAAAAAGAAAGGGAAGAGAGAGCAAACATCATAATTTTTACGTGATTCGACAATCCCCGCCTACCTCCACGCCTCCAAGCCAATCAAGCTCGAGGATTTCACTATCCAAGCCTTCCAAGGATTCAAGTTCTTTACAATTGATTTCTAAGGTGTCAATAAACCTTTATAACCAAGAGATTATCTCTCAATCTCTTCACACAAGTGTTCCTCATACTTATACACTCACAAATTTGATGAGAAAAATGAAGAATACAATAAACAACTCTCTTTTAGAGTGGATCTATAAAAAATAGCACAATGATGATTTAATAAATGATCATTTGTGAAATGGAAGCTCAATATATGTTTTATATGCTTGTTTTTGCTTCTTAGAGAGTTTAAAATGAAGTTAGAGTTGGGTTTTTATAGTTAAAACCCGAAAACTAATCGTTGTAGGTAAATTCCTGTGTCCAAGCAGGTAGTTGCTTGATTTATCCGGCTAGCCACTCTAGAATTAGTGATGTTATCGTTAAATTTGAATTTTACTACAATACCACTGTTCATGAAATTACATTGGTGCCCAAAACTTTTATAATTATACTATGGTCCAAATCATCATAAAATTTTTCAAATATTTTAGAATTTCTAAATAACACTTATCATTCCTAAAAAATTTTTAAAATTATGATATGACCCAAAATATAATAATATTTTTTAACAAAGTCCTTTTCAAAATTTAACATAATACCTATAATATTCAAAGTTTTCAAATCTTGTCAATTTAGTCCAAATTTTGAAAATATGAGATTTTTCACAGGTGGCAAGCCACTAGCCCTCAGGTGATTAGCCACTCACTCGCTGTCCGATTTTGGATTTAAAATGTTTGGTATGATTAAAATCTTTTATTCAATTTTGCTCAATAGACTTCAGGCGCAGAGAGAATTTCTCAATCATGGCATCATCTTCATCTTCTTTATATAAAGTAAGGAGTGAGTTGTAAAGTGGAGCCCAGAGAATCACTCTTTATGTCACACTCACTCTTTACTTATCCTTATCTCTTAGGAGAGTACATAATACATACTAATACAATATATTATTTTCACCAATGCTTCTGCTGTAGGGTCCACTAAGCTTCCGCTACAGTCCCGAGTTTCCACTTGTTGGTGTGCTCCGTCCTGACCTGTGATTCCACCGTTCGAAGTGAGACATATCAAAGGAGAATCCAACACTGTAGCAGATGGTGTGTCCTCCGTGGAATGGGGTATCTTATGTCCTGCAAGCAATCATTCAGTTTCCTGAGCTCCGAACCATGCTTGCTCACCGATACAATGGCCCAGAGTTTGACCAAAAAGATTAGTACGTGGCGTTGTTTACACCAGGTCTACAACAGTTAAAACTGTACTTTGGGCCAGTAGCCCGCAAGTCCTGGTTTCCAGCCGATATACTTGTATGAGCATCAAAATACTTAAACCAATTTTGTAGGTTTTACAACCCAAAACAGACTTTCCTTTTAGTCTAAAACAGGGTACCAAACCAGATAAAATTTATCAAGTTTTCTGATGCACAGATCCTTCTTTGAAAGGCAAGTGCAGAGCATACTTCCTTGAGATTTCAAAATGAACAGATAAAATCTTTATTCTTTTCTTTTCTTTAGAACTTCATTTGCAGAGAGAGAGAGAAGAGTTTAGAAAGTCATAGCTTAGAAAACACGAGAGTTTTTATTGATAATGCTTGATAGCTGATGATTCGAGATATCTTACAAGGAGGAGAGAAATCCTTTATATAAGGATTCCAAAGCGTAAAGATAAGACAGGACCCTTATCTTTTGCTTTTTGAAAAGTAAAAGACACACTTATGACACTCCTTTAATTATTACAAGCGACAAAGACTTAAAGCATGACGTGGACATAACTTTTACAAAAGTAAAAGCTTAAAGTAAAAGCAAGCTTTAATGATTACAACAAGACAAAATCATAAAGCAAACATAATTATTACAACAAGACAAACTACTTTATGGAGAGCGGAGATTCATGTAGTCGTCTTCAGATGACCAATCTGATTCATCTGGATCACGATCATTATCTTTTGGGAAAAATGTCTTGGAGAGCTTTGGATGCTTGCAACGGGGACCACGGCAAGGTGGATAAGGACAATCTCTCCTGTAGCCTGGTGGTAATTGTTGAGGTGATGTCTGAGTTGCTTTGTCTTTTTTCTGAGGCGGAGGTTGAGATGATGATCCTGGTTCATGCATGGATGGTTGTGGGAACTGTTGAAGGTGTTGGCTGAGTGGAAGGAAGTCTTCCCATGGGTCTTGAGAGTCTTGGTAAAGGAAGTCAGTGTAGTCTGGTTTTTCTTCCTTGATGATGATACCGGTGGACTTTGGTTTGGATATGGCTGATGGAGTGGGAATCATAATCATGTCATGTTGAGGGCCAAGGGATGTGTGAAAAATATCCTTATGCGGTGGAGTTTGGTGGTTGAGTTGGGAAAGGTAATTGTTGAGGTTGGACTGGAATTCATTTTCAATGAGGGCAGGATGAGGAGTGGTGAGATATTCATATACCTGATCTTGAGTCCAGAAAAGGTTGGTGTCTAGATGTTGGAAATATGGGCGATGGATAATGAACACAGATGTGAACATTTTGGCTTCAGATGCAGGCATTCGATCAAGATTGTATAATTCAGTTAATTGCTGTAATTTCTTTCTCCACCAGGGAATGGGGGAGAACCACTCGAGAAGGGTCCAGATAAGAGAGGTGGATTTGTCTGGATTAAGGAGATGGGACAAGGTTGAATGAATTGGTAAAACCAACTTAGTAGCATATAAGACATTAGGCACCGATGTACCATAACTCATCTTCGGTAATTTCATTGGGTGGATCAAGTGTTAAACCAGTAAGAAACATGTTTTCTGGATGGAAGGTTGAGAAAGGAAATGAATCTGCTAAAAGGTAAGCTTTCATGAAGAATCGAAACATAGCCTTTTTTGCAAATTCTTGGAGGGCAAAGACTGAGGTGAAGGTTTTGCCAAGGGGAAATGCCTTTTTGGTGATAGCTTCAGAAGGGAGTGAAGTAGCCATGAGAATAATTGGGAAGTGATATTTGGTGGAAACAAGGGCTAGAGGCTGTTCTGGTTTTGAGAGTCGGGATAGCATATCAGGGATGAGGTTTTGAGATCCTTTTATATGTTTGACAGAGAAATCATATTTAGAAAACCAATCTTTTAACCTGAGTAACATCTTTTTCGAAACAAGATACCTTTGAAATTGAAGATATTGGGAAAGGCTGAACTGTCCATTCGGATGAGAAAATGATGTCCAATTAGATGAAACTCAAACTTTTTGATGCCATTCTTTACCGCTAAGATTTCTTTGAAAATGCTATGGTAGTGCTTCTGTGTGTCAGAAAATTGTCCACTAGCGTGAGCGATAAAGTGTTCTTTTCCATTGATTTCTTCAAGAAGGATGGCACCCCATGATTCATCACTAGCATCTGTTTGCAATATGCGTTTGCCATCTGTGATCAACTTTAATGGTGGCAGATCTTGCACAAGTTGCTTTAGAGTAGTGAATGACAGCTTGTGGTCCGAATTCCATCAAGGCTTCTTTTCAATAAAGCCGAAAGGTGATGAGTGTAACGGTCGACATGTGGGATAAAGTCTCGATGTAGTTGATAATGCCAAGAAATTGTTGGACTTGCTTTTTGGAAAGTTCTTTGATCCGGAAAGTGAAGCAATTCTTGGGCAATGTGCTTTCTGGTTGGTAGTGTCCGTCTTGAATGATCATACCAAGGAATTCAATATTATCCGTTTGCAATGGTGCTTTTCTTTCTTGACAACATGATGCCATGAGTTTGGATAATATCAAAGAATTGATTTAACAGCTGGCGATGTTCATCATGTGTTCCTGAAAACAATAAAATATCGTCAATGTAAATCAATGCATGATGCGAGATGGGTTCAAAGATTTTGACCATGGATTTTGGAAAATGGAAGGGTCATTTTAAGACCGAAGGGTAAAACTGTCCATTGGAAATGAGCATTGGGAATACAAAAAGCAGTTTTGTACCGTTCAGAAGGTTCAATGCCTAATTGCCAAAAACCTGATTTTAAATCAAATTTTGAAAAGATCTGGGCATTTTTGAGAAAAGTAAACATGCTTTGTCTTTTGGGCAATGGGAATTTATCGTCTTGTAAAAACATGTTCAATGGCTGGTAATCAATGACTAAGCGTTTCTTTCCTCGGACAATCTCAGAATGTTTCTCAACATAAAAGGCTTGGCAAGCCCATTGAGAATGGGTAGGTTCTATAAGACCTTGGGCTAACAATTGGGAACACTCTGTTTGGGCTAGGACTAAGTCAGAAGGACTCATTCCTGGATGAGTGGCTTTTGTGGGATTAATATCTTCATTTAGTTTGAAGGGTAACTTAATGAAGAAAGACTGATTTTTCCAAAGTGGGTTTGGATGGGTGAACTCAGAATGGGATTCTGGACAATATTGTAAAAGCTTGGTTGAAATGTCGTGGTAAGATGGGGGTGTTTCAGACAAATTGTAAAGTTTCAAGATGTCTGTGAAAGGTTTGAACATGGACTTGACTCGGATGCCATTGGGAATGATCTGGAGGTGTTTGATCTGGTGAATTATGTCAAAACCTAACAAGATATCCTTATTAGGCAGATTGGATCCGATAACTTTGGTCCAAATGACACAATTAGGAAAAAGTTGAATACCAATGGGTTTTTTGGTAATCAATTTGGTAGTGAAGAATTTTCCACTTGCAACCCGGAAATGTTCTTCGTAGTGGGTCCAAATTTTCGGGGAAGAATGGCTGGATTTAACATACTGGGCTCCAGATCTAAAAGACCAATTCTTTGGAATGGGCACATGGAATTTTGAAGGTAAGATTTGGAGTTTAATGGAAGGAATGGGAACAAGTGTCGAGAGACAACAACTGCGATGGAAAATGTTTTGAGGCTCATCATTTTCGAATCACTAGATGAGTCTTCCAAATAACACGGTTTCATCAGGTGGGTTCTTCTTGTTCGAGAAAATAGAACTCAAACTCTTCTTTTTCGGAGAATAATCGGTGGTGGCAAAGGTGTTCAACTAGCCGAATAGATTTTTCTCGTTTGTTGGGACAATCTTTGACATAGTGACCTTTTTTCTTGCGGATAAAACATCCGCTTGATTTTCTCCGTTTCGATCTCTCGAATGAACTTGATTTTTTCCCCAAGAATCTGTAAGGCTTTCTCGGATTTGCGAGGCTTTGAAGAATATTCTGATTCTTGAATTTCCGAAATGCCTTTTCTTTTTGGAACTGCAATCACAATCCTTTTTCTTTTTGCACCGATCCGAGATAAGGTTTTTGCAAGCACTACGGAATGGCTCTTTGTCTGTTAACAATTCTTTGAAAAACTGTTTTTGCTCACAAAGTTTATCAAGGCATGTCTTAGCAATCTGAAAGATTTTGCCAAGAGATATAGTGTCAAGACTGAGATTGTGAGTTTTGAGTTTGCCTTTGGATGTCTGTTGTAGTTCATCCGGTAGGGAAGCCGAAAAGACATGCTTTAATGTTGGCTCATTGAATCCATTAAGCTTGTAGTACAAGAGAGACATTCTTTTGTAATGGAATTCAAGATCTTTAGCATTGAGAGAGCAGCATTTCATATTAAGATAGTCTCTGCGTGCAGCTTAGCAAAACTATGTGGATCGCCTAAAACGATCATGAATGACTGCAAGAGCGATTGAGACTTCTGGTAATTGAACAAATTGCAGTTGTCTGTACTGGCCTAATGAATCAAACCAATCTCTTAGGGCACCCGTAAAACGAGTAGCAAATTCCCTGGGACGGAATGAGTAGTTGCTCCCACCGTAACATTTGGAGATCAATCCAGCGAGACATTTGATAAGTCTGTCTCGCCATTTATGAGATGGAATATCATCAAATGTAAACCATGGACCATTGGATGGTTTTTCACTTTGGTTTGCCCGCGAGGGTTGAGTTGTGGCGAAAGATTCAGTTGGAGGTTCATCCTCATATCGAGGAATGTCAAAATATGGTTCGGGTGGTCTAGAGGTTTGGCCTTGTTCGGGTGGATTGTCAGCCATGAGGATTCGGGTAATATCAGCATAAGACTTTTCGAATCACTTTGGATGTAAATGGTGAAGAAGAGGCTGTGTCAGTAGAAGGTTCTGAAACAGCTAGGTTTGAATCAGAAGTGGATTCATCAGGTTCGGAAGATGGATCGGCTACTTGAGCACTGTATTGATGCATAGGGGTTTTATCTTTAGACTGTGTTGGTGGTGGAGGCTGTGGTGATGTTGGGGTGTGAGTTGGAGAGTGGTGCTCTGGAATAGTTAAGGAGGATTTGTAGGTTCTGACTGGAGGAGGAGGCTGAGGTTTGGGTTTTGGTTTTGATTTAGGTTTTGGTGCTGGTGGAATAGGGTGGTCTCTGAATAGAGTATGAGTCATGCCAAATAATTTGGATGGATCATAAGATCTGATTGGAGAAAGCATAGAAGCAAATGGGTGGTAAGGTGGACTTATGGTGGGTATAGGTGGTGATGTGGTAAACAAGGTAGGTCTTTGTTTTTCAGATTCAATCTGGGCAAGCTCAGTTTGTAAGCGTCTGATCTCTCTTTCTTTTTGGTCAAACTCTGGGCCATTGTATCGGTGAGCAAGCATGGTTCGGAGCTCTGAATCCAATTGAACAATTCTGGATTTAAGATTCTGGTGGATCTGCTCCATTTGAGCTGTAATTGAGTCAACTTTCGTCTCAATCTGTTCAGTTCGTAAACTGATTTTTTCAACCTTGGAATGGATATTCAACAAGGTATCATTTTGTGCTCTGGCATTTTGAGTTTGCCAGTTGAGAACGGATTCAAAAGGTTTAGGAGGTTCAAGATGACCGGTTGAGGTAATAGCTGAAGGAATGAAAGGTTTAGACACAACATTACGTTGTGAATCAGTATGGGTGTCAATAGGAGGAAAAGATGAAGAATAGTCTGAAGAGGTGGAGGAAAACATCATACAAGCCAATGGTTGTACGATTGGTGTGGAGTTGTGAGAAATGGAAGGAACTTCAGATTTGCAATTTCTTGCAATCCATTTGAGTTCTTTTTTGTAGATGGGTAGTGGACTTGGTGGAGGTGGAGGGTCTTTTGGTGGTTTGGGTTCACAGTGTTTACATGGGACAGGGAAGGTTTTCTTTTTGGGTTTTCTTTTCCTTTTGGTGTCATAATCATCGTCCTCTTCCCAATCATCCCAACAGGGACAATTTGGGTCGCACATTCTGATCCAGGACATCATCATAGAAATGTCCATTTTGTTTGGCTGGATATACGGGGTAACCATCGAAATTGAACCCCGTGATTGGCGAGATCTTCTTGAGTATGTCGAGCAGTTTGATCATTGAGGAATAAGGAAAGAGAGCCGAGAGGCTCTTGTGGAGCACTTGGAGGTGGTTTGAAAGTCATACGAACGGTTCCATCGTGTCGTCTTTCAAACATGCTTTCTGATGTCTGAATAGGAGCTGTATTATTATGGAACTGCTTTCATAGTTTGAGATCCATTCAAGAGGCATAAGCTGGATGAGCTCATGTCGAGGTATTTGTCTTGGGATCTGGATAATGGTTGGGATCGATCGATTCGCTAACACCATGAGGGTGTCAGAGTGATGTTCAGGTGTGGGTAGATCTAAGGCATGATTTTGAAGCCTATAGACCAATTGATGATGGAGAGTAGCAATTTTGGCTGAAGAAATTTGTTCTGCACCTTGAATTTGGACTTGGACTTTCAAGGCTGTTGGAAGGTTGGTATCTTGAAGAGAAAGGTTGAAATTTGGGTAGAAAGTGAGTAAAACACTTCCTGCATGAAGGGTTGTGAGGACAGTACCTATAACAGCATCTTGGTACTGTTTGAACCGGGTATCTAGCATAGCAATTCGAGCTGTGACCGGTAATCCTTTTCTCCCATGAAGGGTAAGGATTAATCTGACTCCTCCCAGATGGAGATGAGTATAACCTTCTCTTTTCCAGTTTGAGATTAACTCTGAAGGGATTTCTAGAGTGACATATTGCTCAGCAGTGGTTGCTTGGAGTGAACACTGATCGAGTCTAGAAGACTGGATGTATTCTTTTGGGTGAGGCCTTTTAGTGGAGATAAGAGTTCTAATGCTTCGGGTAAAAGAACTGGGTCGTTTGTACAACTGGTAAGGACTGATAAGAGGGTAGGAGGATTCACTAATTTGGGCAGATTCAGGGATATAGGAGTATTCTACAAGATTTTCGATTTTATTGGTAGTGTGAGAAGTGCACGATTTAGGTAGGGAAAGTGTAGAGGAAAGAGTAATAGGATTGGAGGAAGTTGGAGTTGAAGATGAAGATGATGCCATGATTTAGAAATTCTCTCTGCTCCTGAAGTCTAATGAGCAAAATTGAATAAAGATTTGAATCATACCATTTTGGTGAAATGAAGAACAAAGTTTTGAAAACAAAAATTTTCAAGGTAAGTAAAACTCCGATATGGCTCTGATACCATATTAGAGCCATATCAGTGAATCTGCCCAAATCAGTGAATCCTCCTACCCTCTTATCAGTCCTTACCAGTTGTATAAACGACCCAGTTCTTTTACCCGAAACATCAGAACTCTTATCTCCACTAAAAGGCCTCACCCAAAAGAATACATCCAGTCTTCTAGACTTGATCAGTGTTCACTTCAAGCAACCACTGCTGAGCAATATGTAACTCTGGAAATCCCTTCCGAGTTAATCTCAAACTGGAAAAGAGAAGGTTATACTCATCTCCATCTCTAGAGTAAGATTAATCCTCACCCTTCATGGGAGAAAAGGATTATCGGTCACAGCTCGAATTGCAATGCTAGATACCTTGCCGCTCAAAACAAAGATCAAGATGTCATAGTATAGTACTTGTCCTCACAACCCTTCATGCAGGAAGTGTTCTACTCACTTTCTATCCAAATTTCAACCTTTCTTTTCAAGATACCAACCTTCCAACAGCCTTGAAGGTCCAAGTCCAGATTCAAGGTGCAGAACAAATTTCTTCAGCCAAAATTGCTACTCTCCATCATCAATTGGTCTATAGGCTTCAAAATCATGCCTTAGATCTACCCACACCTGAACATCACTCTAACACCCTCATGGTGTTAGCAGAATCAGATCAGATCCCAACTATCATCCAGATCCCAAGACAAATTCCTCGACATGAGCTCATCCAGCTTATGCCTCTTGAATGGATCTCAAACTATAAGCAGTTCCATAATAATACAGCTCCTATTCAGACATCAGAAAGCATGTTTGAAAGACGACATGATGGAACAGTTCGTATGACTTTCAAACCACCTCCAAGTGCTCCACAAGAGCCTCCTCGGCTCTCTTTCACTTATTCCTCCATGATCACAAATGCTCGACAGCTCAAGAAGATCTCGCCAATCACAGGTTCAATTCCTCGATGGTTATCCTCAGTATATCCACCAAACACAACGGACATTTCTTATGGGATGTCCCTGGCTCAGGAATGTGCGACCCAAATTGTCCCTGTTGGGATGATTGGGAAGAGGACGATGATTATGACACCAAAAGGAAAAGAAAACCCAAAAAGAAAACCCAAAAAGAAAACCTTACCTGTCCCATGTAAACACTGTGAACCCAAACCACCAAAAGACCCTCCACCTCCACCAAGTCCACTACCCATTTACAAAAAAGAACTCAAATGGATTGCAAGAAATTGCAAATCTGAAGTTCCCTCATTTTCTCACAACTCCACACCAATCGTACAACCATTGGCTTGTATGATGTTTTCCTCCACCTCTTCAGACTATTCTTCATCTTTTCCTCCTCTTGACACCCATACTGATTCACAACGCAATGTTGTGTCTAAACCTTTCATTCCTTCAGCTATTACCTCAAGCGGTCATCTTGAACCTCCTAAACCTTTTGAATCAGTTCTCAACTGGCAAACCCAAAATGCCAGAGCACAAAATGATACCTTGTTGAATATCCATTCCAAGGTCGAAAAAATCAGTTTACGAACTGAACAGATTGAGACGAAAGTTGACTCAATTACAGCTCAAATGGAGCAGATCCACCAGAATCTTAAATCCAGAATTGTTCAATTGGATTCAGAGCTCCGAACCATGCTTGCTCAACGATACAATGGCCCAGAGTTTGACCAAAAAGAAAGAGAGATCAGACGCTTACAAACTGAGCTTGCCCAGATTGAATCTGAAAAACAACGACCTACCTTGTTTACCACATCACCACCCATACCTACCATAAGTCCACCTTATCACCCATTTGCTTCTATGCTTTCTCCAATCAGATCTTATGATCCATCCAAATTATTTGGCATGACTCATACTCTATTCAGAGACCACCCTATTCCACCAACACCTAAACCCAAATCAAAACCAAAACCCAAACCTCAGCCTCCTCCTCCGGTCAGAACCTACAAATCCTCATTAACTATTCCAGAGCACCACTCTCCAACTCACACCCCAACATCACCACAGCCTCCACCACTAACACAGTCTAAAGATAATACCCCTATGCATCAATACAGTGCTCAAGTAGCCAATCCATCTTCCGAACCTGATGAATCCACTTCTGATTCAAACCTAGCTGTTTCAGAACCTTCTACTGACACAGCCTCTTCTTCACCATTTACATCCAGTGATTCTGAAAAATCTTATGCTGATATTACCAGAATCCTCATGGCTGACAATCCACCCGAACAAGGCCAAACCTCTAGACCACCCGAACCATATTTTGACATTCCCTCAGATATTGAGGATGAACCTCCAGCTGAATCTTCTGCCACAAACCAACCCCATCCAAGTCAACCCAAAGAAAAACCCTCCAATGGCCCATGGTTTACTTTTGATGATATTCCATCTCATAAATGGCGAGACAGACTTATCAAATGTCTCTTGGATTGATCTTCAAATGTTACTGGTCGAGCAACTACTCATTCTGTTTCTTGGGAATTTGCTACTCGTTTTACGGGTGCCCTAAGAGATTGGTTTGATTCATTAGGCGATCTGATAAACCGTAATTTGTTCAAATACCGAAGTCTCAAGTGCTTTGCAGCTTATTCATGATCGGTTTAGGCGATCCAGCTGCAGTTTTTGAAGATGCACGCAGAGACTATCTCAATATGAAATGCTGCTCTCTCAATGCTAAAGATCTTGAATTCCATTACAAAAGAATGTCTCTCTTGTTCTACAAGCTTAATGGATTCAATGAACCTACATTGAAGCATGTCTTTCTGGCTTCCTACCGATGAACTACAACCCGACATCCAAAGGCGGCTCAAAACTCACAATCTTAGTCTTGACACTATATCTCTTGGCAAAATCTTTCAGATTGCTAAGACATGCCTTGATAAACTTTGTGAGCAAAAACAGTTTTCAAAGAATCATTAATGAGACAAAGAGCCATTCCGTAGTGCTTGCAAAAACCTTATCTCCGATCAAGTGCAAAAGAAAAAGGATTGTGATTGCGGTTCCAAAAAGAAAAGGCATTTCCTAAATTCAAAGAATTCAGAATATTCTTCAAAGCCTCGCAAATCCAGAAAGCCTTACCGATTCTTCAGGAAAAAATCAAGTTCATTCAGAGATCAGAAACGAAGAAAATCAAGCAGATGTTTTATCTGCAAGAAAAAAGGTCACTATGCCAAAGATTGTCCCAACAAACGAGAAAAATCTATTCGGCTAGTTGAACACCTTCAGGCCACCACTGATTATTCTCCTGAAAAGGACGAGCTTGAATCCTATTTCTCTGAACAAGAAGAACCCACTGATGAAACAGTGTTCGCACTGGAAGACTCATCTAGTGATTCAGAAAATGATGAGCCCCAAAGCATTTTCCATCAACAGTTGTTGTCTCTCGACACTTCTGTTCCTATTCCTTCCATTAAACTCCAAATTTTGCCATCAAAATTCCACAGGCCCATTCCAGCAATTGGTCTTCTGAATCTGGAGCCCGAGAAGTATGTTAAATCCAAATGCATTCTTCCCCCTGAAAGCTGGACCCACTACGAAGAACATTTCCGGGTTGCAAGTGGAAAATTCTTCACTACCAAATTGATTACCAAAAAACCCATTGGTATTCAACTTTTTCCTAATTGTGTCATTTGGACCAAAGTTATCGGATCCAATCTGCCTAATAAGGATATCTTGTTAGGTTTTGACATAATTCACCAGATCAAACACCTCCAGATCATTCCCAATGGCATCCGAGTCAAATCCATGTTCAAACCTTTCACAGACATTTTGAAACTTTACAATTTGTCTGAAACACCCCCATCTTACCACGACATTTCCACCAAGCTTTTACAATATTGTCCAGAATCCCATTCTGAGTTCACCCATCCAAACCCACTTTGGAAAAATCAGTCTTTCTTCATTAAGTTGCCCTTTAAACTAAATGAAGATATTAATCCCACAAAAGCCACTCATCCAGGAATGAGTCCTTCTGACTTAGTCCTAGCCCAAACAGAGTGTTCCCAATTGTTAGCCCAAGGTTTTATCGAACCTACCCATTCTCAATGGGCTTGCCAAGCCTTTTATGTTGAAAAGCATTCTGAGATTGTCCGAGGAAAGAAACGCTTAGTCATTGACTACCAACCATTAAACATGTTTTTACAAGATGATAAATTCCCATTGCCCAAAAGACAAAGCATGTTTACTTTTCTCAAAAATGCCCAGATCTTTTCCAAATTTGATTTAAAATCAGGTTTTTGGCAATTAGGCATTGAACCTTCTGAACGGTACAAAACTGCTTTTTGCATTCCCAATGCTCATTTCCAATGGACAGTTTTACCCTTCGGTCTCAAAACCACCCCTTCCATTTTCCAAAAATCCATGGTCAAAATCTTTGAACCTATCTTGCATCATGCATTGATTTACATTGACGACATTTTACTGTTTTCAGGAACACATGATGAACATCGCCAGTTGTTAAATCAATTCTTTGATATTATCCAAACTCATGGCATCATGCTGTCAGCAAAGAAAAGCACCATTGCAACAGATAATATTGAATTCCTTGGTATGATCATTAAAGACGGACACTACCAGCCAGGAAAGCACATTGCCCAAGAATTACTTCACTTTCCAGATCAGCAACTTTCCATATTAGTACGTGGCGTTGTTTACACCAGGTCTACAATTATTAGAAGCGTACTTTTGGGCCAAGAGTCCCGCAAGTCCTGGTTTCCAGCCGATATACTTCTATGAGCATCAAAATTCTTAAAATAATTTTGTAGGTTTTACAACCCAAAACAGACTTTCCTTTTAGTCTAAAACAGGGTACCAAACCAGATAAAATTTATCAAGTTTTCTGATGCACAGATCCTCAAAAGGCAAGTGCAGAGCATACTTCCTTGAGATTTCAAAATGAACAGATAAAACCTTTATTCTTTTCTTTTCTTTAGAACTTCATTTGCAGAGAGAGAGAAAAGAGTTTAGAAAGTCATAGCTTATAGAAAACACGAGAGGTTTATTGATAATGCTTGAGAGCTGATGATCTTACAAGGAAGCGAGAAATCCTTTATATAAGGATTCCAAGCGTAAAGATAAGACAGGACCCTTATCTTTTGCTTTTTGAAAAGTAAAAGACACACTTATTACACTCCTTTAATTATTACAAGCGACAAAGACTTAAAGCATGACGTGGACATGACTTTTACAAAAGTAAAAGCTTAAAGTAAAAGCAAGCTTTAATGATTACAAGAAGACAAAATCATAAAGCAAAAGCAAACATAATTATTACATCAAGACAAACTACTTTAATTATTGCAACAAGACAAACTACTTTATGGAGAGCGGAGATTCATGTAGTCGTCTTCAGATGACCAATCTGTTTCATCTGGATCACGATCATTATCTTTTGGGAAAAATGTCTTGGAAAGCTTTGGATGCTTGCAACGGGGACCACGGCAAGGTGGATAAGGACAATCTCTCCTGTAGCCTGGTGGTAATTGTTGTGGTGATGTCTGAGTTGCTTTGTCTTTTTTCTGAGGCGGAGGTTGAGATGATGATCCTGGTTCATGCATGGATGGTTGTGGGAACTGTTGAAGGTGTTGGCTGAGTGGAAGAAAGTCTTCCCATGGGTCTTGAGAGTCTTGGTAAAGGAAGTCAGTGTAGTCTGGCTTTTCTTCCTTGATGATGATACCGGTGGACTTTGATTTAGATACGGCTGATGGAGTGGGAATCATAATCATGTCATGTTGAGGGCCAAGGGATGTGTGGAAGATATCCTTATGAGGTGGAGTCTGGTGATTGAGTTGGGAAAGGTAATTGTTGAGGTTGGGCTGGAATTCATTTTCAATGAGGGCTGAATGAGGAGTGGTGAGATATTCATATACCTGATCTTGGGTCCAGAAAAGGTTGGTGTCTGGATGTTGGAAATATGGGCGATGGATAATGAACACAGATGTGAACATTTTGGCTTCAGATTCAGGCATGCGATCAGGATTATATAATTCAGTTAATTGCTGTAATTTCTTTCTCCACCAGGGAATGGGGGAGAACCATTCGAGAAGGGTCCAGATAAGAGAGGTGGATTTTTCTGGATTAAGGAGATGGGACAAGGTTGAATGAACTGGTAAAACCAACTTAGTAGCATATAAGACATGATTGCACCCGGATGTACCATAACTCATCTTCGGTAATTTCATTGGGTGGATCAAGTGTTAAACCAAGAAAACATGTTTTCTGGATGGAAGGTTGAGAAAGGAAATGAATCTGCTAAAAGGTAAGCTTTCATGAAGAATCGAAACATAGCCTTTTTTGCAAATTCTTGGAGGGCAAAGACTGAGGTGAAGGTTTTGCCAAGGGAAATGCCTTTTGGTGATAGCTTGAAGGGAGTGAAGTAGCCATGAGAATAATTGGAAAGTGATATTTGGTGGAAACAAGGGCTAGAGGCTGTTCTGGTTTTGAGAGTCGGGATAGCATATCAGGGATGAGGTTTTGAGATCCTTTTATATGTTTGACAGAAAAGTCATATTTGGAAAACCAATCTTTTAACCTGAGTAACATCTTTTCGGGAACAGTATTACCTTTGAAATTGAGGATATTGGGAAAGGCTGAACTGTCCATTCGGATAAGAAAATGATGTCCAATGAGATGAAACTCAAACTTTTTGATGCCATTCTTTACCGCTAAGATTTCTTTGAAAACGCTATGGTAGTGCTTCTGTGTGTCAGAAAATTGTCCACTAGCGTGAGCGATAAAGTGTTCTTTTCCATTGATTTCTTCAAGAAGGATGGCTCCCCATGATTCATCACTAGCATCTGTTTGCAATATGCGTTTGCCATCTGTGATCAACTTTAGTGGTGGCAGATCTTGCGCAAGTTGCTTTAGGGTAGTGACAGCACTTGTGTGGTCTGAATTCCACTCCGGAGGCTTCTTTTTCAATAAAGCCGAAAGGTGATGAGTGTAATGGTCGACATGTGGGATAAAGTCTCTGATGTAGTTGACAATGCCAAGAAATTGTTGGACTTGCTTTTTGGAAAGTTGCTGATCTGGAAAGTGAAGTAATTCTTGGGCAATGTGCTTTCCTGGCTGGTAGTGTCCGTCTTTAATGATCATACCAAGGAATTCAATATTATCCATTGCAATGGTGCTTTTCTTTGCTGACAGCATGATGCCATGAGTTTGGATAATATCAAAGAATTGATTTAACAACTGGCGATGTTCATCATGTGTTCCTGAAAACAGTAAAATGTCGTCAATGTAAATCAATGCATGATGCAAGATAGGTTCAAAGATTTTGACCATGGATTTTTAGAAAATAGAAGGGGCGGTTTTGAGACCGAAGGGTAAAATTGTCCATTGGAAATGAGCATTGGGAATGCAAAAAGCGATTTTATCTTGTTCGAAGGTTCAATGCCTAATTGCCAAAAACCTGATTTTAAATCAAATTTGGAAAAGATCTGGGCATTTTTGAGAAAAGTAAACATGCTTTGTCTTTTGGGCAATGGGAATTTATCATCTTGTAAAAACATGTTTAATGGTTGGTAGTCAATGACTAAGCGTTTCTTTCCTCGGACAATCTCAGAATGCTTTTCAACATAAAAGGCTTGGCAAGCCCATTGAGAATGGGTAGGTTCGATAAGACCTTGGGCTAACAATTGAAAACACTCTGTTTGGGCTAGGACTAAGTCAGAAGGACTCATTCCTGGATGAGTGGCTTTTGTGGGATTAATATCTTCATTTAGTTTAAAGGGCAACTTAATGAAGAAAGACTGATTTTTCCAAAGTGGGTTTGGATGGGTGAACTCAGAATGGGATTCTGGACAATATTGTAAAAGCTTGGTGGAAATGTCGTGGTAAGATGGGGGTGTTTCAGACAGATTGTAAAGCTTCGAGATGTTGGTAAAAGGTTTGAACACGGATTTGACTCGGATGCCATTGGGAATGATCTGGAGGTGTTTGATCTGGTGAATTATGTCAAAACCTAACAAGATATCCTTATTAGGCAGATTGGATCCGATAACTTTGGTCCAAATGACATATGGTATGATTGTGGTATGATCGTGACATTTGGTCCATATCATCTTCAACTCCTTCGACTCCTATTACTCTTTCTTCTACACTTTCTTTACCCAAATCTTGTACTTCTCACACTACCAATAAAATCGAAAATCTTATATAATACTCCTATATTCCTGAATCTGCCCAAATCAGTGAATCCTCCTACCCTCTTATCAGTCCTTACCAGTTGTATAAACGACCCAGTTCTTTTACCCGAAACATCAGAACTCTTATCTCCACTAAAAGGCCTCACCCAAAAGAATACATCCAGTCTTCTAGACTTGATCAGTGTTCACTCCAAGCAACCACTGCTGAGCAATATGTAACTCTGGAAATCCCTTCCGAGTTAATCTCAAACTGGAAAAGAGAAGGTTATACTCATCTCCATCTCGGAGGAGTTAATCTCAAACTGGAAATCCCACACAAGTGCTGTCACTACCCTAAAGCAACTTGCGCAAGATCTGCCACCACTAAAGTTGATCACAGATGGCAAACGCATATTGCAAACAGATGCTAGTGATGAATCATGGGGAGCCATCCTTCTTGAAGAAATCAATGGAAAAGAACACTTTATCGCTCACGCTAGTGGACAATTTTCTGACACACAGAAGCACTACCATAGCGTTTTCAAAGAAATCTTAGCGGTAAAGAATGGCATCAAAAAATTTGAGTTTCATCTCATTGGACATCATTTTCTTATCCGAATGGACAGTTCAGCCTTTCCCAATATCCTCAATTTCAAAGGTAATACTGTTCCCGAAAAGATGTTACTCAGGTTAAAAGATTGGTTTTCCAAATATGACTTTTCTGTCAAACATATAAAAGGATCTCAAAACCTCATCCCTGATATGCTATCCCGACTCTCAAAAGTTATCAAGTTTTCTGATGCACAGGATCCTTGCTGAAAGGCAAGTGCAGAGCATACTTCCTTGAGATTTCAAAATGAACAGATAAAATCTTTATTCTTTTCTTTTCTTTAGAACTTCATTGGCAGAGAGAGAGAAAAGAGTTTAGAAAGTCATAACTTATAGAAAACACGAGAGGTTTATTGATAATACTTGAGAGCTGATTCACAACGCAATGTTGTGTCTAAACCTTTCATTCCTTCAGCTATTACCTCAAGCGGTCATCTTGAACCTCCTAAACCTTTTGAATCAGTTCTCAACTGGCAAACCCAAAATGCCAGAGCACAAAATGATACCTTGTTGAATATCCATTCCAAGGTCGAAAAAATCGATTCTAACCAATTGATTGAGACGAAAGTTGACTTACAATTATACCAAATGGAACAGATCCACCAGAATCTTAAATCCAGAATTGTTCAATTGGATTCAGAGCTCCGAACCATGCTTGCTCAACGATACAATGGCCCAGAGTTTGACCAAAAAGAAAGAGAGATCAGACGCTTACAAACTGAGCTTGCCCAGTTTGAATCTGAAAAACAAAGACCTACCTTGTTTACCACATCACCACCCATACCCACCATAAGTCCACCTTACCATCCATTTGCTTCTATGCTTTCTCCAATCCGATCTTATGATCCATCCAAATTATTTGGCATGACCCATACTCTATTCAGAGACCACCCTATTCCACCAGCACCAAAACCCAAATCAAAACCAAAACCCAAACCTCAGCCTCTTCCTCCAGTCAGAACCTACAAATCCTCATTAACTATTCCAGAGCACCACTCTCCAACTCACACCCCAACATCACCACAAATCTCCACCACCAACACAGTCTAAAGATAAAACCCCTATGCATCAATACAGTGCTCAAGTAGCCAATCCATCTTCCGAACCTGATGAATCGACTTCTGATTCAAACCTAGCTGTTTCAGAACCTTCTACTGACACAGCCTCTTCTTCACCATTTACATCCAAAGATTCTCAAAAATCTTATGCTGATATTACCAGAATCCTCATGGCTGACAATCCACCCGAACAAGGCCAAACCTCTAGACCACCCGAACCATATTTTGACATTCCCTCAGATATTGAGGATGAACCTCCAGCTGAATCTTCTGCCACAAACCAACCCCATCCAAGTCAACCCAAAGAAAAACCCTCCAATGGCCCATGGTTTACTTTTGATGATATTCCATCTCATAAATGGCAAGATGACTTCAAATGTCTCCGCTGGATTGATCTCCAAATGTTACGGTCAGGAGCAACTACTCATTCAGTTCTTAAGGAATTTGCTACTCGTTTTACGGGTGCCCTAAGAGATTGGTTTGATTCATTAGGCCAAGATCTGCATAACTGCAATTTGTTCAAATACCGTAAGTCTCAAGTGCTCTTGCGGTTATTCATGATCAGTTTCTAGGCGATCCAGCTGCAGTTTTTGAAGCTGCACGAAGAGACTATCTTAATATGAAATGCTGTTCTCTCAATGCTAAAGATCTTGAATTCCATTACAAAAGAATGTCTCTCTTGTTCTACAAGCTTAATGGATTCAATGAACCTACATCAAAGCATGTCTTTCTCGGCTTCCCTACCGGATGAACTACAACCGACATCCAAAGGCAAAACTAAAACTCACAATCTTAGTCTTGACACTATATCTCTTGGCAAAATCTTTCAGATTGCTAAGACATGCCTTGATAAACTTTGTGAGCAAAACCAGTTTTCAAAGAATCAGTAAATGCAAAAAGAGCCATTCCGTAGTGCTTGCAAAAAACCTTATCTCCAGATCAAGTGCAAAAAGAAAAAGGATTGTGATTGCAGTTCCAAAAAGAAAAGGCATTTCCGGAAATTCAGCAATTCAGAATATTCTTCAAAGCCTCGCAAATCCAGAAAGCCTTACCGAGGAAGCCCTTCTCTAATAGGGCAGGATCCGTCGGAAAGAAGACAGAACGAACTGGATCGGAGAAAGAAAATCGAAATCTTCAGGAAAAAATCAAGTTCATTCAGAGATCAGAAACGAAGAAAATCAAGCAGATGTTTTATCTACAAGAAAAAAGGTCACTATGCCAAAGATTGTCCCAACAAACGAGAAAAATCTATTCGGCTAGTTGAACACCTTCAGGCCACCACTGATTATTCTCCTGAAAAGGACGAGCTTGAATCCTATTTCTCTGAACAAGAAGAACCCACTGATGAAACAGTGTTCGCACTGGAAGACTCATCTAGTGATTCAGAAAATGATGAGCCCCAAAGCATTTTCCATCAACAGTTGTTGTCTCTCGACACTTCTGTTCCTATTCCTTCCATTAAACTCCAAATTTTGCCTTCAAAATTCCACAGGCCCATTCCAGCAATTGGTCTTCTAGATACTGGAGCCCAGAGAAGTATGTTAAATCCAGCCATTCTTCCCCCTGAAAGCTGGACCCACTACGAAGAACATTTCCGGGTTGCAAGTGGAAAATTCTTCACTACCAAATTGATTACCAAAAAACCCATTGGTATTCAACTTTTTCCTAATTGTGTCATTTGGACCAAAGTTATCGGATCCAATCACTAATAAGGATATCTTGTTAGGTTTTGACATAATTCACCAGATCAAACACCTCCAGATCATTCCCATGGCATCCGAGTCAAATCCATGTTCAAACCTTTTACCAACATCTTGAAGCTTTACAATCTGTCAAAACACCCCCATCTTACCACGACATTTCCACCAAGCTTTTACAATATTGTCCAGAATCCCATTCTGAGTTCACCCATCCAAACCCACTTTGGAAAAATCAGTCTTTCTTCATTAAGTTGCCCTTTAAACTAAATGAAGATATTAATCCCACAAAAGCCACTCATCCAGGAATGAGTCCTTCTGACTTAGTCCTAGCCCAAACAAACAGAGTGTTCCCAATTGTTAGCCCAAGGTCTTATCGAACCTACCCATTCTCAATGGGCTTGCCAAGCCTTTTATGTTGAAAAGCATTCTGAGATTGTCCGAGGAAAGAAACGCTTAGTCATTGACTACCAACCATTAAACATGTTTTTACAAGATGATAAATTCCCATTGCCCAAAAGACAAAGCATGTTTACTTTTCTCAAAAATGCCCAGATCTTTTCCAAATTTGATTTAAAATCAGGTTTTTGGCAATTAGGCATTGAACCTTCTGAACGGTACAAAACTGCTTTTTGCATTCCCAATGCTCATTTCCAATGGACAGTTTTACCCTTCGGTCTCAAAACCGCCCCTTCCATTTTCTAAAAATCCATGGTCAAAATCTTTGAACCTATCTTGCATCATGCATTGATTTACATTGACGACATTTTACTGTTTTCAGGAACACATGATGAACATCGCCAGTTGTTAAATTAATTCTTTGATATTATCCAAGCCCATGGCATCATGCTATCAGCAAAGAAAAGCACCATTGCAACGGATAATATTGAATTCCTTGGTATGATCATTAAAGACGGACACTACCAGCCAGGAAAGCACATTGCCCAAGAATTGTTTCACTTTCCAGATCAGCAACTTTCCAAAAAGCAAGTCCAACAATTTCTTGGCATTGTCAACTACATCAGAGACTTTATCCCACATGTCGACCATTACACTCATCACCTTTCGGCTTTATTGAAAAAGAAGCCTCCGGAGTGGAATTCAGACCACACAAGTGTCACTACTACTCTAAAGCAACTTGCGCAAGATCTGCCACCATTAAAGTTGATCACAGATGGCAAACGCATATTGCAAACAGATGCTAGTGATGAATCATGGGGTGCCATCCTTCTTGAAGAAATCAATGGAAAAGAACATTTTATCGCTCACGCTAGTGGACAATTTTCTGACACGCAGAAGCACTACCATAGCGTCTTCAAAGAGATCTTAGCGGTAAAAAATGGCATCAAAAAATTTGAGTTTCATCTCATTGGACATCATTTTCTTATCCGAATGGACAGTTCAGCCTTTCCCAATATCCTCAATTTCAAAGGTAATATTGTTACCGAAAAGATGTTACTCAGGTTAAAAGATTGGTTTTCCAAATATGACTTCACTGTCAAGCATATAAAAGGATCTCAAAACCTCATCCCTGATATGCTATCCCGACTCTCAAAACCAGAACAGCCTCTAGCCCTTGTTTCCACCAGATATCACTTTCCCATTATTCTCATGGCTACTTCCCTTCCTTCTGAAGCCATCACCAAAAAGACATTTCCCCTTGGCAAAACCTTCACCTCAGTCTTTGCCCTCCAAGAATTTGCAAAAAAGGCTATGTTTCGATTCTTCATGAAAGCTTACCTTTTAGCAGATTCATTTCCTTTCTCAACCTTCCATCCAGAAAACATGTTTCTTACTGGTTTAACACTTGATCCACCCAATGAAATTACCGAAGATGAGTTATGGTACATCTGGTGCCTAACCGTTTTTATATGCTACTAAGTTGGTTTTACCAGCCATTCAACCTTGTCCCATCTCCTTAATCCAAAAAATCCACCTCTCTTATCTCGACCCTTTCTTCGAATGGTTCTCCCCATTCCCGGTGGAGAAAGAAATTACAAGAATTAATCAATTATATAATCTTGATCGCATGCCCAATCAAGCCAAAATGTTCACATCTCGTGTTCATTATCCATCGCCCATATTTCCAACATCCAGACACCAACCTTTTCTCGGACCCAAGATCGTGTATATGAATATCTCACCACTCCTCATTCAAATTCATTGAAAATGAATTCCAGCCCAACCTCAACAATTACCTTTCCCAACTCAATCACCAGACTCCGCCTCATAAGGATATCTTCCACACATCCCTTGGCCCTCAACATGACATGATTATGATTCCCACTCCATCAGCCGTATCTAAATCAAAGTCCACCGGTATCATCATCAAGGAAGAAAAGCCAGACTACACTGACTTCCTTTACCAAGACTCTCAAGACCCATGGAAAGACTTTCTTCCACTCAGCCAACACCTTCAACAGTTCCCACAACCATCCATGCATGAACCAGGATCATCATCTCAACCTCCGCCTCAGAAAAAAGACAAAGCAACTCAGACATCACCACAACAATTACCACCAGGCTACAGGAGAGATTGTCCTTATCCACCTTGCCGTGGTCCCCGTTGCAAGCATCCAAAGCTTTCCAAGACATTTTTCCCAAAAGATAATGATCGTGATCCAGATGAAACAGATTGGTCATCTGAAGACGACTACATGAATCTCCGCTCTCCATAAAGTAGTTTGTCTTGTTGCAATAATTAAAGTAGTTTGTCTTGTTGTAATAATTATGTTTGCTTTATGATTTTGTCTTGTTGTAATCATTAAAGCTTGCTTTTACTTTAAGCTTTTACTTTTGTAAAAGTCATGTCCACGTCATGCTTTAAGTCTTTGTCGCTTGTAATAATTAAAGGAGTGTAATAAGTGTGTCTTTTACTTTTCAAAAAGCAAAAGATAAGGGTCCTGTCTTATCTTTACGCTTGGAATCCTTATATAAAGGATTTCTCGCTTCCTTGTAAGATCATCAGCTCTCAAGCATTATCAATAAACCTCTCGTGTTTTCTATAAGCTATGACTTTCTAAACTCTTTTCTCTCTCTCTGCAAATGAAGTTCTAAAGAAAAGAAAAGAATAAAGGTTTTATCTGTTCATTTTGAAATCTCAAGGAAGTATGCTCTTGCCTTGCCTTTCAAAGAGATCCTGCATCAGAAAACTTGATAAATTTTATCTGGTTTGGTACCCTGTTTTAGACTAAAAGGAAAGTCTGTTTTGGGTTGTAAAACCTACAAAATTGTTTTAAGGATTTTGATGCTCATAGAAGTATATCGGCTGGAAACCAGGACTTGCAGACTCTTGCCCAAAGTACGCTTCTAATCACAGTAGACTGCACTGGTGTAAACAACGCCACGTACTAATATGGTATCAGAGCGGTCTAGAGGTTTGGCCTTGTTCGGGTGGATTGTCAGCCATGAGGATTCTGGTAATATCAGCATAAGATTTTTCAGAATCACTGGATGTAAATGGTGAAGAAGAGGCTGTGTCAGTAGAAGGTTCTGAAACAGCTAGGTTTGAATCAGAAGTGGATTCATCAGGTTCGGAAGATGGATTGGCTACTTGAGCACTGTATTGATGCATAGGGGTTTTATCTTTAGACTGTGTTGGTGGTGGAGGCTGTGGTGATGTTGGGGTGTGAGTTGGAGAGTGGTGCTCTGGAATAGTTAATGAGGATTTGTAGGTTCTGACTGGAGGAAGAGGCTGAGGTTTGGGTTTTGGTTTTGATTTGGGTTTTGGTGCTGGTGGAATAGGGTGGTCTCTGAATAGAGTATGGGTCATGCCAAATAATTTGGATGGATCATAAGATCGAATTGGAGAAAGCATAGAAGCAAATGGATGGTAAGGTGGACTTATGGTGGGTATGGGTGGTGATGTGGTAAACAAGGTAGGTCTTTGTTTTTCAGATTCAATCTGGGCAAGCTCAGTTTGTAAGCGTCTGATCTCTCTTTCTTTTTGGTCAAACTCTGGGCCATTGTATCGTTGAGCAAGTATGGTTCGGAGCTCTGAATCCAATTAAACAATTCTGGATTTAAGATTCTGGTGGATCTGTTCCATTTGAGCTGTAATTGAGTCAACTTTCGTCTCAATCTGTTCAGTTCGTAAACTGATTTTTTCGACCTTGGAATGGATATTCACATTTAAATTGTTTGCAAATAGGTCCAACTCCAGAATTCAAAAAAATACTTATTAAATTCAAAGATTACAAAACTTTTTATTTTAGTCCAAATTACTCAAATCTACAAAATACCTTATCTTATAAATATAAAACCTTTTAGTTTATGAAAGGTAATTATTTAAATAAATTCTTAAGCTTCTCAAATGTCTAATCATGCATCAATTAAATCATACCGGCTTTACAAGAATATTTCACAATAATTTATCGGTTGATCTCTAAACTTTATTCTTGATTTGGCTGTGGTCCATTAAGTGTCTTGAACTTGATTCCACTTGATTCACTTGCATAAATATTATCGTTCAAAAACTAATGAAAATGTGAAATACAATATTTATTAAATCACTTAAGACACATGTTTGTTATCATCAAAATTATATTATGTGTAGCCCTTTAGGTTAACAATCTCTCCCTTTTTGATGATGACAAACATCTCATGTATTTTGACATATATACTCCTCCTTAATACGTGGCATAAATAATTAAACATATAAATCAAATTTAAGATAAAACTCCCCCTGAATATATGGTCTATAACAATTTGTACTCCCCCTTAATATTTCAAAACCATACACAAAGATTTCAAGATCAAAATACGTATTACCTGTCTCTGAATTCAGAAATACATGACTTCTCCCCCTTCATCATCAAAATTACTATAAATTCATACTTATACCAAAAAGAACATCTCAATGATTAATCAAGAAACATATATAAATTAAGCATGCAATTAACTAAGATATTATAACAATCTAAGATTTCAGAGAACATATCCAAATACCAAATAACAAGCATCCTTAATTCACAATCAAAGTAACAATGCATGTAAAGATGCAGTGCAAAGTGACAAATGACTAAAAATAAAGCAGAGTTCTATGGAGATGGTGGTGGAAACCCAAGAGCTGCAAAAAGTTGCTGCTGGCTATCAAGAAGCTGCTACTATTGAGCAAAGATTTGATATTGTTGATCAAATGAGCATTGTTACTGCTCAAAAAGGCGTTGTTGCTCTGAAATAGACTGAATTTAAAATGCCTTAAACTGAGACTGAAGTTGGCTCTGCTGCTCAGATAAAGAATCCGCTTTAGTCAACAACTGCTGCTTGGATCTTCAGGTTCGCTTGAGGTAGAATGAGAAGGACCCTCGGAAGGTGGAGGATAGGAGCGTTGTGGGACACTAAGATCAGGGAGCTGCTCGGGTGGAAGAACATTGTTAAAGAAACAATGATCTGTAGGAGCAAGTTCAGTAACCTTGTTTTTGTATCGCTCGTGTTTATACCATGGATCTTCCGCCCATAAAAACCCCAAATTAGCTATAGCTTCATCACCTAATTCCTTCAGATTTAAAAAGGTTGGTTCGGTTATGGATACTCGGAAATATTTGAGAATGCGGGTAATAATACTTCCATAAGGGAGGGATCTCTTGGCTAAACATGGAGTGCTAAGCATATGATGAAGTATGATATAACCAACATTGAGCGCCCTACCCTCTAAAATAAAATTTAATAAAGCCATATCTAATTGGTTAACTTCATCCCCATGACCATATCTAGGAGTAATAACATGATGAAGAACATAATGAAACATTCTAGTTTAAAGAGGTAAGGCTTGAGATTTCGAAGGAGATCGACAAAACTAGGAGGACAAGTTGTTTCGTCGACAAATTTTTCGAACAACATTCTCAATTGAAAACCACGGATAATCGATTTTGGTTCTAGCACTATATAGTTCCAATCCATCATTTGGAGTTCCAAGAATACGATTTAACTCTACAATATCAAATTCAATATGAATTCCCCCAACACTAGTGACAGTTCGATTTGAAGATTGCGAGGATTGACAAAAAATGGAATAAAACATTCTTCCAGCCTATATCAATAAGAAAATCACTAAGAGATTTGTCACAAATTTCCAAATTCTTCAAATTACGAAGATTGACCAAAAATGGAAGAATGACCGACCTTGACATGAAATTATCGAGAAATCGTTTCTGAAGCAGAAGATATGGAAAATGAGTTGATATGAACTTCGAATTATTGCCATAATCTTCCTTGCACTTCTTGGTCACATGCTTACCCTTGGACTTTTCACCACCTGCTATTGTTGGAACAAAAACAAGCTTAAAAATCCAATTTCAGGTTTCCAAAAAATTGAGTGAAATGGATGTGTTTGAGCTAAGAAAATCTATCCTAGAGATGATTGAAGACTATAAATGATGTTGATTGAATAAAAATTGAGTTGAATAGAGCTTAAAATTGAAGAGAGAGAAATGGTCAAGCTAGGTGTTTTGATGATGGGAGTTTTGTGGAGAGATGATGAAAGGATGTTTTGAGAGTGAAAATTGAAGGCATAATGGATGAATAACGATTTGAATAATTAATTTTGGCAAGAAAATGAGTGTAAGATGAAGAGATTTGAGAGAGAAATGGAGAGGCACTATTCAAGCGTTAGAGAGAGAAAAGAATAAGTGAAGAGATGATGATTGAGAAGTATTTAATGAAAGTGAAATGCATGGTTATTGGTTTGACTGATTGATTTTGGCACAAAAATAGTTGAGAAATGAAGAAAAATTGAAGAAGAACATGCAAAGAAGAAAGGAAATACAAAAAAATGGGTGAAAACTCGTGACCAAGCGGCTAGCTGCTTGCTCTCGGGTTTGGGCAGTGCCCAAGTGGCTAGCCACTTGGGGCAAGCGGCTAGCTGCCTCATGGCTGCCCTTCTGCACAAATATTTGATTTCCAGCTATTTTTGATCGATTCCAAGACCATTTCATGATCCCGAACACTTTCAAAAGCCATTTTAATGTATGAATCATAATTATAAATATTAAAAAAATCATGAAAATCAATCTTATAGCATATTCATCATGCATATACGTCACAATTATGAAATACAATTAACACTTTAAGAATGAAATTTCAAACATATCACTCATTTTTCATGCTTAAACACTTCGTAAACATCAACAATCATCAATTAATCAATTTTAATAGACTCAATAACATGATTAGAGATGCAAATGAGAAAATTTCATCATCCCAAGTTCATGCCGAATTTTTGAAAATTGTTCTACGCAAAGAGGTTTTGCAAAAATATCGGCAAGTTGTTTTTCCGTAGAGATAAATTCTAATGCAATATCACCCTTTTGAACATGATCTCTCAAGAAATTATGTCTAATCTCAATATGCTTGGTTCTAGAGTGTTGAATGGATTCTTTGATAGATTTATAGCACTAATATTATCACACTTGATAGGAATTTGTTCAAGATTAATGCCATAGTCTCTAAGTGTTTATTTCATCCAAAGTGCTTGTGCACAACAAGTACCTGAGGTAATATATTCTGCCTCAGTGGTTGAAAGTGCAATCGAATTTTATTTCTTACTAAACCATGAAACAAGTGAGTAACCTAAGAAATGGCAAGTTCCACTAGTACTTTTTCTATCGACCTTGTAACCGACAAAATCGGCATCCAAATAACAAGTTAAATCTATGTGAGTTCCTTTAGGATATCAAGGCCAAGATCTATGGTTCCACTCAATTAACGAAAAATTCTTTTAACAACAAGCAAATGACATTCCTTGCCACATGATTGAAATCTTGCACATAAGCATACACTAAACATGATATCGGGTCTATTTGCGGTTAAGTACCTTTCAACCTCTTTATCTTTTTCATCTTTGTCAAGCTTGATTAATGAAGATTCCCTCATCGTTTTGTTTGATTTGAAGTCCAAGGAAATAGTTCAATTTTCCCATCATGCTCATCTCAAATTCCTTACTCATACAAAATAAAAACTCCTTGCACAAAGATTCATTGGTAGAACCAAAGATAATATCATCAACATAAATTTGAACAATAAGTATATCTTAGTTTTAATGCTTAACAAATAGAGTAGTATCCATTTTTCCCATCAAAAAAGCGTTATCTAGCAAGAAATTTTTAAGCATGTCACACCATGCTATAAGTGCTTGTTTTAATCCATATAATGCTTTTGACAACTTATAAACATGATTTGGAAATTTTTCATTTTCAAAACCAGAGGGTTATTTCACATACACTTCCTCTATAATATAACCATTTAAGAAAACACTTTTAACATCCATTTAAAATAAAATGAAATCTTTATGACATGCAAATGCTAACAAATCCTAATGGATTCTAATCTAGCTACAAGTGCAAATGTTTCATCAAAGTCAATTCCTTCTTCTTGGTTGTAACCTTGAGCCACTAATCTAACTTTATTCCTTACAATCACACCGGATTCATCCATCTTATTTGTAAATACCCATTTAGTACCTATGACGGATTGGTGTTCTAGTTTAGGAACTAATTCCCACATATTATTTCTATCAAATTGATTCAACTCCTCTTGTATTACCATAATCCAAGATTCATTATTTTCCGCATCCGCAAAGGATTTCAGTTCAATTTGAGAAATAAATGCAGCATGCTCACATGTGTTCCTAAGTGATGATCTAGTTGTAACACCTCTTGATGGATCTCCTAAAATTAAGTCTTTAGGGTGAGAAGAAACATACCTTCACTCCTTGGAGAGTGTTTGAGAAGTACCTTCATTTTGCTCTGCATTTGTTTCTTCATGTTGTGCATCCTTTTGGCTGTCTCTTGATGAATCTTCTTGTAGCTTTTCATCTGCATCATCATTAACAACTACTTTCTCCGTAGAAGACGAGTTAGACTCATCAAATGTAATATGCGTAGACTCTTCCACAACCAAAGTTCTTTTATTATACACAGTTTTTTTTTATTTTTTATATTTGAATGAGAAAGAAAAGAACTTGAAGGATTAGGGCAAAGTTGTGGAAAAGAAGAATTAAAGAAGATAGGTTTATGGATTCAAACAAGAATTAAGAAACAAGAAGCAAAAGTATGCAACTAGAGAAACTAAATAAATTCAGAATAGATCAAAAACCTAATTTAGAACCTAGCTCTGATACCAATTGATGTGAACCTCACAAAGATAAGTGAGACCTACACTCAATGAAATTCTTTTACCGAGAATCACTCTACTCAGATTCAAACAACCATAAAATAAAAACCTTGATTCTTTATCTATAAAGATAAGAAGCAATGGTATAAGAAACATAGGATTGATGCCACACTTAAAAAAGAAAGCCATAAGCTGAAATCTTGATAAGTTCTAAAAGTTCTTTGAATAACCAAAGAGAAAATCTCTCGTCATTATTTCCCATTAGGGTTATATGGGTAAATAATGCTGAATTTTACTAATGGAATAAATTTTTCATTATTGATAAATATAACCTGCAATAAAATGAAAATAAAAGATCCTAAAGTTAAAAAGGAAATAAAAGATCTTATTGATCATAAAGTAAAAAGAAAATAAAAGATCTTCTTGATCATAAAGTAAAAAGAAAATAAAAGATCTTCTTGATCCTAAATTAAAGGGAAAAAAAGATCCTAAAGTAAAAAGAAGATAAAAGATCTTGTTTCTAAAATAGATTATGAAAAAAAGATTGTGCCTAATTCTCTTCCTGATTCGGTAAGGCTTTATTTGTCCTTCATACAAGTCACTCCAAGTTAGATTTAGAACTTAGAATAACATTTGACAAAGAGTTGTCCATCTTGAACAGGCATGAAATTTGAAATATGCTCAGTTAATCCATTTATTGCTTCCTTCATTTTCTTAGTTCTTTCCCTTGTCATTGGACATCCATGGATGCTCAATGAATCTTGCAAAACTTTAGTAACCTAGTTCTCATCATAAAGCTAATAACGTTGGGAACATTTTCCCCCCAAGTTATGAATGTCTTACACTCTAAAGGAATGTGCAAAAGAGATAGCTAAGAGACTCTCTATTGAGATAACGCTTTAAAGTACTTTTTTCTTCCTAATTTCATCAACACTAAGATTAAATAGTTGCCACATTAAGTATCATATGTTTTTCTATCTTATATGTGTATCAAATTGGGGATTTTATTTCTATTAAATTAACTTTTTATTAAATTTGGATGAAGGCTACTAGGAATTCAAATTTTATTCACTTATGAAGTATATCAATTGTTGCTCATGATTCGAATTACGGTATCAAACTTTTGCCAGTACTTGTGTGGCAATGCATCTTAATGAAATTAGTTATACTAAATAATGATTATTTTGTCAACCTGATTCATACTACGTATCTGCCATAAGATATTTTCTAACATTTCCTTTTTTTCTCACTTTATATACAAAGCTGATTTACAATCTAAATGGATCTTACTAATAAACCCTTTATAGATTTTGTTACCGATAATCGAAAATAGAGAGGGGCATTTTGATTACCGATGAATGCTTCTAAGGGTGACCCTCTCGTGTCTCCAATTGTTTCTTACATTGAAGTAGTCTTTCGTTGGCCTACGAAATGAAAGTAAGTCATTATCAAACATCTATTTTGGGTACAGAGGGCCTTAGATTTGAATCTTGTCACCTTCATGATCTACTTCCTGCATCATACTTCTTGTCCTAATACCTTCTTCTACCTTGATAGGATTTATATTAGCTTCATCAGTTGGCTTGCATAGTTTATTATGCCAGCTCTAAAAGAATAAGTTATGTTGGAATAAAAAAAAGTTCTACTAACTTTTAGTTTTGAATCGGGGAGCCCCCATAAGTTAACTCCTCTTACAAAGCAAGGTAATAGTGATTGCTTTTACTCTAAGTGCATAGGACTGCCTTTAACATATAAGTCAACCCACCTTTACCATAGCTGCGTCCAACCATCTAAGAAAGATGTTCTACTCAGCTATAAAAGACGTCTTAATTCATTATGTTACAATACTCATGTCGTTGAAAACCCTACGATTCTCTTTTAATCTTGTACCCATATCTTTTTCGTTTTCTTAGTGAAAGGCCAACTCTACACTGAATAACCAGTTAACAGTATTTACCTCAGAGGAGGTTTCAAGATGCCAATGGAAACAAGGTAGTCCTAACTTACACAAGTTTTGAAGATGCCTTTGGGGACAGGGTAGTCCTAGCTTAGGTAGGTCCTTAGTTAGACGTTTTAATGAGAATTGAGGTCCTTGTGTGGGTGTCTCATCTTTGAAACCTATTTGCACTATATGGAGTGCCGCTTAAGAAACATATTTGATACATAAGGAAGGACACACAGGAAGGAAGCAGCCCTAGCCTTTAATCAACTGATCACTCTACTAGCTTCTTGCATTTATGCCTCCGTTTGATTGTTGCTTGGGGATCTATTTTTTAGCCAAAAAAACTTATCTTTTTATCTTCACTAGAACTAAAGTAAGCCAACTCATTGGATTATGACAAAAACCATAAAAAAAAGTCAATTTGGATGGCAAAAACCTGAATAACCTTCTCTCAAAGTCGGCATACCAACTTTAATGACTTGATTAGTCACTTGCCCTCAGATTAAAAGATCATTTCACCCTAGGGTCGACATGCAATTCCCCTTTTTCATAGGTTCTATTCGAATTTGAATGGGATGGGTAGTAGTCCAATAAGGTATCTATCCTAGAGGTGACTACCAAGAGCAAGACTTACAACCCTTGTGATGGAACATGCAAAAGACTTCCTATGTCTCCCTTTGGCACATATTGACAAATTGCTTACACGTCAACAATGACAAAAATGTCTCTTCTCTCTTGTAAATTGGGCACTACTTGCTTCCTGAGTCCAGCAACTATCACTATCACTACCAAACCAATAGGATCTGCATTTCTTTGGAAAGAGCTTTGCTACTCTTTTGCAGCATAGAAGTTGAATGTGCAGGCAAAATAATGTGAGAAAAAGAACCTCTTGGTCGAGTCCCCCAAATGATAGAATTAACAGTACTTAAGACTAGGAGAAAAATGTGAAATCATTGCACCTTGTTTAGATCGATGTGGATGCTTGCATTCTTTGGAATTGATTCAAATTCACATTCAAAAGAAGGTGGTTTCTTCAATCCTTCTTTAGTCCATCGATTTTGGCTATTGCTTTTCCTCCTAATTGTAGAAGAGTAAATTTGAAATATAATTTTTTTCTTTTATCTTAAATCTAAATAGATCCTAAATTTTGTAGAAGTTTGAATAGGCTTGAAAGCTAATATCTAAATGATATGTTTTTGATATCTGAATTTTGTGAGCAAAAAAAAAAAATAAATAAAAATTGTTGTTTTGACATTTGTACCCTTGTAAGAATTGTATATACTTATTAACTTGTAAATTAAAATTTAATAAACGAATTATGGGCCAGATGACAATTAATTGTAAAATAAACTAAAATATATGAAATTATTTCAATTATTTGACTTACCAAACTCTATTTTAAATTAAAATTCATTTGGAAAGATTTAAATAAATTAAACTCTATTTTTACTTCTAAGGTTTTTTTCTCTCCATGTCCCTATCAGAATAATTATTTAATTTAACAATTTCAATAAGAAATTCAAGATTCATGAGGAATTTTTTTATTGTCATAGTAATTCATTAATATTAATATTATTGTTGTTGTTGTTGTTATTTATAAATATTGTATTTGGTTTGTTTAAAAAAATCCAACATTTAATATAAAAAATAGACGATAATTACAAATAAAACATAAGAGAGGGAGAGATTGAGAGAGTTTAAGTTTTATATAAAAGGAAGTAGGTATCATAAGGGTATCTTTGAAAAATAACATTAATGTCTTATTCAGACTTTTCCATTCATATAAGAGTTTTTTACTTTTTCTATTTACATATTAATGTCTTAAAGTTACACAATTCTAAAAAATGAATTAAGTAAAACACTTAAAAAATCTGATAAAAAATAAACTTTAAACTTTAAACTTCTAACGGTAAACAAACAACCCCTTATTGTTAATTCATACAATTGACAGACTAAAGTATATTTCATATTTCCAGCTTATGCATTTTCACCCTTTTCTACCATGACTCGGATTAAAGTATATTTCATGTTTGCCAAGTTATGGGACATTATGGCCCCTTCATTTTAGTATTTTTAGATTTGTGGCATGAGGTCTACATTTATTTTATTTTTCCTTCCAGCATGGATAACCTTATATAATGGATATTTCTAAGGTATGTTTTGCTAATCTGAGAAACAAAATGAAAGATGAAAATGAAATAAAGAAATTTGAAAAATCCCTATAGAGCAAAAGAATGGCAGAAAGCATTTAGCCTTAATGAATATATCAATAGTAATCCAGATGCAGACAAATAATGAACAACTGACAGCAAAAGCAAATCACAAATAGCCCTCACAAAAATAAAAATAAAAAACAAATAAACACCATGTGTGTACGATATTGATATTCTCAAAATCGAAACAACAATCAACCAAATCCATATAATGATGACCTGTCCTACGTTCATCACTTCACATTGTAACCCAAAAATGGGGAATTGGGGTAGAAAGTTAAGAGATTCTAATGTTCCAAGTTATGTACAAATCAGAGGACCAAACCTTGTGTGGGTTCAGTCTTGGAAGGCTGATGGCTACTTGGTGAAGAGGTTTTTGGAGATTCAGCTAGATGAACTTGAGCAAAGTCATCCACCATTTTTCTTTTCTGTTCCTCTTCAGCCATTCCTGCTTTCTCTTTAGCCTTCTGCCCAACTTCTCCAGCAGCCTGGGCAACCTTATTGAAAGCCCCTGCCACCCACGAAGCCCCAGTAAATACATAGCGGTTCTTCATTATGGCAGATCCTACACTACTAACTTTTTGCTCAGCTACTACAAATGCTGACTTTGTTTTCTCAGAAACCTGAAATTTCTGATCTACTTCCCGGACCCTGTCACTTACAACAGAAGTGCCAACACTGATCTTCTCGCTGAATCCAATTTTTTTGTCAAAGGAAGCAACTTTAGCTGAGGCTGTTGAGGTAAACTGGTGTTTCTCATCAAAAGTCTTTGCTTTGTTGACAGCATCTTTGCCTAAAACAAAACCCTTCGCAAGCATGCTGCTTACAACATCCTCAGCCTTCCGCAAAGCTGATTCAGCACCATTTGGAGTTTTATTTTTTGTTGCCTGCAAAGAATTTGAAAGCAATCAAGTTAGTGACAATCAATCTTACTACTTGTTTGCCCTAATGCTTAAGTTCTGAACAAAACACTTACGTGGAGAGCTGAAGCAGCAGGAGGAAGCTGATAGTCTGGAGCCAGAGATATGGAGACAGATAGATCAACGATAGTTGCACCCTGAAATAAATGCCATTTAAATGAGTTGCATGAAAGTTTAATAGGCCTTTTTCATAAGTTTACAGTCCATTTTCTCCAAATTAAATGGACTTAGCTATTGTGCATCGGGTGCACATAGAGAAAAAATAACAAGGCCTTAACATCAACATATGTTATCTTTTAGTGTCCCTTACATGATGATTGTACACAACCTGTCCAAAGGTGCAGGGTTTGGCAGTTGTCCCTAGTTTAAACTCGGTGATTCAAAAAGGTTGAAGGCTTTGGAGGCATTAAAAGAAAATAATAAGCAAATAAAAATGACACAAAGCTTCTCCAAATAATAATAACAAATTGATTATTGATGGTTGCTCTTGAAGTCATATTTTGATCAAATATCCTTTATTCATCTGGGATTGGCCCCATATTGATGAAAGAAGATTATGATGAACACTGATGGTTGCTCTCAAAGTAACATTTTGATCAAATATCCTCAATGTAGCATTGGTCACATATTGCACCTCCCATCGCATTTATATTATTTCTAGCTTTTCCTAGAATCTTCACTGTTGTTCTCTCAGTCAAGAGTTTAGGTCAGAAGCAGCTTCTCATATCACATATCAGTTACAACCACAATTCATGCTAGTTACACATTTTCTCCTCATCCAAACATATTTGTCATGATATTATATTGTAATAAAATCTGAATATAAGGATTACATTATACAGCTACTCTGTTCAAATCGATACTTACATCGATTTGGAAATGAAGTACATTTCCACAACAATAGATTGAAAGCTTTGGGAGATTTTAATGCCTTAGTTTCTGTTTTTAGTTTTATATTTTTCTTGATACCTAGACTCAATTGGTCCCTGGTTGTTTAAACCATTAATGGTGCACTTGCTAATCAATAATAAAATGAACTGAAATCGGAATAGGAAATGAAAAACAGAATAAATTGTTCACTTTAACTGTAGGAATCAAAATCAGAATCAAAGTGAACTATATTATCATTGATGTGTTTACTTTGTTTTAGAAACGAAATGAATCATTACATATTACTAAAATAACTTTATTTGATTATTGTCATTATTTATTATAATAATTGTGATTATGATTGTTAGTATTCAAATATTATTGTTAATAAAAATAATAAAATAGATAAATTTTATTAATATTATTATTAATATAATAATAATGACATTAATGGTGCATTTACTAAATAGGAATAAGAACCAACAAGAATGAGAATGGCTGAAATGGAATGGAAAATGAGAATCAGAATAAGTTGTTTACTTAAACTATAGGAACCGGAATCAGAATGAACTCCATTCCCATTGACATGTTTACTTTATCTTGAAATAAGAATGAATTGCTTCAAATTACTAGAAATACCCTTTGTTAATTATCCTTAATATCATTTATATCTATTACAATATTAGCAATAATAAAAATAAAAATAATAATAAAACTGAAAAAAATAATAATTTAGACAATAATAATAGATAACAATAATAATTAAAATAATAATAATAGTAATGTATTATATCGATAATGTATTAATTAAAATAAATAATAATAATAGTTATTATTATTATTATCGATATAATACATTACTATTATTATGCTTTTTTCATTTTTTGGTATATATATATTTTTCATTTGAAGGGGGCATTTTGGGAATATTGAAATGTTAACAGGGTAGAATGGGAACTCTAAAGGATGGCAGATTGTTTCCTAACCGCTTGAGAATCAATCTCTCATTCCCCATTCCCAAATTCGAGTGGACCCCATGATTCTAATTCAGATTCCTGCCTTTATTTTGTGAAGTAAACGCCGTTAATGATTTCGATTCCCAAATCCAAGAAGTAAATGCACCATAATAAACAATGATAATAACAATGATGATGACGATGATAAATAATGAAGAACCTATTTGCAAATATTACAAACTTCTGCACAGACAAATGCAAAAGTGACAAAACTTAATTGAGGACAATTTGGGGATTATGAAAAATCAATGGGGTAAAATAAAGAATTCAAGAAATGGGAACTTGATTCCCAACCCCTCAAGGGAATCAAGTTCCCATTCCGTAATCCCAAAAACATGCGGGCATTCCTATTCCCCCTTCTACTTAAACAAATAAACATCATCAATCATTTCCATTTCTATTCCAATTCCCTAATCCTACAAGTAAACATACCATAAGTACCAGCTCTCAAATTAACTGTCGTCCCTTGTGAAGTGAATGTATATGTCAAAGAAAAGACCAAGTAACATAAAGATTTTACCGAAAGAAGAACTGCAGTCTCTGCTCCCTGCGTATCCTTGAAGGTAACATATGCAATTTGAGTCCGCTCATTATCACTGCTAGGTATATGATAAGTTTAATACCCCAATAAAGGTTGAAAAAGAGTAAATGTGAAGCCAAACAAGATGCTAACCTCTTCATTTCTACATATTCAATATCACCGGAAAAAGAAAAAAACTCCTTGATGCCTCTCTCAGTTGCTCCAAGAGAAACATTGCTGACTTTGACGGTTTTAATCTGCAAGAGAGCAAATAAAAGTTCCAACCTTGTATAAATAATAATTCTAAGTAGTGAAATTATCCACCGTCTACCTATTTGTTTTGCCTTTTTCAAAAATACACAAACACTTTTTTTTTTCAGCGTGCCACCTGAAGTTTTCCTTTTATTATACTCATCCACTTCCGTCTGATCTCTGTTAGTGGATTTAATAGAATATTAATGAAATGACCTTTTTACCCCTCAAAGGAAAATTACAATTTAACCCAAAATAAATGGAAATTGAAGATAAATTGGCTGGATTTAAGTTTTTTCAAGAAACAGAATTAAATGCAAAGGTGGATACTAGAAAGTAGAGGAAAATAATGTTTGTTGCTTGCTAGATTTAGAAAATTTGTATTTATTTTTTCTCTTACAATTGAGTTAAACAATATCAGTTTTCTTTTTTTTTTTAAATTTTCAAATCGCATTAAATGGCGTCGTTTTACTCTTTTTTAAAAAAAAATTAACATAATACAACATAATTTTAGGTATTCGAATGAAATGCCTATTTTACCCCTTTGATGTCAGCAACGCTCTAACAGCGGTTTGATGGAAGTGGGCAAGTGCAATAAAGGACAAACTTCAGGTGGCGTGCTGAAAAAGAAAAAAGTGTTTGAGTATTTTTGAAAAAGGCAAAACAAACAAGTGGACGGTGGATAATTCCTCTTCTAGGTATCATCAATGATGATTTAAAACATCCTCCACTGAAATAACAATGGAATTTCCAGTTGAGGGAGAAAAATGGTCCAAAACCAGCCGATGTGCAGACAGGAGAGAGGAGACAGGGTCTCAAATGCTAAAATAGAAAATAGCCTATATATGTATAACAGCAAATGATGATATCATAACACTAAAACCCATCATTTATAATTTCGCAAACTCTAAGGCGACAAACACAGCAGGCATGCATGTTAATTATGAAGTGTCTGGCCCAATCCATACGATTAGCTGTTAGTTCAGAAGTTTAAGACTGCCACCAGTTATAGCCAAAAGTACTTTCACTTGTAAAGGAAACGGATACCTTCAGTGCGACGTTAAACATACTTTAAGTAAGGCTTCAGCAGGATTTGCTTTTCCAAATATTGCCCAACAGTTGGAGACAATTGAAGACAACCCCATGACTAAGCTAATGGCAATGGATTCATTCTAATGGACCAAGTAGCTGGAGAAATTATATGGGAAACCTATTGGATATACTATGCACATTACAATAATGCAAAGGAAAAAACGAGGTGATCAGAAACCCGAGAAACTGAAAAAGGGGCAGGAAAATGAGTATCCTATCCTATGGCCAAGCAGTCAAATATTTAACAGGGATCAGATTAATATATATCCTCAAGCAACAACAAATGCTAAATAACTATACTAAGATAATTCTTATTTGAAGGTCATCTAAAGTATATAAGTAGATACAAATAACGAAGAGCATTAGGAAGTAAGCAAGCATTCAAGAAACAGTATGTTTATTAACCCACTTTAATTCACATAAGCAGTTGTTAAATTCAACATCAATTTGTTCAAGAAAACTACTACATGAAAATAGATCTGTCTATCAGCCAAAGTACAACAAAATTTGTTCTAAACATAAATCAATCAGAATCGGAAATCGTAATGGTAATAAATAGCAATACTAACCGACATGCTGAAACGCTCCAAAGAAGAAAATAGCAGAGCAAAAGAAATAAATAAGACTAAAATAGAGACCGAAGAAGAGTTTAGATAATTTATATAAAGCTTGTTCAGTTGAGGCTGGGTATTGGAATGCACGTGTGAGACCTACGGGTCAGCCCTCGCCGCCGGCTGTCGTCGCACGTGAGAGACGGAAACTTCAGATCACATTCGTGTGCTGAATGAAAATAGAAATTTAAAATAGAGTAATTGACAATGCAGTCATTTGGAAAACCGGAGTCTTGGGTATTTTTAGAATATGCCATGTGGCATTATTTAAAAGTTGGCTCATTGTATTAATACACACTTGCACACAGATGATAGACGTTAATAAAAACCTTTTTTTTAGAAAAAAAAGATATCAGTACAAACCCTAACAATCAAAACACCTCTCTCTCTCATCTCAAATCCTAAGCTCCCCGCCGAACGCCAGAAATCAGTCACTGCGACCCCCTTGTTGCCGCCAGCTTCGTAGCCTGCGCCGCCGATACGGTTCACGCCACTGCTTCTCTCCGCTTCCCGACTTGAAAGCTAAGTTAAAGGTGGTTTTATTGATTTTAGTTTATTTTTCCTTGTAGGCTTCTGAGCATATCGATTTCATATTTTGGTAGACTTCTCTAAATTTTTGTGATCATTTCTTCGTTTGGTTTATGTAGGATGGTTTTTGTGTTGAAATTTGAAGGATTATGTTTTTGATTTTGTTGAATTTCAATTTTTTTTTAAATGCTGATTCTAAATCTAGAAATAAACAATTTTTGGAAACAACTTTTCAACTTTCTATTTAATTGTTTTATAGATACAATGAAGTCTCTTTATTGCTATCATATGATGTGTATTTATCTCCCGTCATATATTTAGATTTCTGCTACTAAAATTTTTAGTGATTTAACCATGCTGAATATATAACCTCCTATTATATTCAACAAAGCTTTCCAAGGGATATTTGTCTTTTCTTAGTTTTTCTTTTAGTAAAGTTTTGACCCTTCCAACTTAGATCATGCCATAGCGTAACTATTGTTAGTTCTGAAATTTTGAACTAGATTTTTTCTTTTTAAAGAGGTTTAAGTTAACACTAAAATCATGCCCCAAAATGATAATATTGACAGAATTAGTAATGATCGTTTGCTTGAATCAAATACTTTGATGATATTGATTTTGGATACTAATTCTTTTTCTTGCATTTTATTCTCACCTAGTCAATATTATATGAGAGATAGTCAGTTCGTTTTGAGGTGTTCAAATAAAAAATTTCTAATCCATGGAAGCACCTAGCCTTCTGAATGATTAGTGTTGGTGGTAATTCAGATAAGACACTGTCAGCAGTGTGGTTCTAGAGAGTGCTGTTCCCCTTTTTTTTAAAAAAATAATTTCAAACTAGTATAACTCATTCTAGAGCACATGTAATGGATTCTCATTACTTGTTTTAATTTGAATGATATTTTGAGTGCATACTCGCCTCTGTATTTTTTCTACTTGTTTGCCTTATGATGACATTTAATGGTTCCTCATAATTGTAGGTCAGCAATAAGGTGTGGATGGTAAACTAGCAAAAGATCTTCAAGTGGTTCTGAAAAAGTCTTAGAAGGAAATTGCTTGCTCTTCTTTTGTTCCACTGGCAGTTCTTCCTTCAAGGGTTTCACTTCTACTCTCCCTAAAACATTTTGAGTTTTCATTGAGTGAAAGCATGATGGACAAAAAGAAATCTGAAGATAACCACATTTCTGCCCCCTCCTCTATCTTCACAACCCTTTTTGGTGGCATCCCCGACGAACGCACTGTTGCTTCCTCCCTTTTTTCAGACAGAAATCCTTTCAAAAGACAGCACCGAGAATCGCAATCTACTGGGAATGAATCCATCTTCAACCCTATGAATTCAGATTCCTTGGATTCTAATATTTCTGAGCTGAAGAAAATAAAGAAAACCAGAAAGGAAAAGCCAAATCCTGATTTAGACAATGCTGAAGAAGCAGCCACTAAGACTCTTTCGTTGTCCGACAAATCCACAAAACTAATATGCCCAAGATCTATTTTGGGTTTTGAGCCAAATGGGGCAATAGAGAATGGGATAAAGAAAGAACACAGTTCAAATGTTGGTTCAGAAAGTTATTTAAATAGACAAAAGCAAAATTCTAATTTTAGTGTTGAGGGAAAGAAAAGGAGTGAAAACAAGAAGACAAAAAAGAGGAAAAGGGATGATGTGGAGAAAGATTACGTGGAGAAGAAATACGGAGTGATTGCAAAAGAGGTAGAAGGAAAGAAGGTAGTGGTGGGAGAAAAAAGAAAGAAGGCAGATAATGAGACAGAGGCCATGTTGGTTCACAGAAAAGAAGAAGGGTTTGATGACGAGGGTAAGCTCATGAGGACCATATTTGTTGGGAATTTGCCTTTGAAGGTGAAGAAGAAGACCCTAATTAAGGAGTTTATTAAGTTTGGAGAAATTGATTCTGTGAGGATTCGATCCGTGCCAATAATAGATGTATGTTATAATTTGTCTTTTTGGTTTTGTGATGAAGATTTAAATGCTTTAAGGTTTTATTTATTTATTTTTAATGTCTAATGATATTTTTTTTCCGTATTTGGTTAGACCAAAATACCGAGAAAGGGAGCAATACTTCAAAAGCAAATCAATGATAATGCAGACAAGTATGATGTTATCATTGAAGTTTTGTCTCAGTTTGTTGTTTGGCCTTTCAGTAATTTTGTTTGACAATTCAGAATTGTGTATGGTTATTGTTTCTTCATTTTCTGTACTTGCTTAGGTTTTATCAATCGCGATTCAATTGGTTATTTTATTGATTCAGTAATGTTTTTAGGTTTTTGTGTATGTTCCACTCTGTTTTGGCATTTTCAACACAGTTTATGTCAAGATTAAAATTTACTGGAATTCAGGTTGATTTTCTGGATAGGTTGTCCAATGAACTGTGCTAATAAGGTGGTAGGTCCAATATTAATTTTCTGATGACAAGTGTCTGATGTCACAGTGTTCATGCATACATTGTTTTCAAATCAGAGCAATCAACTGACGCTGCTTTGACCTTTAATATGGCTGTGGTATGTTGTTGAGCAATAATGTTAATTTTGAATCACTGGATTAAAATACTATCATAACCGTGAAGGAGTTACTAAGTATTGATTACATGTTTTTCATGAATGTATGTAGATTGGAGGAAATCATATACGCGTGGACAGGGCCTGCCCACCACGTAAGAAGTTGAAAGGGGAAGATGCTCCTCTTTATGATATCAAGAAAACAGTCTTCGTGGGTAACCTCCCATTTGATGTAAAGGTATTATTTTGTATAATGGTTTATGTGGACTCCCATAGTGCATTTGTTGTTGCCTGCCTTCTATTATAATAACTGGGTATTTTTCCTCTGCAGGATGAAGAAATTTATCAGCTCTTTTGTGGCCTTAATGATCTGGAATCCAGTGTTGAAGCTGTTCGGGTTATTAGACATCCTCATATGAGGGTGGGAAAGGGAATCGCCTATGTGTTGTTTAAAACAAGGGTATAATCCTTTTCTTTTTAATCTGCTAGTGCCATTTAATTAATCTTGGATTTTTGTTTCTATGCAACCAATTGCATGTTTTTACTTGAGGTTTTAATCGGCATAGTGCTCTGTATCTTTTTCTCTTTTCTTATTGATGACAATTTTTTTCTTTCTAATTTTTTTTTTCTTTGGGGTAGCTATAATGGAGAAACACATACATTACAACAAACGTTTATAACTAGTCAAACTAGTGGTTTTAAGAGCTATACATACATTCATGCAAACATTTGTAACCAATTAAACTAGTGGTTTTAAGCTATTTTTAGGTTTCAATTATTTTAGGAACTAGTGGAGAATACTGATTTCCCCCACCAACCCCCCAAAATATGAAAACCATGAGTATTTATGTTAATAAATAATAGCCATGTTACACTTTAGTGGAAGCATAATGACTATTCCTGCTGGAAGTATATAAAATGCTTTCACTATTTCAACTTTAATAAATATTTCAAGAACTCGGCAAGATAAATTAAAACGTAAATAGCCAGTGTATGAGCCACTTAGTCATCTAGTCATCTGAAGCGTACCCTTGCTAAACAACAGTGCATGCTCTTAAATAACTTTTAGTTTTATAGAAATGATAAAAAAAAAAAAAATTGGACTCTTGAAATGCTTTAAGTTATAATTTTGAAGAAAAGAATAAATCTTCTTATTTTGTAATTTTCAAAGGACGAGGAATGGGAAATTATTTGACATGGCAGGAAGCTGCTAGCTGTATTGAAGGATTTCCAAATCCCATTTTCAAAGGTTTTTTATAGTTTTTGAGATGCAGAGCAGTCTTTAAGACTAAAGGTTTATGGGTACTCTCAAATTATTCCTAAATAATAAGTCTACAAAACTATCATGTATAATGCATTTGTCAGTCCTGTATCTGTCATTGCTTTTGTTTCTGCAGTTTTTTCTTTAATAATAAGTCTACATCTATAGTTTATAATTCATTACCTGTTCTGTTTACTTCTATTTCCTCTGTATCAGCTTCTTTTTCATATCTATTGTACCAAATGTTACAACGATATTTATTTGAAATGGAATATCTATATCCTAATTCGAATTCGGTGTTGCAAAAAGAACAATTCTTGTAGGAAAGAAGTTTATGCTTCTAATAAATTAACTTCAGAATCAGAATCTGTAAAGCTTGTATTATGATTCTTCTGAACCTAGGTGCACCTACACTATGATTGTCGGATATTTTTTGTCAAGTTTCTTCCTAGTATTCTTCTAGATCTGAGTTATTTTCATTGCTTTCTAATAAATTAATCTTTGCATTTTTATTATTTGGACAATCAAGCTTTATATGTCCTATTTTTCCAAAAAGAAAACATTTACAATTTTTCTCCTAGGTCTATTAAAGTTTTTAGGACTATTAGATTATAGTAGGAAATTTATTTCAAACTTATGTAAATTTATGGTGTGTGTATATATATTACACCAACATTTCTGATATCTGTGTGTGATTCCTTATTATCTACATTATAGGGGTTATAATGGAGGACTTACTTTTTTTTTTTGCAACAGAATAGAAACATTTGCATAAAACTCTTCTTGTAAACACCCCCCCCCCCCCCCCCCCCCCAAGGGTCCCGCATAGATGGGAATGATGGGGACATAAATATGAATCTTGAAGATGACAGCACTACCAGTTGCATTTTAGGATTTGAATTGTTTCACATCTCTTTTCTCTTCATTCTTCCTTTTGAGTCAGCAGCTAATTTTTTTCATTTGCACAACTGTAATTTGCCCGCTGAATTCAAAGTATTGTACCTGCCATAAGTTGGATATCGTTAAACCTCTATTACTATTAGCTGTTGTAATTTGCTTGCTGAATTCAAAGTAATATACCTGCTGTAAGTTGAATATTCTTAAACCTCTATGACTATTAGCAGTTATGACCTCCTCATTAATGTCTAGTGGAAAGGAGTCTGAAATTAAATCAACAGGATAATTGGATTGAATAATGTGAGTTACTGCAGGAAGCTGCCAATTTGGTTATTAAGAGACGTAACTTGAAGCTCCGGGATAGGGAGCTAAGGCTTTCTCATGCCCAGCAAAATTGTACCCCATTGAAGAGAAAGGATGTGGCGCCTGCAGTTAATTCCCCACCAAAGAAGTTTGTCTTGGATTCAAGGACTCTAGGAAGTGGAAATAGGTCCAATTCAAAGGTTGCTATGTCATACCAGGGTTTACAAGCTAGCAAATCTTGTACGCAGAAGAAAGTCCATTCAGGGAGCACTGGAGTAGTTAAGATGAAGAAATCAAGAACTCAGAAAGGGAAAAGGCCTAAAGTACAGCTGGAGAAAAGACCAGCCGTTGCTCTAAGAAAGGCAAGGGCAAAAGCTCCGAAGGATGTTTGGGTTTCAAAACAGGCAGGAATGAAACGGAAAATGGACAGCCAAACTCCAGAGATCTCACAGAGGAAAAAAGCCAAAGTGAACGGAAGATGAGATGTATGTGATTCCGAAATAGGTTTCTGTTCCAAGCTGAGAGGATGTTTAACTATGTTAAAGATGATACATGCATTAATCAAGCATTTGCAATGACATTATGGTATCTTTGTGATCATCTTACGATGGTAAAGACGATACGTGCATGGATCAAGCATTTGTAATGATAATACTTTGTGGTCATCTTCGGCCTTTTATACTATTGTGTATTGTTACGTCCAATTTTAATTAAATTGAATTAATATTATTAATTAATGTCATTGTAATATGCTTCATAAACTTCTTATCTTTAATTCGTTGGGTATAAATCTAGTTCAATTATATTTCTCGTAACGTTTCGTCTTTGATTTTTTTTCCTTTTTTTCACCTTTCATGTTTCTTTTTTTTTTCTTTTCTTTCTCTCTAGTAGGGATGGTAAAATTTGGATCCGTATTTGGATATAGGTGCATTTGGATTCTAATTCATGTTGGCATTTTCACATCCGAATTAGCATCTAAATCAGCAAAAAAATGTGCAGGTGCGGGTAATATCTGTACGGATTGCAAGTATAAAAAAATAATATAAATTTTGAAATATAATTAAAATATTCAAACAAATCAAACATGAATAATATACGACGACATAAATTTATAAATAAAAATATTACAATATAAATTAAACATTAAAAAATAATATAAATTTTGAAATTGAAAAGGGTTCAATATAGCTACTGCTTTCCATTGACAAACATGATATCAAAGGCAAATATACAAATAGTCAAATATCGACCCGCACAAGTTAACAAAATCCAAAATGAAAAAGAAGAATCATAAGATTGTAGCAAATTTAAATAGCTAAACATTCAATTTCAAAGCATAAATGATATTGATATCAAATCCAAAATTGACAATTGTCCAGATGCATAGGACGAATAAACCCAAAACAGAAAGGGAAACCATCAATATCACTAAATTTAAATACCATCATGTAAGATTCCACCACCTGAATTTAGATATCCACCTTTTACAAGCTAATTATACATTTTGCAGATAGTTTTTAATAATAATATAAATTCAAGTCTTGTCTTTTATCAAAAGAAAAATCAAAAAGAAAATCACGGAATTATTGATATTCCCACTGGGACACATCTATCTTGCAACAGTGGCACCATGCAACTGGTTTTATTTTTTCTGTATAAAATATTATTGAGGCCCCTTTTACTTATTTTTATTTGAAATTTACTTCACAAATATTAAGTTCATTTCTCCCAAATCCGTGAATCCTTCAACAGCCGATCAACGGCAAATCAACTTACTCGGTGGTTGTGGCTGGTCGGAAAGACAGAGGGAAATGTGGGGAACAACCTCAAGTGGTGGGATCACCGGAAACTAGTGAAATCGCGGTGAATTGAAGCCGCGATTTCGCTGCTTTTCACAGTTTAGATCAGCAGCTTTTCGAACACTTTCCGGCGATAAGGATGACATGGAGATGACCGGCATCGCAGGAGCTTTTGATCGGTACCAACCTTAGCCGGTGCAGTGGCCAGAAACGGAAACAGAATGCGGATCGGGTTCGCGGGTATTGGATAAAGAGAGGAGATATTTGATACATGTGCAATATAGAATAAAAATTTGTAAATAATAAATTCTATAAGGGTGCTAACTAAAATTTTTATGTGGATACAGTATAAATTAATTTAATATTTATGAGAAAAATATAAATAAAAATGAGTTTAAAGGGGCTGAGTGAAAATTGCCAAGGTAGTGGTACAGTTACCACAATGGTACCGTAGGCGGACCCTTCAAGCTTGAACAACATTAGCCAAAAACATCCCCTGTTTGAATAGAACCATCTTATTCACAACCATCAGCACCAGCTACAAAAGAAACTGAGAACCCCTTACTGTAGCAAAAACTAAGCGTAGCCATGTTCAATTTTTGTCAGAGCTTCTACTAGTGTTATAAATCATATCACAACTAAGCAAACCTCTACACTCTTCATTGTGATCATGGAATCTTTTCCCCCTTTCTCTCGATGACAGTTCTTGGAAAGACATGATTTTGCAGCCATTCTTCCTATCAACATCATATTTAGTTCGACGACAGCGCAATTTTAGCTCAGGCGAGGCATTCGACATTCGACATTTAGGGATTTAGGGTTGTTTCCAGTTGCAGTTGCTGGTGAGTGGTGAGTTGTGAATGTGTGTTTTTAGTTTTAGGGTTAGATTAGGTTTTTTTCCAATTTCACTTATATATTTTCAAGTGAAAATTCGTAAATAATTTAAATAAAAAATTTTGCAGATCTAGATACTCGGCTTTTCGGACGGCAGTGCATCCGGATCCATAGCCAGATCACATGGATTTTAAAAATCAAACCTCAAATTTGTATTTTTTAATACACGGATATGAATTTTTGTAGATTCACATATTTTGAATCTTTACAAATGTGGACCAGATCTAATTTATTTTTACATCCCTACTTTTTGTTTCATTTAGGAGTGACTATTTAGTTCACCTTTAGAAACTAATCGAGGTTGAAATTTGATTCAGATTTAACTCGAAGCAAATTGATAATCCAATTGATTTACTTTAATTAAAAAGGGAACTAATCAAATTAATCCTTAATTCCGTATTTTCCCTCATTTTTCACAAACTAAAACCCCAATCCCTAACCCAAAAGCGCAGGAATCAGATCCCTAAATCAAAACTAAATTCCCGAATGGATTCTAGTAAAGACAAATACTTAGTCTACAAATCCCCAAGTCCCTAAACTTAAATGAGCAAAGTGAATTCAAGCAGTGGAACTCAAAATCAAGCACTTAAAGTTCCAACTCAAAACGAAAAGACACAACCAAAAGCACTACAAATCGACTTCCCTCTAACTTAGACCGCCACCACACAACTGTCATCCCCTCATTGCTATACACCCATCGCAACCAGCCAGTCGTCACTGTCACAACTCTTCAATCTTCATCTAGCTTCGTTTCCTTTTTAATTATTTACTGTATTCTTTGTTTTGGGGGGAAACGATGTGAACCTCATAGAGATAATAAGACCCTCCACTTAACAAGATTCTTTTGTGAAGGATCATTTTAATTCAGATTCAAACATCATAAAATAAAGACCGTGACTCTTTATCTATAAAGATAAGAACCAATGATATAAGAAATTTGAGGTTGATGCTACACCTAAGAAAGAAGAGAAGATTGTGAGTGATGAATCAATAAATAATGCCACAAGATGAAATCTTGATAAGTTCTAAAACTTCTTAGTAGAAACCAAAGAGAAAAGTTCTTACTACTATTATAAACTTTGATATGAAATTTCCAATAAGGTTACATGTGCTTATATAGTTGAATTTTACTAACGAAATAAGATTTTTCTTGTTGTTAAATATAACCTAGACTAAAAAACAAATAAAAAATCTTATTTCTAAATTAAGAAACAAGACTTTGCCTGATTTCTCTTCCTAATTTGATAAGGTGTTATTTGTTCTTCATGCAAGTCACTCCAAATTAGATTTAGAAGCTTGAATAACATTAACAAGGCATTGACTACTTTGAATTTATAATTTGGACAGAATAGTGTCTTGGATAGGGCATGAATTTAAGATGCGCTCAATTAATTCATTTAATGCTTCCTTCATTTTCTTGACTCTTACTCTTGTCACTAGGCCTCCATGGATGCTTAATAAATCTTGTAGAGCTTTAGTAACTTGGTTCTTATCATTTCCCCTCTCTTGAAAAGGATATGTCATCAAATCTTTACATATGTCAAATGGAGATAACTCAGTAACATTAAAGCTTGCACTTACATTATTCTTGCCTAGAAGATCCAACTATAAGCATTGTCATTGATCTTTTCAGTCACTTGAAATGGTCTAGCTTCCCTTGAAAGTAGTTTTGAACATCTTTGAACAGGAAATTTTTCCTTCCTCATATGCAACCAAGCCTAATCTCCCGATTCAAATACAACTTTTTTGTGCCCCTTATTAGATTAGTTAGCATAGTATTCTATTCCCTTCTGTTCCCATATCAATGTTTTCCTTACCTTTTCATGGATGTGGCTAACAAAGTTGGGCTTTCTTCTTTCCATTTAAATGAATTCTCTCATCCATAGGTAAAAGGGTTAAATTCCAAGGAGTTAATGGATTAAAATCATATACAATTTCAAAAGATGAAAGCTTAGTTGTTGAATGCACACTCCTATTATATGCAAATTCTACATGTGGCAAACATTCTTCCCATGTTTTTAGTTCTTTTGTATTATAGCTGTAATAAAGTAGATAAAGTCCTATTAACTACTTCGATTTGTCCATCAGTTTGTGAATGACAAGTAGTAGAAAACAATTTTTTATTGCTTAAAACATCTGAAACAAGATTAAAATGTTCAAAATGTTCATCTAAGTTTTTGTTATAAATCAGAATATCATCAAAGTATACAACCACAAATTTACCAATAAAAGCACACAAAACATGATTCATTAATCTCTTGAAAGTATTAGGTGTATTAGTTAATCCAGAAGGCATAATTAACCACTCATATAAGCGATATTTTGTTTTAATTGTAGTTTTCCATTCATTACCTCCTCTCATCATAATTTCATTTCACTCTTAAGATCAATTTTGGAAAAAACACAAGAACCATATAATCCATCATGGATGTCATCTAATTTAAAATAGAATGTCTATTTTTACAGTGATATTGTTAATGGTGTGGCAATCAACACACATCTTCTATGAGCCATCTTTTGTAGGTACAAGCAACATTGGAACCACATAAGTGATGGACAACATTTGTGCATGAGGTTCCTGAAAAACGCAACTTTTGCGCAGTAAAATTAAAACAGATGGCGGAAGCTCTAGAAACCTTGGATCGATTTCATTCAAAAACAAAAATTAAGAGGAAAGATTGAAGTTTGTTTACCTCACTTGTAGTTTCAGAAACGACTTCGTGAGGTAGGAGAAAATGACTGAAAATAGCAATGTACGAACATTGTCTAGGAAATAAACCACTGCACGAACAGCTTCTGTTTTGCAACAATTTTAGATCCTTAAAGCACCCGAATTGTGATGCCTCTAATCAGTCCACATTTAGAAATTTTCTAGGAGTTCATAGGATCTGGAATCACCAAATTTCGTTTTGAAATGAGAGAGATTATGAAGAAACCTGAATGTTAGTTCATGATGATTCATTCCACCAAGTAAAGCCACTATTATCTTTTTAATAATGGCACCAAACATTATCATGTGCTAGACCCACCTATTAAGCCATTATTTATTGAATGATATCTTATCACTTCAATAATTTATTTAATCAAATTATTTTGAATAAATAAATAGCTAAATAATTAATTTTGCCTTTAATTAATTAATCTTATTTTGATTAAATCAAATGGTTGATTGTGAGCTTCTTTTGCGACATATTCTTATGTCTTCTCCTAATCTATATTAGGTTCAATAAAACCCAAAATTGGTCTAGAAGTCCATAATTATTTATAAACTGGAATATGTCCAAAATGGTCATTTTACGTGATTGATATTATACATAATGTTTAGTTGAGGATTTATAAAATTTATTTTGTTTTTATAAAATTTCTATTAAGTGTGTGACCTTTTAGGTTCTTCGTTATAAAGTAGTAGAACTATTTTAATGATAACTCTTTATTCATTAAATGACACCAAACTCTTTAGTCATCAATTAGAATTTTTTTAATGACCTTAAGATACATTGGTAATATATTTTACCAATAATGATCTTAAGGTTTCTACAAGTTATGAGTGACACCTAATAGTATTTCACAAAAATAACAAGAATTGTTGGATCTATAGAACCTATTCTATTGTATTTTTATGTGTTAGTCTCTTCATCATCCATGTTCAGAGAAAAGCACCGCTTATGGTTTAGTTTGTTAAGCATTTATGTTTTATCTCAAAATAAATCTAAATGAACTTGGCATGAAAATATAATTTGAACTCCTTCAAACATATTTCACCTTGGCCAAGAATTTCTCATGCCAATTCATATTATCTCACAAGAACATCCTTTTTTTATATTACAAAATGATGAATTCCATATTGGTCATGCACTTGTCTCCATACATAGCCAACCGTGATAGCTATTACTAGATCTCTTTCTTGATTAGGAATGAATCATTATGCTTTCACAAATCAAATATGTCTATGTACAAGACATCTGTGATGCCTCAGGTCTAAAGACCATTACTAAATATAGTGTCTATCATAATGTATAATAAGCTATTAACACTCAAAACCATATGCCTTATTATATTTGGTCAAGTTTAGTAAACTCGTTCTCTCAACAAATACCTATTTGTTTGACTTGACATCTTATGTCAATGATATGAAACTCACCATTCATTTTAGTATCACATACCATAAGTGAATCATAACACATACTAGTGTTTATAGGAATTTATGACTTCAAATCATAAATCCACCACTAGGAACTATTTTAGAAGTATAGTACAAAAGATACCTGTTTCATATTCTCAACAAACTCAAGAATGTGTTCCTTAATGATTTTACTTCTTGGACTATATTCATTAAATTAATTTATGAATGTCAACAACTTTGCCATTTTATAAATATTAAAATGCTAATCATATACAATAATTCCCTAAAAGCAAACATCATTCGATTGGCCTTTAGGGCATATCACTAACAATAAGGACTCATGCTTTCACTCATGTACCCCTTTTTTATAAGCTCACTCACTTCTCTTTCAAGTTCCTTTGTCTCCTCGGGATTGCTTCTATAGGTTGGCCTATTTAGAATTGATGCTCTAAGTATAAAGTCAATTTGATGCTCAATTCCCCTTATTGGTGATAAACTATTAGCTGTCTCTTCAGGAAATACGTCTTCAAGTTCATATAAAATAGAAACAATAACACTACGCAAAGAAGGATTCAGTTCATTAGTACTTAAATAAGCCTATTTGTACATAAGTACAATACTAGGCTATTTTAAATTAAAGCTCTTCTAACGTTACTCTCCTTCGCATATAAATTTACGTGTTTTCTCTCTTATCTTTTTTCACTAATTGAAACTTCCTTTCCTTTTTCACGCTCTTTTGTCTCTTATTTTGAGCCCCTCTTGATTTTGAACTCTCACTCTCCTTTTTCAAGTCACTATTTTCTTTTTTTTTTTAACAGCACTTGATCATCATACATTTATCTTAAGGACAATAGTACAAGAGTAATGGGCTTTTCATTAAGTACAAAAATGTATCTATTGGTATCATTATCACATGTCTATCAAAGTGTCATGGTCACCCTAAAAGAATATTTCCTACACGCATTGGCACCACGTCACACATAACCTTATCTTCATACCTCCCAATTGAGAATGAAACAATCACTGTTTTGTTTACTTTAACTTTTCCACCATCATTCATCTATTGTAACTTATATAGCCTAGGATGTTGCAAAGTTATCAAATTCAATTTTCCAACTAAACTGGAGCCAGTCATGTTAGTACAATCATCTCTATCAATAATCTTGCTACATACCTTATTATTGACATGACATCTTAAATGAAAGATGTTTTCATGTTATACCTTCTCATCTTTTTTTAATTTGTACACTCATAACTCTTTTTACAACAAAAATCTCTCCATCAATCAGATATTCAACATCATCTTCCAAAGGTGGCATGGACTCATCATCCAATTCACCTTCAGTCAATTTCCCATCATCTTTCAAAAGCATCACTATTTTATCTAGGCAATGAGATGCAATATGACATGTTCCCAAACACTTAAAACATTTGGTATTTCTATCTGTAATAGGTTGTGAATCAAATTTACCTTGGTTTGTGCTCCTATACTTTTGTCGTCTTTCGAGATTTTAGCCTTAGGCTTGAAATTAGGCTTTTCATTTTTTTTTTGTTCCAATTTAGTTTCCATGTTAAAGAAGACTTTAAATTCTACCCAATTTGTTTAGAACCCTTTCTCTTCAATTGTTGCTCCATTTTTATGCCCATATACACCATGTCATCCAAATCAATGTAATGTTGTAATTCTATAACCTGACCATAGTAGCTTCTCATTTCTCCTCCATATTAGTTCGAATAATTACTATTTTCATCTCTTTATGGTAGTCTTCAATGGTTTTAGAACCTTGGGTAAGGCTTTGCAACTTTTGAAACAAGTCCCTATAGTAATGACTGTTGTACAAATTTTATTGAACTCGTAAGTGCACGAATCTATTATAGAACAGATCAACGGTGACAAGTGTCGATCCTACAAGGAGGTGGATTTTAATTGCGTATAGAGTTAATTTTCTAAGTGAGTGGTTGGATTTGTGGTGAAAGTGATTTAGAATATTCTAAAATTTAAATTAGAATGGCGAGAATAAATTTAAGTGAAAACTATTAAAATGAAGCGCCTAGGTTTTTGGATCTGTACTCAACATGCACCATGGGTTTAATATTCCTTATTAATACCAATTAAATTATGAGGGGAGTTTCCACGCCTCAAGAACCCCACTCAAATAAATGTGGTGCTAAGTGTTTATCGTGCCAAACAGTAATAACAGGGAGACGGTTATACCAGTACAATATATAGACAAGATTATTACTATCTATCGATAAAAAGTCAAAACATCCACATAAATTGGAGGGGAAGAGAAAGTAAATTTACCAAATCAAGCTCATTGAACATGTTGAGATTTCACCTTCAACCCAAGCTTGAAAGAAAATTAGCTACTCATAATTGAACTAAGGGTAAAATGAGAATTTATTAAAATACATAGAAAATACAAGATAGAGAAGGAATTACAGAAAATAGAACTCAAAAATGGATTCAAGGGTGTGAAATTAGGGGGGGAGCCCCGTATTTATAGATACAATAAGTAAATTATGGCCATTGGATGAAAATAATTTGGACGCTCAGGATTATGCCATGTGGTAAGTTCTGATTGGTTAGAACACATCATCAAGGCTATCATTCCGTGCATATGCATGTATCGTACGCATGTTTTTGGGTCCACTAACATAATGTCATGTCACCAGTCAACTCCAGATAATCATTTTAGTCCAATGGGATCGAGACACATCATCGTCAATGCCACATAAGCAGTCAATGCCACTTATTGGTCCAATCAAATGCTGCCACATCATCGGTAAATGTTACGTCATCGTACCGTATATATGAACAATGTCATAAACAGTACCATGAATAGTGCCGTATATGTGAACAGTGTTGTTTATCCTTTTATGCTCCTTCTAAGGTTTTCGACTGTCCTGGGTTCAAAATTGTTGTTGTTTTGCTATCTGATCTCTCGTTCATTATGAAATGATCATGATGCCCCTAAAATACATAAAATACTTAATTTTAATAAATCACAAGGGACTTAAATACATAAAAGTAGGAATGTTAGTGAGACTTGGAATGTAAAATGATGATTTTCTCCTTTATAAATATACACTTTCTAGTACTTAACACACCCCCTAACCAATTTATTGCTAGTCCCTAGCAAATTAAGTGAAGAGAAAATTCAAACCCAAAAAGTTTTTTTTAATCGTCGTGTTTATTCAATCAAACTAATGATAGCAATCAAATAAAAGTATAAGCACTATCTTCAGCCTAAAGAAATATCACCCCCACATCAACAATCCACATGAATCAGTCTAGTAGACTTTGTCATAGCTACAGTAATCAAGCCACTTTCAAGAATGACATGTTAAATCCCAAAATCTCAACGGTAGTAGTGACACTCTCACAAAGAAATTAAACTCAATAAAAATAGTCACTCCAATAAATAGTAAATTGAGAGAAAATAATAAAGAAGTAATATCACACACTCTCACCAAGATGAAAGAAATATGCTCTCAGCTTAGAAATAACACGATCTTAAGTCAAACAAAATGCTAGTCAAACCAATGTATTCTTTTTTTTTATGCATCACTACATCTTTTTAGCCCATATAACTAGCTTCTACTTCAGAATTTAGTTTCCTAAAATCAAGAAGAATTTTTATTAGGACGTAACGTAGATTAGGGACATGGCTAACAAAAGAGGGGAAATAGGAGAAACAAAATATATGCCTGAGAAAAAGTAGAAATCTTTTAGAGATTACAAGGTACATTTCGTTTATGTTAGCCTAAAAGGCTACACATACTGTAATTTTAATGACAACAAACATGTGTCTTAAGTAAAAATAATAAATATTGTATTTCACATTTTCACTAGTTTTTGAAGAATAATATTTATGCAAGTGAAATCAAGTTCAAGACACTCAACGGACAATGACGAAATCAAGAATGAAGTTTAGAGCTCAACGGATAAATTATTACGATAAATTCTTGTAAAGTTGGTATTATTTAATTGATGCATGATTTAGCATTTGAGAAGCTCAAAAGCTTATTTAAAACATTACTTTTCATAAACTAAAAAGTTTTATATTTAATTATTAGTGTCAAAAACTGTTTAATTATCAAGCGATAATAATGTTATTTTGTGTTTAATTTATAATTTATATTTGTGTTTATGTAATATATTAGAAATTATTAATTATGTTTTAAATATATCTAATTTTGTGTATTTTTGTGTGTTTATTAAGAAAAATATTAATTTCACGAAAATCAAGGCTCCAAACAGTTAAACCGAGGTCAAATTTGGATTTCAGAGGTCAGAAAATTTTAATATCAATTAAGATCGGCTAAAAATCAGGCTTGTGTAAAAAGAGTTGACTTTTCCTATTGACTGAGCTCTGATTGAATGCTGAAATGAGCTTATAGTAGACATGAGTGCATGGTATAGCTGGCAATTTTGACTGAATCTCAACCATTCATGATTCAATTGCCATGATTGTGCCACGTGGCAGTAGTTGGTGAAGCAAGTTGCAGAATCCGAATCTTTGTATTCGGGTCGACCCGATCCACCCATTAATCTGCCAAATCTCAACTGTTCTTTGGCCAAATCGAATGAGTCAAATGATGCCATGTGTGATGTTGACTTTTGAAGTTTGACCAGCCATTGGATTTTATCTAAAGGTTGTGAGGAGTACATGCATGAAGCTTATGATGGACCGCAAAGCACTAGATTATGAATTTATTTTTCTATAAATAGAGCTTCATTTTTATGTTTTTAATATCTCTCTACAACTCTCTTCTTCTCAAATTCTCTCAATCTCCCTATAATCTTGATTCTAAGGTGTGTTTTTAAAATTTTGTATAATCATTTTTATAAATAAAATTAGTTTTATTTTCAATTTTAGTTGTTTTTATTACTTTTAATTATAAGTAATTTAATTTTATATTTCTTTTTATTTCAATTATGCTTAACTAAATAATATTAGTTAGGGGAAGGTGAAACTCTTAGAAAATAAATATGATTTAATCAAATTCTATTTTTATTTTTATAAATTAAATTATTTCCTATTTAATTTTATACATATTTTATATTTTGAAATTTTAATTTATTGTAGACAAACAAATGAATTTGACACAATAAATTCTTAATATCTTAATATAAGATATGGTAAAATGGTATTTTGACTTATTGTAGACAAATTAAATTTTGGCACAATAAATACTTAATCCATCATAAAATTAAAGGAAAAATAATAATAATTTATATAATTAATCTTTTGGACAATAAATTTAAAAAAATGGTAAAAAGAATTTATTAAGTTTGATTTACTACTAAGAGTGGATTTATAACCCGAACTAGTTCAACTTCATAGTTTCATTTAAATTAAGTTGTTTATATTCAAGTTTTAATTTCAATTTTTAGATAAAATAAAATAAACAAATTAAATCTTTTCTCTGTGGATCGACCTCGGACTCACCGAACTATAACACAACAAGACACTTTTATACTTTGGAGTTTAAAATTACTTTTAAGTTGTGGTTTGTTTTTTCGCTTTTATTTTTCTCTTATATGTAAATTTTTGTTTTCCCCCTTTTCCTTTTCTTAAATTCTCTTTTATCCCTACATCTTTCATAATTCTAGTTTCACCCCAGCAATTCTCGTTTCTAGCCCATTCTTCTTATAATTATGTTTTGACCCCAACATCTTTCAAAAGTTTCACGTTCATCCCAAATAGCTCAATTCTAAACTTCTGAAAATTACGGTTTGGCCATAACATTACAAATAATTTGTAATAAGATCCCTGAACGAAATTCCTCACAATAATCAAGACTTGGACTTAAATCTTGGACATATTTGGACTTAATTTGGACCAAACTAACTCTAACTACTAACTCTTAACTTACTAACTGCTAACTCCTAACTTTTATTTATTTTTTCTTTATTTCAGTTATTTAATTTTCTGCATTTATTTTATTTCACATTTATTTATTTATTTTTTGCTTTATTGGTAGGTTCAACCACCAAACTAACTACTAACTCTTAATTTTTATTTTTAGTTATTTAATTTTTAGTATTTATTTTATTTTTGCTTTATTTTTTTTATTGGTGGGTTCAACCACCATTTTTTTAGTTATTTTATTATTTTGCATTTATTTTTATTTTTTATTTTTGTTTTATTTTATTGTTAATTGGTGGGTTCAACCACTATTTTTTTTTCTTTCGCATTTATTATATTTTATTTTGATTCAATTGGTGGGTTCAACTACCAAAATTGTTATTTAATTTTAATTTTCTTTTGTACATTTATATTATTTACATATATAATTTTTTTTTGTAATTTTTATTTAGTTTTTATTTTGTTATTAATTTGTTTGAATATTACTTTTGAGATATAACCATTGCATGAGACATTGGTCTCTAACTTCAAGTGGCAGGTTAATTCGTAGATCTCAATCTCCACCATCAATCATGGATGAGATCCAAGACGAAAACTTTTTGGGCGAACCTAATCCTCAAATTGATCAAGGAGACAACCATTCTCAACATGGACTTGATCAAAATCAACCAAAAACTCTGAGAGACTACATGAATCCAACCAGAACCAGAGCACCATCGTGTATAGTATTTCCTCCAGAAGCATCTCGATTCAATTTCAAACCAGGTATTATACAACTTTTACCAACATTTCATGGTTTAGAATCTGAGAATCCGTACTTGCATTTAAGAGATTTTGAGGAAGTTTGTAATACATACACAGACCAAAATTGTAGCATGAGTATAATTAGATTAAAGCTTTTTCCTTTTTCATTAAAAGATAAAGCTAAAACTTGGCTACAAAACCTTAGATGTGGATCAATAAGAACTTGGAATAACACGCAAGAACAGTTTTTGAAAAAAAATTTTCCACCTCATAGAACCAATTCTTTTAAAAGGCAAATCACTTCTTTCACTCAAAAAAATGGAGAAACATAATACTAATGTTGGGATAGGTTTAAAGAGTTGCTTAACATATACCCACACCATGGTTTTGAAACTTAGTGATTGGTCACTTATTTCTACGAGGGCTTAATACCCCAAAGTCCCACTCTGCCTGCACTTAAAGAATGTCTAAATGATCAAGCTAATGCCATTAACACTTTCAATAAACCAAACCCATATTCACAAACTTATAACCCTAGTTGGAGAAATCATCCAAATTTCAGTTGGAGGAATAATAATAATGCACAATCTTCACAAGCACCACCTCCACAAAATTTTCAAAATGCTCAGCCTTATGCACCATATGTTCCACCACCATGGAAAAATCTGGAAGACACAATGCATTTATTCATCAGAAGATGTCATTAACAATAAAAATGCATAAACTTTTTTTGATTTGAAAGATACTCTTGCTAAAATTGCTTATGCACTCACCATTCAAGAAAAAGGAAAATTTCCAGCCCAACCACAATAAAATCCTAAGATTCAACAAAATCAACCCACAGACCAAGTCAAATCAGTTATAACTCTTCGTAGTGGTAAGGTTGTTGATAGACCTATGCCTGAACCTTGTGAAAATGATGAAAATTCAAAGGGTAAGGAAGGACTATATGAACTTACACCTAATGAAGAAATAACTAGTGTTCCACTTGCACCACCATTTCTGCATGCATTGAATAAACCAAGGAAATCAAACCATTCTTCTGAAATTTATGAAATCTTTAAGCAAGTAAAAGTTAACATTTCTCTATTAGATGTAATCAAGCAGGTACCTTCATATGCTAAATTTTTAAAGGACTTGTGCACTGTTAAGAGGAAATTGAAGGTAAAAAAAAGTGCTTTCTTGGCCAAACAGACAAGTACAATTCTGTCTACTAATAATAAGTTGAAATATAAACATCCCAGTTGTCCTACCATTTCTTGTATTATTGGCGATCATAGAATTGAGCATGCTTTACTAGATCTTGGTGCTAGTGTTAATTTACTTCCATATTCAATTTATCTTCAACTTAATCTTGGTGAGATCAAATCAACTTCAACTACACTTTTGCTTGCCGATAGATCAATTAAAGTACCAAAAGGAATAGTGGAAGATGTTTTAGTACAATTTGATAAATTCATCTATCCTATAGATTTTATTATCTTGGAAACTGAACCTGTTGTGAATAATTATAAATCGATTTCTGTAATTTTAGGTAGGCCATTTTTAGCAACTACTAATGCTTTGATTAATTGTAGGAATAGTTTAATGAATTTATCCTTTGGAAATATAACTTTGGAATTGAATGTTTTCAACATGTACAGGCAACCTAATGAAGAAAATGAAAATGAAGATGATACTAATAAACAAAAAGAATTGCTTAAATCTTGTATTGAGGAAAATATTCAAAAAAGGGGATTTTTCTGAACTCTCCAATGTTTGTTTAGTTAATTCAATTGAGTCAAATAAGCAACTTGAACTTGATATTTATAATATAAATTCGTTGCTTGATTCTATGCAGACTTCACAAAACTATGATGATGGCCAAAATTTGAGGAGTAGGAAGTATTGAAAAAACAGAACAACCAAAAGCACCTAAATTGGAATTGAAACCTTCGCCTGAAGGATTGAAATATGCTTTTCTTGGAGAAAAACAAACTTATCCTGTTGTGATTTCTTCTACTTTAACAAGCGACCAAGAAGGTAAGTTACTAACTATTCTTAAAAAGCATAAAAATGCAATTGGATGGACTTTAAATGATATTAATGGCATTAATCCCTTAATCTGTACACATAGAATTAATTTGGAAGAAAATGCTAAAATATGTCAACAACCTCAAAGAAGATTAAACCCACACATGAAAGAGGTAGTCAAAACAGAAGTCTTTAAATTGCTTGATGTAGGAATTATCTACCCTATTTCTGATAGCAAGTGGGTAAGTCCTACATAAGTAGTGCCTAAAAAGTCTGGAATCACTGTTGTTAAAAATGAAAAAGGTGAATTAATTTCAACATGAATTACATCTAGTTGGCGCATGTGCATTGATTGTAGAAAGTTAAATGAAGCCACTAGAAAAGATCATTTTCCATTACCATTTCTTGACCAAATCTTAGAAAGAGTAGATGGACATCCCTACTACTGCTTTTTAGATGGATATTTAGGTTTTTATCAAATTCCTATAGCACTTGAAGACCAAGAAAAGACCACATTTACATGTCCTTTTGAAACATTTGCATTTAAAAGAATGTCATTTGGGCTTTGTAATGCCCCTGCAACATTTCAAAGATGTATGCTAAGCATTTTTTTATGATATGGTTGAACATTGTTTAAAGGTCTTTATGGATTATTTGACTGTGTTTGGAAATTCTTTTGATGATTGCCTTGATAATTTGGAGAAAGTTTTGAAAAGATATGTTGAAAAAGAACTCGTGTTGAATTGGAAAAAATGTCACTACATGGTTACTTCTGGAATTGTCTTGGATCATGTTGTTTCTGTTAAAGGAATTGAAGTTGATAAAGCAAAAATTAAAGTCATATCTAAATTGCCACAACAAAAAACAATTAGAGATGTGCGATCTTTTTTAGGATAAGTAGGATTTTATAGGAGGTTTATAAAAGACTTTAGTGCCATATCTAAACCACTTTGTAACCTCTTATTAAAAGATGCACCTTTTGAATGGAATGATGATTGCCAAAAATCATTTTGAGAAAATAATTTGTCTTTTAACATCTGCACCTATTATGCAATCTCCTGATTGGTCTTTACCTTTTGAATTAATGTGTGATGTAAGTGATTTTGCTGTTGGTGCTGTTTTAGGACAAAGAAGGGATGGTAAGCCTTTTGTGATTTATTACGCGAGTAAGACTTTGATAGTGCTCAAATGAATTATTCTACAACTGAAAAAGAATTACTTGTTGTGATATTTACATTAAACAAATTTCGTTCATATTTACTTGGCTCTAAATTTGTTGTGTTTACTGACCACGCTGTTATGAGATATTTGATGAGTAAACAGGATGCCAAACTGAGATTAATTCGTTGGATTTTGTTACTTCAAGAATTCAACCTTACCATCAAAGATAAAAAGGGTGCTGAAAATGTCGTTGCTGATCATTTATCAAGAATCACATCCGAATTCTACACTGATATAACACCCATCAATGATTTTTTCCCTGATGAATTTTTATTTTCTATTACTTCAATGCCATGGTATGCTAGCACTGTTAATTTTCTTGTTACAGGTAAAATTCCTTTGCAATGGAATGCTCAAGAGAAAAAGAAATTTTTGTTGAAGTAAAGAAATTTTATTGGGATGACCTTTACTTGTTCAAATAGTGCCCAAATCAAAATTTTCGGCTATGTATTCCTGATAATGAGGTAAGTAGTGTCATTAATTTTTGTCATTCTGAAGCATGTGGTGGACACTTTTCTTCAAGAAAAACTACTGCTAAAACTTTGCAGTGTAGATTTTATTAGCTGACCATATTCAAAGACACATATGCATTTTGCAAAACTTGTGAAAAATGTCAAAAATTAGGATTAATTACTAAAAGAAACATGATGCCCTTAAATCCTATACTTGAAATTGAAATATTTGATTGTTGGGGAATTGATTTCATGGGTCCGTTTCCATCATCTTTTGGATTTGTGTATATATTAGTTGCAGTTGATTATGTTTTAAAATGGATTGAAGTAATTTCTTATCGAAATAATGATAGTAAAATTATGGTTAAATTTTTAAGAGAACATTTTAAGTCAATTTGGAATCCCTCGAGCCATTATTAGTGATGGAGGTAAGCATTTTTGTAATAAGTCATTTGAGTCTTTAATGAAGAAATATGGAATTACACATAAAATTGCTACCCCTTATTATCCTTAAACAAATGGTCAAGTTGAATTAGCAAATAGGGAGATAAAATAAATTTTGGAAAAAATGGTTAACCCAAACCGAAAAGATTAGTGTCTTAGACATAATGATGCATTTTGGGCCTATCGTACTGCATTTAAAACGTCATTAGGAATGTCACCCTATCGGTTAATTTATGGTAAACCTTGTCATTTACCTGTTGAGCTTGAACATAAATTATTTTGGGCTATTAAAGTTTTTAATTCAAATTTGGATGATGCTGGTAATGTGCGAAAATTGCAATTAAATGAACTTGAGGAATTAAGGAATGATGCATATGAAAATTCAAGAATTATTAAGGCAAGAACAAAATCATTTCATGATAAAAAAATTTTTCGAAAAACATTTGAGATTGGTCAAAAAGTATTGCTTTATAATTCTCGTCTTCATTTATTTCTAAGGAAGTTAAAGTCAAAATGGAGTGGCCCATTTATTGTAAAAAATGTATATCGACATGGGGCTGTAGAAATTGAGAATCCCAAAAATAATATCACATTTAAAGTTAACGGACAAAGAATAAAACCCTATCTGGAATACCAACCACGTGAAAAAGATACCGAAATCAATTTGGGTGACCCACCACTTCTTGATTGAGTCATTAATGAATGATTGAATTTTTTTGTTTTGTTTTGTTTTACTGTTATTTTGCCGTTTCATTGTTTGATTTTTTCTTTCTCTTTTGATTGATGACCTGTACATATTTCTTAGCATTACTTTTTCTTGTGTAAGTGTGTTTGTTTGACAGTTGTACTTTCTCTCATCAATTTTCATTATACATCATGAGTACTTCAATAAAAAAGTTCCTGTTCACACATCTTAGAAGATTTCTGCGTATAAAATTTCACTTAAAAACCTTGATACAAAGCTGTAAATCACATCCACTTTGGGATCTGCAACCACCAGAATTTGTGTCCTATGTTGAGGAGCTAGAAAGACAACTCAAAGCAGTAGAGAAAAGTATATATGAATATCAATTGGAGCTTGAGATTAACTCAATGAGAGGACGAATGTAAATTCATTTTCCTTTTACATTGTGTGTTTCTTTTTGTTCGCTTGCACTTTTGATTTGATTTTACAAATTTGATTTTGGTGTGTTTTGAGTTATTTTCCCGTATAAATGGTGAACAATGGTACTCTATGACTCGTAAGTCGGTATCTTCAGTTTCCTACAATAACTGAAACCCCAAAATCAAACATAGAATAAATACAACATAAACTGCATAAGCGTTTTCTCTCTCTCCCTCAGAATGCCCTCAAGAAAATTTACAAAGCTCGTTGTGAACGACTGCGTTTGTTAATGATCAATGGCATTCCTTCTGACATTCATTGGTTAATTGAAGCAAAGGTCCGATTAGCAGGTGAGTTTTCTGATTCATTTGTTTTTTACATGCTTGGTTTTGGTAAAAGTACATTTGCTAAAAAAAAGAGAGCTAAAAGACTTGGCTCAGAATGTCATAATTGTGTACGACTTAATTGCAAGCGAGAAGTTTGTAAATCTTTAGGAATAATGTCTGATACTCTTGAGACGCATCGAAGCGGACATGTGCAATATGTGATACACAGGTTATGGAGACTATTCCAAATAGAAAGTGTATAGTTTAGTCTTGGAAATCTGACTCAAAAAGACCCTGTTTGCCAGTTGTTGTGCAAATTTTGTTGAACTCGCAAGCGCACGAATCTATTGTAGAATAGATTAACGGTGACGAGTGTCGATCCCACGAGGAGGTGGATTTTAATTATATGTAGAATTAATTAAGTAAATAGGTGGTTGGATTTATGGGGAAATTGATTTAAAGGATGCTAGAATGGAGAAATTGATTTAAAGGATGCTAGAATTTAAATTGGAATAGCGGAATTAAATTGAATTGAGAACTATTGAAATAAAGCACTTGGGTATCTGGATCCGCATCAACATGCACCATGGGCTAAATATTCCTTATTAATACCAATTAAATCATGAGGGGGGAATCCACACCTCATGAACCACGCCTAATCAATATGGTGTCAAGGGCTTATCGTGCCAAATAATAATAACCTTATACTAGGGTGCTTAGAAAAACTGTGGCGAACTAGACAAGATTATTATTATTTGTCGATTTAAAAGTCAAAACCTCCACAGAAATTAGAGGGGAAGAGAAAATAAATTTACCAATTAAAGCCCATGACGCATGTTGAGACTTCACCTTCAACCCAAGCTTGAAAGAAAATTAGCTACTCATTATTGAACTAGGGGTAAAATGGGAATTTTATTAAAATACGTAGAAAATACAAGATGGAGAAGGAATTACAGAAAACTAAGCTAAGAAATGGATTCAGGGCCCTCAAATTAGGGGGGGAGGCCCCCTTTTTATAGATACATTGAGTGAATCATGGCCATCGGATTAAAAATAGTTTGGATGCACAAGATTGCGCCACGTCATCAGTGAACAGTAACACGGTTTGACCACGGGTTTGACCACGCGGTTTTGAACAAAGAACACGGTTTGCACACGGTTTGAACAAGAACGCTGTCCGAACAAACGATGTCGTGAATGATATCCATGAACGATGCATACATGAATAGTGCCGTGCGTGTGAACAATGCCATTTTCCTTTTATGCTCCTCTTAAGGTTTTCGACTGTCCTGAGTTCAAAAGTGACGTCCGTTTTGCTATCCGAAATCTCGTTCATTGTGAAATGACCATAATACCCCTAAAATACACAAAATACTTAATTAAAACAAAACACACATAATTAAATAACAAGAGACTTAAATTAAGAAAATTAAAGATGTTAGTAAAACTTGAAGTACAAAATGACGATTTTCTCCTTTATAAATATACACTTTCTAACACTCAACACCAGTTTATAAGAAAACTGGATGGGAAGCCTATCCTCGACCCATAAAGGGCGTTTAAGCCGTTACTGGACGTAAAACCAGAGGAAGATGTAAGTCATAATCACAACTACCAGTAAATATCTTTTTACATTGCTGTTATTTTATCATTTGCGTTATTGCATTTAGTTGTGTTTTTTTATATTTAATAATATTTGTTTTATTTTACTGTTTGCTTTTTAATCACTATTTTTTTTCTTTTTCACTATTTGTTTTTGAATTATTGAGCCACGAGCTTTACTCATCATTTGACAAATTTGCCAACCCATTTACAACTGTTTCTTACTATTTCTATCACCAAGATCTTTAAATATAAATTCGTTTTTCAAACACTCACAACTTGTTTGTGAAAGATTAGTCCAATGGCAGCATCTTCGAGTAAACAATTCAAAAATATTTATGTACTTTCTGACTTTCACTATGGAAAGTATAAAGATTTCGTTCAGGCAGCTGTAGATCTTGGTCGTGTCATAGCAGAGAGGAAACTGTATCTTGTATATGGAGGAGGTAAACGAGGGTTATCAAGACTTGTCTCAGAAGCTGCTTTTACTAGCAGAAGCCAAGTACTAGGCATTATCCCAAAAATCATGAAACCACTAGTATGCATGTCTGGCCTACCAATTGGAGAAGAATTGGTGGTATCAAGGATGCAAGAGAGAATATCTGAAATGTTAAATCATGCTGATGCTTTCATTTTCTTGTCAGGAGATCTTGCAACTTTTGAGGCACTACTTACATTTGCATCTTGGGCCCACTTGAACATTCATCAAAAACTCATCGGTTTGTTAAATGTTAATAATTTTTATGATGGCTTGCTAACTTTTATTAACCATGCAATAAAGAATCATTTTTTCTATATTCTATAAAAAAACTCTTTATCTCTGCTTCTACTGCTAATGAGCTACTTGATCTTTTACAAGTTTATACACCAGAGCTAGATCCAAAGACTTTTGCGCAGAATTGGTCGACTGATAATGGTAGCAGTAGTAGTAATAAGAAGTGCGAATTAGATTTAACTCTCCGTCTGTAAATATTTTCTGTTGTAGTGTTCATGTGCTGTCTTCTAAACTCTTTTTCTTTCATTTTAAAACATTGAGGACAATGGCTCTTTCAGGTTGGAGGGAGGGAATAGTTGATAATTATGGAATGTTTTAGTTTTGGTGATGTTTTTACAAAATTTTTCTGTAAAGACTGACTTTGGACTAAATTTGAGTCGAAGATGGCTGGATATGAAGAATGTAGTATCTCTAGAAACGCATCTTCTTAACTTAGGGTTGACTTAATTAGGACAAATTTGAGTTGAAGATGACAGAATATAGAGAATGTAGCACCTCTAGAAACGCATCTTCTTACTCTTAAGAGTGCTATTTATAAAAAAAAAATTGAATTTTTCTTGTTCTTTGTTATTTGCTTTTAAGCTTCTGCATCAAGTTCAGGTGAAATCTCCTCATCTTCTTCTTTTATTATTTTTTTTTTCTGTAAAATAAGAAATGTTAAGATAATATTTAGATTAGGTTGGAGGGTGTGGACAGTTGATGTATGTTTTTAATATGTGTGTTTGTTTTTTTTCTTTTCGCTTTTCTTAAAAAAAACCCAAAAAACAAAAAAAATTGTATGTTTTTAATGTTTAGATTAGGTTGGAGGGTGTGGACAGTTGATGTTTGTTTTTTTAATATGTATGTTTTTGTTTTTGTCTAGGGTGGTTGTGTAAAGAGTTACGACTTTTGAGACGCATCCTAATAGTCATGTTGTATTATATTTTGATTTTGAAATTCATAGTAAATTGTTTTTGTTCCCTTTTCTTTGAATTACTCAAATTTGTGAACTCTCCACTTGGTTATTGAGAAATTTAATTGTTTACTCATTTAAAAGATATTATTGAATCATTCTTCACACACACACTATAACACATACTAGTGGATTCTCCTAAACTTTCAAGCCAATCCCATAGGGAACCTGTTGATCGGGATAAAAACTCTCGTAGGACTGATTCTGATTGAGCATTTGGTTTTGTCATCTGAAGATCAATCCATGCTGCAAATTCTTCATGTCTAGCTGGTCATTTGTGACAAGGAATGTCATCAAATGTGAACCAAGATGTAGAGGACGGTTTACATCCCCAACCATCTGAACCTCCTGAACCTCCCAAGAAAGACAAAGATTTAGTTGATTAATACCATTACCATGGTGTTGAAAGCCAACACTCATCCTTTGAATCTGATCATAAGCCAGATCAGTCCTCATTCTCCTCATCCTCATCCACAGATTTAGACAACACTTCTTCTGATTCAGAATCAGAATATGCTGATATATCTGGTCTACTAATGGCAACTAAAGCAGAAGAACCAAGCACCTCAACCCCTGTTGTTGAAAGTTCTGATGATGAAAACGATGCTCAAACCTCACATACTGAACCTGTACCACCAATTCCTCCATCCACTTCTAATCACTCATCAAAACCGTCCTCTACATCTTGGTTCACATTTGATGATATTCCTCATCACAAATGGCCAGCTAGACATCAAGAATTTACAGCATGAATTGATTTTCAGATGATAAAACCAAATGCTCAGTCAGAATCAGTCCTACGAGAGTTTTTATCCCAATCAACAGGTTCCCTACAGGATTGGCTTGAAAGTCTGGGAGAATCCAGACAACTTCAATTTATTCAAACCACAATTGCTATTGCTCTCGTTGTCATTTATAAATAATTCATTGGAGAAAAATCAGCCTCTAATGAAGCAGCAAGAAAAGATTATCACCAGATGAAATGTTGCTCTCTCAAACAACACCATTTGGAAATGCATTACAAGCGAATGAGCATGTTGTTCTACAAACTGAATGGATTCAACAATCCAATATTGAAGCATGTCTTCATAGCTTCTCTTCCTCCAGGGCTACAACCAGAGCTGCAAAGACAACTCACAGTTGTTGTGCAAATTTTGTTGAACTCGCAAGCGCACGAATCTATTGTAGAATAGATTAACGATGACGAGTGTCGATCCCACGAGGAGGTGGATTTTAATTATATGTAGAATTAATTAAGTAAATGGGTGGTTGGATTTGTGGGGAAATTGATTTAAACTATGCTAGAATTTAAATTGGAATGACGGAATTAAATTGAACTGGAAACTATTGAAATAAAGCACTTGGGTATCTGGATCCGTATCAACATGCACCATGGGCTAAATAATCCTTATTAATACCAATTAAATTATGAGGGGGGAATCCACACCTCATGAACCACGCTCTAATCAATATGGTGTTAAGGGCTTATCGTGCCAAATAATAATAACCTTATACTAGGGTGCCAGAAAACTGGGGTAACTAGACAAGATTATTATTATTTGTCGACGAAAAGTTAAAACCTCCACAGAAATTAGAGGGGAAGAGAAAGTAAATTTACCAAATAAAGCCCATGACACATGTTGAGACTTCACCTTCAACCCAAACTTGAAAGAAAATTAGCTACTCATTATTGAACTAGGGGTAAAATGGGAATTTTATTAAAATACGTAGAAAATACAAGATGGAGAAAGAATTACAGAAAACTAAGCTAAAAAATGGATTCAGGGGTATCCAATTAGGGGGGGAGGCCCCCTTTTTATAGATACATTGAGTGAATTATGGCCATCGGATTAAAAATAGTTTGGATGCACAGGATTGCACCACGTCATCAGTGAACAGTAACACGGTTTGACCACGCGGTTTGAACAGTAACACGGTTTGCACACGGTTTGAACAGTAACGCGGTCTGAACAGTGTCGTGAACAGTATCCATGAATAGTATCGTACATGTGAATAGTATCGTACGTGTGAACAGTGCTATTTTTCCTTTTATGCTCCTCTTAAGATTTTCGACTGTCCTGAGTTCAAAAGTGACGTCCGTTTTGCTATCCGAAATCTCGTTCATTGTGAAATGACCATGATACCCCTAAAATACACAAAATACTTAATTAAAACAAAACATATATAATTAAATAACAAGGGACTTAAATAAATAAAATTAGAGATGTTAGTGAGATTTGAAGTGTAAAATGACGATTTTCTCCTTTATAAATATACACTTTCTAACAAATCAACAACAGTCTCTAATCTTGACATAGCTAACATCTCTCTTGAAAAGATTTTTAAGATGACTATGTTATGTCTAGATAAAATCTGTGAACAAAAAGAATTCTTCAAAGATCTCATAGAAAACAAGCAACCTTTGTCCTCAGCCTGTAAAAATCCTTACCTCAAGATTGAATGTAGAGATGAAAAGAAATATGCTTGCCCAACCAAGAAAAAGAAACACTTCCAAAAATATTTTCAGTGATCCTCTTATAAAAAACCCAAAAAAACTATTCCGGTACTTCAAAAAGAAAGATCCATCTCAGTACAGAAAAAAGAAACACAATCGTTGTTTTATTTGCAAGAAACGCGGTCATTTTGCCAGAAACTATCCACACAAGTCTGCAAGAGCTGTTCGATTCATACAACATCTCCAGCATTCCTTAATGCTATCTGAAAATGAAAATGTTGAATCCAATTTCTCAGAACAGTCAGAGCAGAATGAACAAACTGCTTTCATCATTGCAAAATCATCCGACTCTGATGATATCTCAGCCATTTCCACAGTCCAAAATGTCAACCAAATTTCTAAACCATTCAGTCCTTCAATCAAGCTTTCAATTCTTCCTTCTAAGTTCCATTAACCCCTTCCTGTCATTGGTTTTATTGATACTGATGCAGAAACAAGCATGATTGATCCTTTTGTTCTTCCTTCAAGTTATTAGGAAAATCATTCAAAGTTTTTGAGAGCTGTAAATGGAGAAATCTTTGAAACCAAATTGATTACCAAAAAACCTATTGGTATTCAATTCTTTCCGAATTGCATCATTTGGAAAAAAACTCATTGCCTCCCATCTCCCAAACAAAGACTTGCTTATAGGTTTTGACATCCTTCAACTGGTAAAAAACCTTTTCATCACCCATTCGGGAATCAGATTCAAATATATGTTTCTACCATACACAGATACTCTACGTCTGTATACATTGTCAGATACACCCTTTCCATACCACTACATTTCTCAAAAGCTTCTTCAATTCTGTCTAGAAAATCATTCAACGATTAAACATCCTTCACCACTCTGGAAAAATGAACAATTTTTCATTCATCTTCCCTTCAAACTCAATGAAGATATTAATCCCACAAAAGCTTCTCATCTGGGTATGACTCCTACTGATCTCTCACTTGCAAAGCAAGAATGTTCTAAATTGCTTCAACAAGGTCTTATTGAACCAACTGATTCAGATTGGGCTTGCCAAGCCTTCTATGTTGAGAAAAGATCTGAGTTAGTTCGTGGAAAAAAGAGATTAGTCATTGATTACCAGCCACTTAATTCATTTCTTAAAGATGAGAAATTCCTACTTCTAAAGTTTAGTCATTAAATGTTCATCTTTAAGGGGCTCGAATTTCCTCTAAGTTTAATCTTAAAGTTGGTTTTTGGTAACTTGGCATTTCACCAAATGATCGGCCTAAGACAGACTTTTGCATCCTAGATGCTCATTACCAATGGACTGTCATGCCTTTCGGCCTCAAAGTTGCTCCATCCCTGTTTCAAAAATCAATGGTCAAGATATTCTCTTGTATCCTCCATCATGCTTTGATCTACATCGATGATATCCTGTTATTCTCACAAAACCACGAAGATCACAAAAAACTCCTTTTAGACTTCTTTCACATCGTAGAAACATATGGCATCATGCTTTCTGAAAAGAAAAGTAGTATAGGGAAGGAATCTATTGACTTTCTTGGCATGATGATAAAATATGGTCATTACCATCCTGGACCACATATTGCAGAAGAATTATTAAAGTTTCCAGACATAAATCTCAACAAAAAGTAGATACAACAGTTCTTTATAATTGTTAACTATGTTCGAGACTTTATCCCAAAAGTTGCGGTCCACACCAGCAAGCTTTCACGCATGCTTAAGAAACAGTCCCAAACATGGGGTCCATAACAGACAGCAGCTGTAAAGAAGCTAAAAATGATAGCTTAGTCGCCTCCTCCACTCAGAATTCCACAAATGGCCAACGCATCCTTCAAATAGATGCTAGTGATGAATATTGGAGTGCTATCCTCTTAGAAAGAACTGCTGACTTAGACCAATTTTGTGCTCATGCAAGTGGACAATTCAAAGACTCAGAAAAGAATTATCATGTGATCTACAAAGAGATTTTGGTGGTAAAGTATGAAATTAAAAAGTTTGAATTCCATCTGATCAGCCACAAATTCCTTATCAAGATGGATAACTCTTCTCTTCCAAAAATCTTTGATTTCAAAAATAAGTTGCTTCCTGATAAGCAACTTCTCACTCTCAAAAATTGGTTAATAAAAAATGACTTTACAGTCCAGCACATTAAAGGTGAACAGAACCTCATTCCTGATTTTCTCAGATGACCTCCTATAAATAGACCCTCTCTCATCTCTTCCATTCAGACCATTCCAATAATAACCATGAATCGCCAACTTTCATTTAAAGCTCTCACCCAAAAATCATTCTCTCTGAATATTCCTTTTAGCTCGGCCTACCAGATTCAAGACTTTGCTAAGAAATTCCTCTACAAGTATTTCTTCAATGTCCACACCACAAAACCTGAACGGTTCCCTCTCCATGCTTAGAAAATCTGTTTCTCACAGGGGTACATATGGTGCCTCACCACTCTGTAAGCCACAAAACTTGTTATTCCTCTCAGACCAGTCCTGTGACATATCTCAACTCTAAAATTTGCATCCATTTTGTTATGGACACTTCTTGAGTGGTTCTCACCACATAATGGTAGCGCAAACAGTTGTAAAACATCTCCAGTTTCTACCAATTAGATAGAATCCCTGACCAATAAGCAGATCTATTTACTTCAGTGTTCATTGTCCACAGGCCTTATTTCTAGCATCCAGAGACAAAAGACTACTGGACCAAGACATGGCATATGAATGAAAAACATATCCTCACATTTTTCCTCTCATACATGACCCATCAGTAACATCAATCCTCAAAGCTTATCTTATAGAATTCAATAATATCCAACCACCTGTCACAAATATCCACCACGCATCCATTGGACCATCTCACACTCTTGAAATTAGACCTAAAGTCGAAGCCTGTACTCCAGGATCAAGTTCTAGTCCTCAAGGAATTATTGTCACAGAACAACGTCCTGACTACATCAATGTCCTATTCTAGGATTCTCACGACCCATGGGAAGATTTCCAAACCCTTCTTGCCACTGAAAATACACAATACACAATCACAGAACCCAAATAAAATCTCCAGCTCCTCAAGAAATCAATAATGAAGACGAAGAATATCTGATCCGTCAACAGATATTACGAGCAAGAAAATACTATGAAAAGGGACTGGTGACGTGTCTCCATCAAGGTTCCCATCCACTCCATGATGACAGTCAAGCACATGAAGCTTTATTAAAGTTTACTTTAATAATTAGACAAGGGTCCTATCTTGTCTAAAATGTGTTTTTCTTTGGCGTGATTTGTGTGTATGTTTTTGCTTTAATCATTGTAAGCTTTAAAAAAAGATAAGGGTCCTACCTTATCTCTTTGTCTCCAGGCCTCTATATAAGAGGTCTCTCTCTTATGTAAAGGGTAAGACGAAATGAAATTAAGCTTTCCTCTATCTCTTATCATGTCTCCCTAAATCTCTTCTCTCTTCTAGGAATTAAAGAAGTTATTTGATTTAATAAAGATACATTCACCTCTAATTTTCTATACTGAGTATGCTCTGCACTTGCCTTAATCTTAAGGATCCTGTGTATCAGAAAGGTCCTGATTTTATCCTCCAAAATCAATTTTGTAAAAACAAGATTGTTTTCTTACAACGTTCACTCTTTTTGAAGGTCTAAGTTGACTGTGTTTTCGGGTGGTATCGTGAAAAACTATTTTCTATTACGATTTTTGGATTTGGTATTTAATGGATAAGTGCATATCGGATGGAAACCAAAACTTGCGGGCTACTGGCCCTAAGGACAGTCTTGGGACTATTGTAGTTCTGGTAAAACAACGCTACGTACAACTACCAGTGGTATAATTAGTAATAAACTGAAGTTGTTTGTATTATTTTTTCTATTATTTGTGTCTTGGAAGTCTAAAACAGGTTTCATGGGTAAAAATTTTGTCCAAAATCAAAACTCGACTTTACGTACACATTGCCTTCTTACTCTTGAAATTTAAGTCTCCTTAGTGTAATCTTTGTGAATTGCTGCTGAAATCCTGATATTGATTTGATTAGTTTGATAAGAACCGAGTCAGAATTACTAAGAGTGGAAAAAGGCAAAGAGAGTGTGAGCGTATTAGAGGACATGTGTAGAATTGAGTGAGTCATTTCTTGAGTGAAACACGTAAGGGAGTAAGGTGAGGTCATTTCCAAATTATTTCTAACTTTCTTTTGCAGATGTTAGCTATGTCTCACAACCTAGAACGAAACACAAATGAAGAGAGTCAATCCGAAACTACTAAGAATTTACAAATTCAAGCATTGATAGGAGAGATGAGGAGGATGATGAGGGCTGATTTAGAGTTCATATACGAACGTTTGGATCAAATGGAGAACACACGTGCAGAGCATCCATAACTCGCTCCCCAAGCACGTAGAAGAGAAAGAGCTCCAGCTAGAGGAGAGATTGATGACTATTATAGGGATGAGTATGATGAAGGGGAGGACTCAATGGGTAGCTATAAGAGAGATGGACGAGAGAGGAGAGCTAGAAATAGAGATAATGGATTGAGTGGCATAAGATGAAGATTCCATCTTTTCAAAGAAAATCCAACCCAGAAGCATACCTTAAATGGGAGAAGAAAATGGAGTTCATATTTGACAGCCACAATTATTCAGAGGCAAAAAAAAAAAGTAAAATTGGCTGTGATTGAGTTTTCTGACTATGTTATTACTTGGTAGGATCAGCTTGTTATAAGCAAGAGGCAAAATAGGGAACGTTCAATTGAGACATGAGATGAAATGAAATCATTGATGAGAAGGCGTTTTGTACCTAACCACTATTATCGAGACTTGTACAAAAAATTACAACGTCTTACACAAGGTAGCCGAAGCGTAGAGGATTATTATTAAAAAATGGAGATTGCCATTTAGAGCAAATGTGGAGGAGGATAAAGAAGCTACCATGGCACGATTCTTAAATGGTCTTAATCGGGAGATTACAGATAAGGTTTAGTTGCAACGTTATGCAGAGATTGAAGAGATGGTCTACAAAACCATCAAAATTGAGCAATAACTCAAGAGGACGGGTAAAACTCGTATAGCTCTAAGTTCGAGTTCTACTCCTTGGAAGTCATCTACTACACCTAAGCTAAGATCCGAGCCCTCTAAGCACAATTCACAAGGTAACACTGTGACTCATACTATTAGGAATCGTGACATTAAGTGTTTTAAATGTCAAGACAGGGGGCATATCGCAAGTGAATGTGAATAAAAGAGTTATGGTGTTGCGGGACAATAGTGAGATTGTAACTGAAGATGAAACAAAATAGAATGAGATGCCACCATTAAAGGATGTCGAAAATGAAGAGTATGTAGTCCTTGGGGAATTGACTTTAGTAGCGAGGAGAGTTTTTAGTATGCAAGTAAAGGAAGACGAAGCAATGCAACGAGAAAGCATTTTCCATATTAAGTTCTATGTTCAAGACAAAGTATATAGTATGATTATTGATGGAAGAAGTTGTACTAATGTTGCTAGTACTATCACGGTACAAAAGTTAGGGCTTCCGACACTTAAACACCCACAGTCATATAAACTACAATGGTTAAATGACATTGGTAAGGTGAAAGTGAACAAGCAGGTACTAGTGACTTTTCGGATTGGCAAGTATGAAGATAAGGTGCTTTGTGATGTAGTACCAATGCAGACTAGATACTTGTTTCTTGGGCGGCCTTGGCAATTCAACAAATGTGTGAAGCATGATGGCTTCACCAATAAATATTCATTTGTATTTAATTAACACAACATCACTCTTGTTCCATTGACACCAAAGTAGGTCTATGGAGGCCAAGTGAGCCTACAGAGAGAGAGTGACCAAAAGAGAAAGAGAAAAAAAAGAGTGAAATTTAAAAAGAGACCAAGAAAAATGTGAGAGAAAAACCAAATAAAAATACAGCCATTGAGCGAAAATTAGATGGAAAACAAAAGAATTTCTACCCAAGAGCGAGTGAGATAAAAAAAGCGTTGTTTTCACATCAGCCGATGATTGTACTTTTGTATAAAAAGACATTTTTGAACATTAACGAATTTGAACCTACTTTACCTAGTTCTATTACTTCTCTTTTGTAGGAGTATGAGGATGTCTTTCCTGAGGAAGCACCGCACGGTTTACCTCCAATCCGAGGGATTGAGCATCAGATTGATTTTATGTTCGGTGTAGCCATTCCAAATAGACCAACCTATAGGAGCAATCTGAAGGAGAATAAGGAACTTTAAAGGCAGGTTAATGAATTGATGGAAAAAGGATACGTGAGAGAAAGCATGAGTCCATGTGCAGTTCCCATTTTATTAATTCCTAAGAAAGATGGGACGTGGAGGATGTGCGTTGACTATCGAGCCATCAACAACATCACGGGTATACAGGTTGATGAGGAAAAAGTACGTGCAATCCGAGAATGGTCGAGTCCTACAAGTGTAAGTAATGTAAGAAGCTTTGATAGGCTTTGCTAGTTTCCATCGATGATTTGTGAAAGACTTTAGCACATTAGCTACACCGCTTATTGAAGTAATAAAAAAATATATTGGATTCAAGTGGGGGAGAAACACAAGAGAGGACATTTCAAATAATCAAGCACAAGCTGACCAATACTTCTTTATTGTCTTTGCCTAACTTTAATAAAGCATTTGAATTTGAATGTGATACCTTAGGGATTGTTATTGGCGCGTCCTAATGCAGGAGGGACGACCATATGCTTACTTTAGTGAAAATTTGAGTGGGACAGCCTTAAACTACCCTACTTACGATAAGGAGTTGTATGTGTTAGTTTGAGTGTTAGAAACGCGGCAGCACTACCTATGGCCTAAAGAGTTTGTGATTCACACCATCATGAGTCCTTGAAACACCTTAAAGGTTAACACAAACAAAATAAGAGACATGTGTTGAGTGTTAGAAAGTGTATATTTATAAAGGAGAAAATCGTCATTTTGTACTTCAAGTTTTACTAACATTTCTAATTTTATTTATTTAAGTCCCTTGTTATTTAATTATGAGTGTTTTGTTTTAATTAAGTATTTTATGTATTTTAGGGGTATCATGATCATTTCACAATGAACGAGATATCGGATAGCAAAACGGACGTCACTTTTGAACTCAGGACAGTCGAAAACCTTAAGAGGAGCATAAAAGAAAAAATGACACTGTTTATACGTACGACACTATTCACATGTACGGTACTATTCATGGATACTGTTTACGACACTGTTCATACCGCGTCACTGTTCAAACCGTGTGCAAACTGTGTTACTGTTCAAACCACGTGGTCAAACCGCATACTGTTGACTGATGACGTGGCACAATCCTGTGCGTCCAAACTGTTTTTAATCTGATGGCCATAATTTACTCAATGTTTCTATAAAATGGGGGTCTCTCCCCCCTAATTTGATACCCCTGAATCCATTTTTGAGCTTAGTTTTCTGTAATTCTTTCTTCATCTTATATTTTCTACGTATTTTAATAAATTCCCATTTTACCCTTAGTTCAATTATGAGTAGCTAACTTTCTTTCAAGTTTGGGTTGAAGGTGAAGTCTCAACATGTGTCATGGGCTTTATTTGGTAAATTTATTTTCTCTTCCCCTCTAATTTCTGTGGAGGTTTTGACTTTTCGTCGACAAATAATAATAATCTTGTCTAGTTACCGCCTTGATTTTACCGGCACCCTAGTATAAGGTTATTATTATTTAGCACGATAAGCCCTTAGCACCATATTGATTAGAGCGTGGTTCATGAGGTGTGGATTCTCCCCTCATGATTTAATTGGTATTAATAAGGATTATTTAGCCCATGATGCATGTTGATACGGATCCAGATACCCAAGTGTTTTATCTCAATAGTTTCCAGTTTAATTATTTCTGCCAATCCAATTTAAATTCCAACATTATCTAAATCACTTCCACACAAATCCAACCACCCATTTACATAATTAATTCTACATATAATTAAAATCCACCTCCTCGTGGGATCGACACTCAACACCATTAATCTATTCTACAATAGATTCGTGCGCTTGCGAGTTCAACAAAATTTGCACAACAAGTTTTTGGCGCCATTGCCGGGGAGGTAAGTATTTTAATTTGTAGAATTAATTTTTGTAAATAATTTATTATTATTATTATTATTATTATTATTATTATTTTAGTTGTTTCCTTTTAATTTTTTTTAAAAAAAAAGAAGTGAATTTACATTTTTAGGTAAGAATTTCTTTTTCTCTTCTTTAAATTTGTGCAATTTAATTTTCAAGTTATTTTTCTTTGTAATTTTTCATTTATCTTGTTAATTTATTTTTATTTTATTTTATTTCAAGTATTTTTTTGTGTGTTTTTATAGAAAGGTTGTAACATCGCAATAAGGTTAGTATCGTAATTTCTCCTTCTTCTTTATTTTTATTAATTTTGTTCTCATTTTTATTTTCTTTGCATAGATGGTCGTAGGTCATTATCTTTGCATACATGGTCGTAATAAGGTTAGTATCGTAATTTCTCCTTCTTCTTTATTTTTATTAATTTTGTTCTCATTTTTATTTTCTTTGCATACATGGTCGTAGGTCATTACCTAATCTTGAACCTATAGACCTTAAATTAGAAAGAACACTTCGCACATACAAACACATTGCACTTAAAGATAAAATTGAAATGGATTTGCAACAACCAGAACCACAGGAGAGGCCATTTAAGGACTACTTCAGTCCCTTAGCTAACTTGAGCACATCATGCATATGATACCCAAATGTAGCTGCTAGGAGTTTTGACTTAAAACCTAGTGTGCTGAATTGTCTCCCAACATTTTATTGATTAGAAAATGAGGACCCATATAATCATCTGAATGATTTTCATATAATTTGTCAAAATTTTAAATATGAGAATTTTTCAGAAGATGATGTTAAACTTAGACTATTCCCATTTTCTTTAAAGGATAGAGCTCGTTCATGGTTCAATACATTGCCTGCTAATAGCATTACAACATGGGAACAAATGGTAACAAAATTTTAGAATAAATATTTCTCAGTGTATAAAACCAATGCTATTCGCAGGGAAATTTCAGAGTTCACACAGAGAGAAGACGAGCAGTTTTTCGAAGCGTGGGAGCGATTCAATGGGCTACTTTTAAAGTGTCCACATCATGGGTACGAGAAATGGTACCAATGCCAATACTTCTTGGAGGGATTATTGCCAAATGTGCAAGAATGACTAATGGCAACAAGTAGAGGAGAGCTAATGTCAAAAAGTGCAACAGAAATTTGGGATTTCTTCCAGCGACAAGCAGATAATTCCCAACAACGGAGTCGATCTCTCAGGAATGCTAGAAGAATTAAAGGAGTGAATAAAGTTCACATTGGCGAGTCCGGTTCGGGAATCAAAGAAGTCAAAGAGATGGTTGAAGGCCTTTCTCGACAAATAGCATCTTTGACGACTGCTAAATTAATAGAGCCACATGACCATGACTCATACTCAAATCAAGCCAATGCCATAGGTGTAATGAGAAAACCATCAAATTACAACCCATACTCCAACACATATAACCTGGATGGAGAGACCACCCCAATTTTTCATGGTCTCAAGGATTCCAACAGAATGGACCAGCAGCTCCAGCTCTACCAATGCAACCAATTCCTCAAGTTCCTCAAGCCTCTCAGCCACCATTTAGACCATACAATCAGAACCAAAATTACTCTCAACCCAGACCATGGGAGGATTCATTCCAAAATTTCAAGAATGTTACTCAATCTACAATCGAACAACAAAACCGCACCATTGATGGACTACGGAATGAGATGAGAGCAGGCTTCAACTCACAAGCCCAATCAGTTTCAAGCCTTGAGAAGATGGTGGCACAGCTTGCCTCTTCAGTGCAAACTTTGGCAATGACTGTTGAAAAAGGTAAATTTTCAAGTCAACCAGTACCTAATCCTAAAGGAGTGCATGAAGCAAGTACCAGTTCACCACAACAGCATGGAGAGGTCAAAGTCGTCATGACCTTGCGAAAAGGGAAAGAAGTCAACAATAAAGTGGAGATGCCAGTGACAAAATCAACTCAGATTGTACCTATAAATGTTGAGGACTCACCACCGGAGGAGAAAGAAGAAACCAACCCACGAGAGTATGTTCCTAAAGCTCCATTTCCTCAGAGGTTAGCTAAAGGAAAGAAGGAAAAATCCACAGGTGAGATTCTTGAAATCTTCAAACAGGTAAGTGTTAACATCCCTTTACTTTATGTAATAAAACAAGTTCCATCTTATGCCAAATTTCTTAAAGACCTTCACACTAAAAAGAGAAACATTCATGTTCAGAAGAATGCTTTTTTAACTGAAAATGTTAGTTCTATACTCCAACACAAAATTCCTCTAAAATGTAAAGACCCAAGCTCCCCCACTATTTCTTGTAGTATAGGGAACCACACAATTGAGAATGCTTTGTTGGATTTATGAGCTAGTGTTAATCTCTTGCCTTATTCAGCATTTGTGAAACTTGGATTGGGAGAATTACACCCAACTCCGTGGTGTTACAGCTTGCAGATCGGTCTACGAAAATACCTCGTGGTATTGTGGAGGACGTGCTTATACAAGTAGATAAGTTTTTTTTTCCTGTTGATTTCATTGTAATTGACACTCAACCAATACAGGATTCAAGGAAGCATATCCCCATTATCCTAGGCCGACCTTTCTTGGCAACTGCAGATGCTCACATTCAATGCAGAACTGGAAATGTGCAGTTGTCCTTTGGCAACATGACTATGGAGCTCAATATCTTCAACATTGCCAAACAACCTCACAATGCAGATGATGGAATTGTTGATGTGGATTTAATTGAAGTATTAGTTGATGATACTTTTCTTTCAAACCTTAGTGATGACCCTTTACAAACATGTTTAACTCACTTTGGTTTGGATTTTGACATTGACAGATCAGTCGATGAGGTCAACGCCTTACTTGACTCAGCACCATCCATGGACACTAATAAATGGAAGTCAAGAATTGAACAACTAGCACCATCAGAGAAGAAAATCATCCCATCATCAGAGCCACCACCTAAACTCGAGCTCAAACCATTACCCAACACTTTGGAATATGCATTCTTGGGAGAAGAAAGCACTCTACTGGTAATCATCTCATCATCCCTAAATGACGAACAAAAAAGTAAGTTGTTGGATGTTTTAAAAGAGCACAAAGGAGCATTAGGATGGACCATAGCAGACATAAAAGGTATAAACCCAGTAGACTGCATGCATTACATTCATCTTGATGCAAATGCTAAATCTACAAGGGAAATGCAACGTCTGTTAAATCCTAATATGAAAGAAGTTGTTAGAACGGAAGTCATTAAACTATTAGACGCAGGTATCATTTACCCCATTTCTGATAGTTCATGGGTCAGTCCTGTGCAAGTGGTCCCTAAAAAGTCAGGAGTCACAGTAGTTACCAATGCTGATAATGAATTGATACCCACTAGAGTGACTACAGAATGGCGTGTATGCATTGATTATAGAAAGTTAAATTCGGTCACACGTAAAGACCATTTTCCTTTACCATTTATTGATCAAATGCTTGATAGATTAGCAAGCCATGAATTTTATTGCTTTCTAGATGGCTACTCAGGATATAATCAGATTCCCACAGCACCAAAAGATCAAGAGAAGACTACTTTCACTTGCCCTTTTGGCACTTTTGCATATAGGAGAATGCCGTTTGGATTATGTAATGCACCTGCTACATTTCAACGATGCATGTTAAGCATTTTTTCTGATATGGTTGAACGGTTTCTTGAAGTCTTTATGGATGATTTTTCTATTTTTGGAGATTCATTTAATCAATATTTACATCATTTGATGAAAGTTTTGCAGAGATGTATCGAGAAAAATTTGGTCTTAAATTGGGAGAAGTGCCATTTTATGGTAAAACAAGGTATAGTTCTCGGTCACATCATTTCATACAAAGGTATTGAGACTGATAAAGCCAAGGTGGATCTCATTTCTAATCTTCCTCCACCTAAAACAGTCAGAGAAGTAAGATCTTTCCTTGGGCATGCTGGTTTTTATAGACGTTTCATTAAGGATTTTAGCAAAGTTTCTAAACCCTTATACAATTAACTATGGTAAATATAAAGAGTTCGTTGAGGCAGCCATTGATCTTGGTCGAAGCATAGCAGAGAGAAAATTACACTTAGTATACGGTGGAGGTGACCGAGGGTTATCAAAATTGGTCTCAGAAGCTGCTTTTGTCAGAGGAAGTCAAGTGTTAGGCATCATACCACAAGCCCTAAAACCTTTAGGCTGTTTGTCTGACTCACCGATTGGAGAAGAGTTAGTTCTCTCAGGTATGTAAGAAAGAATAACTGAAATGCTGAATCATGCTGATACTTTTATTTTCTTACCAGGAGATCTTGCAACTCTAGAGGCACTTATCACATTAGCATCTTGGGCCCATCTGCACATTCATCAGAAACCCATCGGTTTGTTAAATGTCAATAACTTTTATGATGGCTTTATCGCATTTCTTAACCATGCAATAAAAAACTACTTCATTCCTTCCACAGCGAAAAAGCTTTTTATTTGTGCTCACACTGCTAATGAGCTACTTAATCTGTTACAAGCTTATCGACCAGGGCCAGATCCCAGGACCGTGGTGTTGGAGTGTACAAATAACGATGGTAACCGTAGCCGCAGTAAGAAGTACAAATTAGATTTAACTCTCCGCCTATAAATATTTTATTCTATGTTGCACCACCCAGGTGATTTCTTCTAAACTCTACTTCTTTTCTTTAAAACATTGAGGACAATGTTTCGTTCTGGTTGGGGGGAGGGGATAGTTGACAATTGTGGAATGTTGGTTAAGTTTTTACTAATTTTTTGTTGTAGAAACTAACTGTTGCTAACTTTTTATGTTGAAGATGGCTGAATATGGAGTGTAGTTACTATAGAAACGCATCTTCTTAGTTAAAAAAAAAGAAGAAAAAAATAATAATAATGAAAAAAATTGTCTTATTTTTCGTGTGATCTTCTAACTTTTTCTTTTTGACTTCTCCTTTATAAATATGCATTTTCAAATTTTTGAGTCAAAGATAGCTGAATATAGAGTGTAGTGCCTCTAGAAACGCATCTTCTTAGTTAAAAAAAAAACCATTTTATTTTTTTATTATTATAAGTGTAACTTTTCCAATTAGTTTTTCTGCATCATTTTCACATTTCTGCATGCATATTTTCCTTTCATGTTTAGAATAGGTTGGTGGGTAAAATGTTGTTTAAAAAAAAAATAGTGTGATTTTGTTTTTATTTTTTGGATGACATGATGACTTTTGAATTTTAGTATTTGTATTATCTTTGGTCTTAAGTGATGTTACACTATGTTTGCTACTCTACATGTTGATGTTGGAGATAAATTTGAGTTGCTTGAAAGAATTGACATGTGATAATGAATACCAAGTGAGCTTTCGAGCCAATTATTTTTCTTGAGAGTAGCCATTTTTGCCCATTTTTCATACAACTTAGTAGTTTACTATTTTATATGCGATCTCTATATTCTTTTGAATCAACTCTCTAAAAAAAAATTTGCTTAAAAAAAAAAAGAGAAAAAGTGTGTTGCTACATCTGAATGTCCATTTAACTAGTAGATATGGAAGATTATTCAGAGCCCTAAAAGATGATGGAAAGGCCATCTTTGACCCGTTTGAGCATTTCTAGCCATCCCTTATATGAAATATCCATAGTTAGCCCTTTTGAGCTTTTTATTAAAAAAAAAAACTTTTCTTTGTCAACTTATCATCCTGACCCACTCCAATTTGGAGTATTACCCGATATCTTACAAGTTCCATCACCTATACATGTTTGGGGAAAATATAAATAATTACTTTATTTCATAAAGTTGTGCAATACCAAAAAAAAATAAAAAAAAAAAAGAAAACAAGTTCTTTAAAAAAAAAAAAGAAAGAGAGAAAGAGATATAATTCAATAATAAATAAGTGAAATGCACTTTTTAGTTTCCAAAAGATATTATTTTTCTCAAACATCTATTTTATTTTCTCTATTTTCCTTTCTTTGTTAGCCATGTCTCTAGCCTACGTTACATCCTAATAAAAGTCCTTCTTGATTTTAGGGAATTATAGTCTAAAGTAGAAACTAGTTATATGGGCTAAAAAGATGTAGTGGTGCATAAAAAAAATAAAATAAAATAAATAAGTAAATAAATTGGGTTGACTAGTATTTTATTTGACTTAAGATTGTGTTATTTCTAAGTTGTGGGCATATTATTTTCATCTTGGTGAGAGTGTGTGATATTATTTCTTTATTATCTTCACTCAATTTATCATTCATTGAAGTGACAATTTTTATTGGGTTTAATTTTCTTGTGAGAGTGTCACTATTACGGGTGAGATTTTGGGGTTTGACATGTCATTCTTGAAAGTGGCTTGATTACTATAGCTGTGACAAAGTCTGCTGGACTGATGCGTGTGGATGGTTGATGTGAGTGTGATGTTTCTTTAGACTGGAGATAATGCTTATACTTTTATTTGATTGCTATCATTAATTTGATTGCATAAACAAGTTTATAAAAAAAAAAATTATTTTGGGTTTGAATTTTGTTTTCGCTTTATTTGCTAGGGACTAGCAATAAGCTGGTTGGGGGATGTGTTGAGTGTTAGAAAGTGTATATTTATAAAAGAGAAAATCGTCATTTTGTACTTCAAGTTTTACTAACATTTCTAATTTTATTTATTTAAGTCCCTTATTATTTAATTATGAGTGTTTTGTTTTAATTAAGTATTTTATGTATTTTAGGGGCATCATGGTCATTTCACAATGAACGAGATATCGGATAGCAAAACGGACGTCACTTTTGAACTCAGGACAGTCGAAAACCTTAAGAGGAGCATAAAAGAAAAAATGACACTATTTATACGTACGACACTATTCACATGTACGGTACTATTCATGGATACTGTTTACGACACTGTTCATACCGCGTCACTGTTCAAACCGTGTGCAAACTGTGTTACTGTTCAAACCACGTGGTCAAACCGCATACTGTTGACTGATGACGTGGTACAATCCTGTGCGTCCAAACTGTTTTTAATATGATGGCCATGATTTACTCAATGTATCTATAAAAAGGGGGTCTCTCCCCCCTAATTTGATACCCCTGAATCCATTTTTGAGCTTAGTTTTCTGTAATTCTTTCTTCATCTTATATTTTCTACGTATTTTAATAAATTCCCATTTTACCCTTAGTTCAATTATGAGTAGCTAACTTTCTTTCAAGCTTGGGTTGAAGGTGAAGTCTCAACATGTGTCATGGGCTTTATTTGGTAAATTTATTTTCTCTTCCCCTCTAATTTCTGTGGAGGTTTTGACTTTTCGTCGACAAATAATAATAATCTTGTCTAGTTACCGCCTTAGTTTTACCGGCACCCTAGTATAAGGTTATTATTATTTAGCACGATAAGCCCTTAGCACCATATTGATTAGAGCGTGGTTCATGAGGTGTGGATTCTCCCCTCATGATTTAATTGGTATTAATAAGGATTATTTAGCCCATGATGCATGTTGATACGGATCCAGATACCCAAGTGTTTTATCTCAATAGTTTCCAGTTTAATTATTTCTGCCAATCCAATTTAAATTCCAGCATCATCTAAATCACTTCCACATAAATCCAACCACCCATTTACATAATTAATTCTACATATAATTAAAATCCACCTCCTCGTGGGATCGACACTCAACACCATTAATCTATTCTACAATAGATTCGTGCGCTTGCGAGTTTAACAAAATTTGCACAACAACATGCTCGATGGGTAGAATTCCATGAGTCATTTCCATATATCATTCGTTACAAAGTAAGGAAAACATTGTTGCAGATGTGCTTTCCCGCAGGTATGTCTTAATCTCAACACTTAATGCTAAACTACTTGATTTTGAACATATTAAGGAATTGTATATTGATGACCATGATTTTAGTGTTGAATACCAAGCTTGTGAAAAGACTGCAGTCGATAAATATTTTAGGCATGATGGCTACTTATTTCGAGAGAATAAACTCTATGTGTCTAACTGTTCATTGAGAGATTTGTTAGTGAGAAAATCTCATAGAGGAGGGTTAATGGGGCATTTTGGAGTTGTAAAGACTAGCAGTTTTACAGGAACACTTCTATTGGCTATATATGAAACGAGATGTTGAAAGACTTTGTAGGCAAGCCAAATCAAAAGTGCAACCTTATGGCTTATACACCCGTTTGCCAATACCTAGTGCACATTGGACTGATGTTTCGATAGATTTTGTGCTAGGTTGACTTAGGTCTAGACAAGGGAAAGACTCAATTTTTATGGTTGTAGATATATTTTCAAAGATGGCACATTTTATCCATGCCATAAAATAGATGATGTTTCTAATATTGCTGACCTATTCTTTAGGGAGATTATGAGGTTGCATAGTATGTCCAAGACAATTGTCTCTGATAGGGATGCTAAGTTTTTAAGTTACTTTTAGAAAACTTTATGGACTAAGTTAAGAACTAAGTTGTTGTTTTCAACTACTTCTCACCCTTAAACTGATGGTCAAACAGAAGTTATGAATAGAAATTTATCTACTCTATTACGAGCTAACATTAAAAAGAACATAAAACTTGAGAAGATTGTTTACCACATGTTGAGTTTGCTTATAATCGTTCCATTCATTCGCTACTAAGTATTCACCGTTTGAAATTGTTTATAGTTTTAATCATTTAACCCCATTGGATTTAACTCCATTAACTATTTCTGAGCATGTTAACTTAGATGGTAAGAAAAAGGTTGAAATTATTAAACAGATACACGAGAGGACAAAGTTCAACATTGAGCGGAGAACTGAACAACATGTTAAACAAGCCAATAAAGGGCGACATAAGCTAGTCTTTGAGCCCGGTGATTAGTTGTGGTTACAGATGTACAAGGAACGATTTCCAGAACAAAGGAAATCTAAGTTATTACCTCGAGGAGATGGCCCATTCCAAGTTTTGGAATAGATCAATGACAATGCATACAAACTGGATTTTCCTGGTGAGTGCAATGTAAGTGCTTCTTTTAATGTTTCTGATTTGAGTCTTTTTTATATAGTGATGATTTGAGGAAAAATCCTCTTCAAGAGGAGGGGAATTATGAGATTAAGGATAAAACTATCACAAGCACATGGGATGAGGCATATTCAGATCCTACTCAAGTTCCTATCGGACCGGTTACAAGAGCTCGAGCAAAGAAATTCAAGGAAGCGTTTAATGGAACTTGGGCTCAATCAAATTCGTAGAGGCCCGTTGAAGGAATCGCACATGAGAAATGCATGATTCAAGCTCTTGAAGTTTCCAAATAATCACTTCCATGAAATAAGGAGTTAGCTTACACATTATGGTGGGAAAATATATTAATTTCCTATTTCAGATACTTTCCCGTTTCTTGAGGAGGCTATTAAGGAAACAAATCAGTTATTTCTATTTTTAATCGCCTAGTTTCTATTTAATTGATGTAAGACATTTAAGCCAATTAGGATACTGATTTGATTTAAATTCTTTCCTATTTACTTATATTAGGATTCTGATTTGATTTAAATTCTTTTCTATTTACTTATATTAGGATTCTAATTTAACTTAGATTCTTTTCTATTTGGGAAAATACATATTCTAATTTGATTTTTGGTTTAGGATTTATTTCTAAAAATTCTTGTAACCAACCCTATATAATGTACTCATATCTAATAAACCAGGAGGAAGTTTTTAATGCAATTGGTGAGAGAGTTAATTCTCTTCGGTTCTTTACAAACTCTTTCAACTTATTCGATTTTCGTGGCTAAACTTTTGACTTATCAATCAGACCATCCATAGTTGATTATGGCGTGTTCACATACCAAAGTTCATGCTTTTAATAAGCATTGGGTCGAAGTTCCATTCCATTCCTAGTTTAGATTTGATCTTGGGAACTAAATTGATTAGGGTCATGTCAATTTTTGAGGGGGTTCATATCATCTAGAGTGCTCAGAGCATTAAAGATTCATTGCTTGGTCTAGAAGAGCCAATTAGGAAAGCACAAGCTAAGAAGATTAAGGAAGGAATGTAAGGATTTGTTTAAGCTACTTTGGACAAATTCAATTCAAATTCAATTTTCAACAGACCAATATTCAAGATAGGCTTGAAAGAGGAGGAACCAACCTTGGTATACTTTATTCGAGTTAACGAAGTGGTGAGTATCAGAGACGATGATTTTTAAAGTAGAAGAAAGACAAAGGAAAAACAATTTTAAAGTTGTAGCTGCATCCTCACATCGAGAGCTTCAAAACAGTATATTGTGGGCCCAAACTTGACATCATATGCTTATGTTACTGTCCGTTTAAATTTAGTGGCTCTGCAGGCTAGGGGCCATGCGCCTCCAGGTTTTTAATTATAGGATTTTTTTTGTGTTTTTAAGTTAAATTAGGGCTATCCACCTTATATGAACACTCATTTATGTTCTTTGAACAACTTTTGACAATCTTGAGTTTGATATCACCGGAGAAGATTTTCTCAATTTGTTCTTGAAAAAAGTTTCAACTTATCAAAGGAGTTGTTATTTGCTAACCTTTGTGGTGTCTTATTTAGCAATCTGGCTTTTTGAGACTTAGCTTCTCAAGGGTTTGGATCTTTTATCTGAATTCTGATCATATGGGCTTTTCTAGCTAAGTTTAGAGGGGTTCTCATCAGTTGGTATCAGAGCTTAGGTACCAAGGTCAGATTTATATATCGTTATTGTTTTTTATTCTTGTTTGAGATGTTTTTCATTCTTGTTTGAGATTTTTTTCATTCTTGTTCTAGATATTGCCAATGTAATGGAGTAATAGTATTATATGGAGTTCGAGGATATAGTCCACATGGCTATGAAGGTAGAGAGGTAGTTGAAGGTAAAGGGTACAGGTAGATATATTTTGGCATCTTCAAACCCATGGAAACTGAAGTGGATTAGTAATGAAAGACAAAATGAAGCTATCAAGATGAACCACCTAAGGTAAGAGAAGATTTCAATATATATAAAAAAAAACAAGCTTTATCTCAGATTTTGCGCATTATTATTAATAAGAATTTGAAGTCTTGGGAAGACTGTTTGCCATTTATAGAGTTTGTATATAATAAGAGTATTCATTCGTCTACTTCCCCATTTAAGATTATTTATGATTTTAATCCGTTGACTCCAATGGATTTGATTGCTTTGCCCATTGATACGAGAGCTAGCTTGGATGGTCAAAAGAAAGTGAAGTTGGTAAAGTCCATTCATGAGAAAGCACGGCTTCACATGATTAGGTTTGGGTTCACATGTGAAAGGAGCGGTTTCTAGCGCAAAGGAAATCTAAGTTGCACCCTCAAGGCAATGGTTTATATCAAATTCTTGAGCGTATTAATGACAACATTTATAAAGTGGATCTTCTAGGTGAGTATAACGTGTCCTCTACATTTAATGTTTTTGACCTTTCTCTCTTTAATGCAGGTTCAGATTCGAGGACGAATCCTTTTAAGGTGAGGGGGAATGATGTGATCTATAGTGCTCAAAGCATTAAAGATCTGGTGCATGTTCCAGAATGGCCAATTATGAGAGCACGAGCTAAAAAGATCAAGGAATAAATTACAAGGATTTGTTCAAGTTATTTTAGACAAATTCAATTCAAATTCAAATTGTAAGAGACCAATATTCAAGATGGGCTTGAAAGAGGAGGAACCAGCCTTGGTATACTTGATTCGAGCTAACAAAGTAGTAAGCGTCGGAGATGATGATTTTTAAAGTAAAAGTAGCGTTAAACGGTATATTGTGGGCCCAAATTTGACATCATATGCCCAGGTTACGGTCCATTTGAAATCAGTGGCTCTGCATCAAGAGCTTCTAAACGGTATATTGTAGGCCCAAATTTGACATCATATGCCCAAGTTGCGGTCTGTTTGAAATCAGTGGCTCTGCATGCCAGGGCCTATGTGGCTTCGGGATTTTAATTTTAGGGTTTTTTCATGTTTTTAATTAAATTAAGGTTAGCCACCTCATATAAACGCTCTTTTATGTTATTTGAACACACTTTTGCCAATCTTGAGTTTGATATCACTGGGGAGGATTTTCTCAACTTGTTCTTGAAAGAACTTTTGACTTATCAAAGGAGTTGCTAACCTTTGTGGCGTCTTATTTAGCAATCCAGGTTCTTGAGACTTAGCTTCTCAAGGGTTTGGATCTTTTATTCGAATTCTGATCATATTGGCTTTCTTGGGTTCTTATCAATTTAGTTGTTGGTTTTTCTAGCTAGATCTAGAGAGGTTCTCATCATATATGAATGTTATCAAAGTTTCAGAATGAAACAATTTTGCTGAAGGAGCAAGTATATCAAGAGTCAAGATTCTCTTTATTTCTATTTTAAGTTTTAATATGTGACCTAAGCCTTTTTTTTTAGTCATATATTTAATAGAGTTTTAGTGCCACATAAATAATTATCTCACCCCTTGGATTGAACCACATGAATGGGATAGATTTTGATGTCTTGATTTAAGTCAAAATATTGAGTTAAAATAACCTCTCCCAAAATTAATATAGTAGAATATCATTAAATTAATACTCAATAAATTAATAACCTCAATAAAATAATAATTTTTTATCTCTCCCGACTAGAGACCAACATGGTAAATTGATAATTTGATGAACTTATTAGATAATAAATTTCTAAAAACAAAAATCATATTTTTCTATAGGAACCAATTAATACATAAATTAATAATTAATTAATTTCAAGTTAATATATACGATATGTCTATGATGCTTTTGAAAAAGATTTTAGCTTGTTTTTCAGCTTGAAGCCATTGTTGCATTCGATGTGTTATGTTAAGAGAAATATGAGAGAAATTGGCTTAATTATGGGTGGGTATTCGGCTCGATTTGGGTTGAGGCTTTGAAGCTAATTGGGTTGTAATTTAGTTTGGGTTAAAACTAAACCAAATAGTCAACATGATAGGATTAACTAAGCAAATTAAAAATGAATTTTTCAAAATTTTAAATAACTTAACCCTAATTAAAACAAGAAAAAACCCAAAGAAAGCTACTACCTCAATGCCTCCTAACCTAACATGCCGACTGCAACTTGCAAACCTTACCCTCAAAATTTGATTTCCATTTTCCACGACCACTACCCACGTTGCCGCAGTTCTATCCTCTGCACCTTCATTTGCCATGCGAAGGCACTGTACCTTCCTATGAAGAGCAGCATCTCCCTTTACCAAGCGAGGTTGCCTACTATCATTCGTCCTTCAGGCTCGCACCACAGCAATAAATTTAGTTGATTTCCCTACCTTCTTTATTGCTCTCGGTTGTTAATTCATAATTATTTTCTTTGATTAATTTATTTTTTTCTTTAAGTGAATCGTTTTCTTATCTAGTGATCTAACAAGATGCACCTTTCATATTTCATAATCTTAGTAACATGTGAAAACCATACTTCAAACCAGCTGCAAAATTGGTTCTATCTTCTGTAAAATGTCGACGTATCTCTTTGCTTGCATTTTTCTTAAGATTATCAAGTGACGGACACATTTGATCTCGCTTACAAGCATATCACTTAAAATCTTATCTTAATATTATTGTTATTAAGTGTAGAAGCAAGCAAGTAGTGATTCCCACAAAAGATTGTATCCAACAACTAGTTATTAACACAAAAACACATGAAATATACAAAGTGACCCGAAACATTAATTAAATTAAAACCATCTTAACTTTATGAAATTGACTCAAACTTTTTAGATCTAAGGACACACTAAGAAACACGCACACAAAATTTGGGGACATTTGGAATTGATTTGCTATGTAAACTAAATAATTTAAAGTAGAAAATCTGAAATTACATAAAAAACTTCAAAAAGGTTGAAATATAATGCTAAATATGGTTAAGGAATCATTCTTCACCACTAAACATTGGATTTTAGGTCAATTATCAGAATCACTATTTATTTTATTTTGAAAACAACTACTTTAAGATAATTACACGCTCAATTATCTTGATCTTTCCCTTCTTGGCTGTCAAGTAATTTTACTTAATCTTTTTCCAAGAAACAATCTAGAACAAGCTCTTTAGATTTAATTTAATGAAAGCTTTAAAATCAAGAAAGATGTAGGCTAAATCAAGAAACAAATACATAAGCTTGATTTATTTATGTTGAAATTATATTCCTATGCAATCAAACAAAAATATCACATAATCTTGATCATAATCTACTACTTAGTCTAGCTTTTTGACAATTACAAATCAAAACCCTGAACTAGCAACAAATCACCATCAAATTCATCTAATTGGCCACCTAAACAGAAAAAATAGAAATTTTTGAATGTTAAAATCAGTGAAACATAAAATTTTTTGGAGGAAAATGAAGAAATTCTGATTCTAAAATTTTGCTAATAAAAATCCGTGTCTAGGGTTTTAGAATCAACCCTAGCCAATTAAAAAGTACTCGCATATGTTTGAATTATTCAATATCAAATCCATTGAAGAAAATTATCAAAGATAAGGGAAAGAAGCTTATGGATTGAATTATAGCTAGCACAGCCAAATCTTCTCTCAAATTCACCTAGTCCTCTCTTCCTTACTCTCTTCTCTCATTTGGAATTGATTCTTCATTTTACTACTCTCTCTAGAGTGTTTAACTCATTTTCTTTATAAAGAGTTACTATCCAAATCCTTGTAGAACTAGTTGAACTCGTTCTCCTTTTAAAATTAGGTTTTTGAGCCAAGGAAATAGCCCTATATGTCAAAATAACTCCAAAATCTATTTTTATTGTGGGCTCAATTTGGAAATCCAACCAGCCCTTCGAGAATAAATCTTTTGTGGCCCAAATATGATCCTCAATCTTAATGCATATCTAATATAGCTCAATAAAATGGATAAGATTCATCCAAGAAGTAATCAAAATCCATAAAGTCACAATTTAGCTATTCTTCACACCAATTTATAGCTTTTCTAATCATTTTTGTTTTATTAGCTTAAAAGTTCTTATAAAAGATTAATAAAGATTCAAGAAGTTTATGAAAAATATTAAATAATTGCAAAAAAATAAAAATAAAAACTAATATGAAATTAAGCACTTATCAATATTCAATCAAGGTCAAATAAAACTAGTATCTTAGAGCTTCATAAAATCACTATATTCTCTTATTGTACTACCCCTATATTTCATAAAAATTCCTATTATGCACACCATATTTTTAAAAATTAATAAATTATTAATTTATTGATAAGTCATTAATTATTAATTTATTGCTCTATTAATATTTGCTAAATTAATAAACTTTAATATTCCCAAGACAATTAATTTATCGAGATTCTTTTGCCACTTTTGAATATATGATATATCTTAATAAATTCACAATTTTGGATTTAAGAAAACTAATTTAAAGCTAAATATAGAGTCTTAAAAGAGTAAAACCATCAAGGAGATTTTATTTAACGATATTTTAACAATAATTTCTTTTTTTTAAAAAAAAGTAGTTGATGTAAGTAGGCGAGTTTATTCAAATAAACCCCAAGGAAAAAGTAATTAAATAAAGAATATTTTCTTCATTCAATAAATTGTAGGAAGATCCATGTAAAAATAAAACAAAGGATTCTTTTCTTTTACTACTTAAATTATTGTGAAATAACAAACAAATGCAACAACTATTGGACCCTAATATTTTACTACTAAAAAAGTTTTAAAATCTTATATTTTACTACTTTTCGCTAGTTGACCATTAATTAACATATAAAATATTAATTTTACCCTTAAGGAAAAATCTATTAATTATCAATTAAAGTCAATTATTAATTAAATATTTATTATCGTACTAAATAATTTTTCATTCAATTACATAAATTTTAACTTAATTATTATTTTGAGATGTCTGTGATTGTTTGTATGTATATCACGTGTTCATATGTATGTTCGTTTGTTAATTATTTATGATTTGTTAATTTTATTGATAATTAATAATTAATACTAAATTAATATTTAATTGAATGAAAAATTATGGTAATGTATTATAATAAACCTTAGGTTACATTTTTTTTAATGTAAATGTAAATTTTTATTTAATTTTTTGGGCACTTGATGGATGATAATTATTAGATTTTGTTAGAATTTAAGAAATTTTTTCTTAAAATAAGGGTAAAATTGTATTTGAGAAATAAACTGCCGGTAAACCAAAACATTGGAACACGTGTAACATAAAGAAGCCAGCGCCTGCAACGGTGCCTGTCGCGAAGCTCCAGCACTCTCAAGCTTTGAACCCTAAAGTCAAGAATTTACTCAGTCTTAACTGAAAAAAAAAAATTGGAAATTAAAATTTGCCCCCAATTTCTCCCACGCGCCGCCGCGTGCTATCGTACGCGACGCCGTATCGCCAATCATTATAAATCATAACAGCCGGCGAGTATCCGGGCGGGACAAGGATTGTTGAATTTTTTGAAATTAAAAATCGAATCCTCCTGTCCGTTGTTTTTGCTTATTCCCATTTTTTGCAAGGTAATTGAAATTTTTTTTCTTAAATTTATTATCTATAGTGTTAACGTTACATGGTTTATTTCATATTATGTTGCCAGTATTTGCGAAAATGTTATTCGAAATTTACAAATACATGTTGAGAAAAGTTTTGAAAATATTTCTGACTTATTGCAAGACATGAGTGGAATCATGTTCAATAAACGTGTGAATTTTAGATGATTAATTATCAGCAAATAGCTTTCTGTTGTAACATTCTGTTATGGCTACCGAAAGTAACAACCCAGCTTTCTGTTCTAACATTTTTTATTTTTTTTTTATCTTGATGAATTGTTTTAATTTGCATTCAAAGGAGTTGCTGTGTTGTAACCTGGTTTGTTCTTGTACATTTGGCAAGACATGATTGGCTCTGTGCTCTCACAAAAGCCCTCTTTATGATATCAGTAGCCCTTAGCCCATGCTTTAATCTTAGCATTGACAATACTTGTCACCAGTTACTAGCAATGAAGCATTTAAATCCAAGAATTAAATCCAAGAATTGTGTATTTTGACAATACCATACAATTCTGACTGAAGCGAAACAAAATATGATTGATAGATAGTTTTGAGGAAAACGTAACAGAATGAACAGTACATCACCAGCAAATTCATCAATATCAACAACGCCATTAGTTGGAGGAGGAAGTAGCAGCAACAACACTACTACCGATGAATTTCAGTTTCCTTCTGATCTCATCTCCATTCAAGACCGCAAGGATGAAGCTTTACAAGGTTGTGAAACTTTTTATTTTTAGCATCTCTGAGTTATTTTGTTTGCTCTTTTAATTAATGTAAAGCCAAGGTTTCTCACATTGTCTTTTTGGGTTTGGGCTTACCGAATATCTATGAGGGTTTCATAAGCTTTTCCTTAGGATTTTTGATATTTCTGTAGTAATGGAAGTTAATATCATGTCATAGAAGTCTCAGTATTTTTTGCTTTGCAGTTCTGAGATCTGATTTGTTGGCTGCTTTGAATAAGGAAGTTAAATCATTGGATGAAGATAATTGGATGTTTGAAGGACCACGGTCCCGTATCCACCTTATATCAACAGCAGGTTTTTCTCAATCCACCTCTTTATTTTGTTACTGTGATGGCTATGGTTGTATTTTTTTGCTTAGCTTATGTATATTATTATAAGCCTATATGTCATTATTATTTGTGAATACAACTGGTAATAGAAGACTTTGATTCTATAAAAGGAGAAATGTGTCGTTCCGCGACATAATCTTTCTATGGATTGAATCTAAGGTTTGAAAGTGGCCATTTGATGTGAGCCTTGGTACGCACTATAGTAGTATTCTAAATGTTGCTAATGTGGTAATTAGATATATATTAGATTAGAGAATTTAATATCAGATTGTAGCAAGGTGATTGATGAGGTATTTGTGTGATACTTAAAATTGTGGGATTGTTTTATCAGAGAATTAGTGCTTCAAATTATCATATTTCTTGCTATGTAGATTCAGTGGTCTGCCAGAAGCTATGTATGTACACTAGTGGGGTGTTTCCATGTTTGAATAGTTTGAGGTTTATATTATAGCCTCGGCTACTTTTGCAGAGTGTATGGCAGTGACAAAACTGATGGAGGACAAGTTGTTTTGAGGATTAGTTGATCATTCTAAGATCTTGCTAGAGCATGTGACAATATTATGTCAGAGTGCTATTTGTTTTGTTTTGTCAGAGGATTGTCAATGATAAAAATGTTCTATGGCCAAAGAAGATTGAAATATTCTTAAATTGTCTTATGGTAATATATTTTATCAAGTTCTAGAATTACTTAGACTTGATGTGGCCTACCAACAGCATCTAGAGGGCTTAGTGATGATATTTAGAATTGTTCAGAAATAATCATGTGAGCCCAAAATCTCACCAAAATAGAGAGTATTTTTGTTTTGGCTTGTGCATGGAAAATCATAATATTGTGGGAGAAATTGTTTTTTTTCCCCCTCCCTCCTAAGCTTATGTGCACGAGGTTTTATCCCCTCTTGTTTGTGCAAATTATGATGAGACTTCGTTATGTGGAGGGTGAAAAATGTGTTTCTATTGTCTAAAAAATATTTAGGGATCAAATGAAGTTTGAGATTAGGTTGTTTATGCATGGGGGTGCAAGGTCATTGTGACAGTGTGGAAAGATATTATGATTCTTTCTTCCTTGTCTTGTTCTCAAGAGTGGAACCAATCACCTTGCTGTAGATTTAAGAACATCACTAAAAGACTTCTAATTTTCCTTCTAAACTATTTATTTCTTTACTTATGTGACAAATGGATGTGTGAAAAAGTAAGTCCCCTCCCGAAAAACTCTTCAAATAAAAATAAGTTTATATTATTTTAATCAAATTTTTTTCTTCACCAAAATAATAACAATTATAATATTTCTCTCCCTTTAAGAATGATAAGATAAAAAATAGTATGATATTAAATTAAAGGCTCCAAAGGCTCTTCAAATGAGATTCAAATGAGAAGTAATATTTGATTTAAAGAGCCTTTTGGGGATGCTTTAAGCTTATTGGTTGAACCTTTTACTTATTTTTTTTTGGTCTTTTGTGCGGTATCTGTTAGGACCCTGGTAGTTTATTTTAATTTTTTTCCTATTAGGATTAATTTCTTATTGCAATTATGATTTGGGATTCTATTAGATAAAAATTAGGATTGCATTGAACTATTATAAATAAGTGGTTGACAATATTTTTTGAGCAAGTACTAATAAAATTAATTCCAATCCCTGTTAATTCTTCTCTTTTCACACAGAAATTTTAAAATCTTCATTTCTTCTCTCTTGAATTCTCTAATCAAAACCTTGGAACCCTAACATCTGGTATCAAAGCATATCTTTCCTAGTGACCAATTTACTTTTTCCGTTTATCTTGAAATTACAGAACAATTTTTCTTTTCCCCCTAAAATCCTTGTCACTGCAAATCTGAAAATTTGTCAAAATATTTGCCAATGTCCTGTGACCAACTCAGTTTGCTTTTGTGAGTCACCATTCGCAAGCCCAGTCAACCGATCTAAACTTCTCATCAAAATTTGAAGTACTTGTGCAAAAAAATTTATCTCTATAGTGCTTGAACATTGTGTAACTATCTTAAATTGATGAAAATTTTGCAGTCAACCGCTCATAGTAACACTCTAAGGTACTTCTGCAAGACATTCTTGAAGAATTGGGCCGGTTGTGCAAGGAAGCACAACCATCTCCTAGTCCACTTGAAGTTGGGATGTTAGAATGTTGGGACTCCACCAAACAAGAGATAATCATTAGCCAGCATTGTTTCGGGGAGGAGGTAATTCATGTATTCATCGAGGATTCACACTCTTCAATTCTAGGCCTCCACAACCCTGCACCAGACATGACATACTCCACTAGCCCCTTCTTTATTGGGACCAATACTCTCTGCCAATAATATGCCCTCTGCCTTACCTAAAACCTTATCACCAACTACACATGCCGATAGACATTCTACGAAAGTTTGCTTTAACTGTGATGAGCAACTTAAGCCGAAGCATCATTGTAAACAACCTCAGCTATGGCTTTTAGCAGCCGATGTTCCCCTTATCATCAGTCCAATACTTCAGTGGTTTTCATTCTGCCTGGACACTATTTACATTGGAAGCCGCCTGACAACTATCTGAATTGAAAAATTTTGGTTATTAATTCTAGCTAGAAGGCTTGCGCGCAAGCGTGTTTCAAGGGGAATGTTAGGATCCTAATAGTTTTTTTTTTTATTTTTTTATTTTCTTTGCTATTAGGATTATGTTTCCTATTGCAATTATTATTTAAGGTTCTAATAAGATTAGAATTAGGATTGTGTTGAGCTACTATAAATAGGTGGTTCTTATTATGTTTTTTGAGCAAGTAATAATAAAATAAATTTCGACCCCAGTGAATTCTTCATTTTCCCTTTGAATTCTAAAATTCTTCTCTTCTCTCTTAAATTCTCTAATCAAAACCCCAGAATCACAACAGTTTCCTTTTTAATTTATATTTTTCCATTGCGTACTACGTGAGGGCATTATTTGATTCATGCTAGGGAATTTTTTACTGTTTCTGCCTGCCACATTTTCGACATATTGTCTCGACTATGTTCAGTGCAACACTGTGAACTATTTATGTTTAGTGCAGCACTGTGAACTATGTTTTAAATCCATTTCATGTTAAAGCATGCTTTTTTCAAACATTGAGGCCTTTCCACCAGAGTATTCTTTGTAATTAATAATTGCGTCTTCTTTTCAGGTAGAAGTTATAATAGAATGAGTGTTAGGCATCACCTTCTTTTATGTTGAATCTGCTGATTATTACATGTTACTTTGCATAATGGTCAGTGATGTGCTTCCAAGAAATGGAGCATCATTCATAAAGTAGCATGGTTATGGTGGTTCAGACTGTTGGTTTAGGCCTGTAGAACCAACTAAAATCAGGGAGATATTCAAGAATATATTCCGTGAAAAAACAGAGGGAGGTAGGGTGGTTTAGACAAGTCAGTGTAGATGTTTTAAGCTCAGTATTTACAGCTGTAAAGGCTCGGAGTATGAGAGAATACTCATAGCTTACTCTATGTAATGTAAAATAAGGGATGCCTTTGTAATGTTCTTTTGTGTGAGCATTGTCAAAGGTTTTTTATATGCAAAACTAAGTAATCAGTATTTGGAATATACTGTATGCAAAACCAAGTACTATATCAACTCTTCCTTTAAAATCAAAAGTCTTTTTCCAAATTATCATGCCTGGCTGAATTACCGGTACTAGCCTTCCTTGTAAGTTAATCCACATCCCTACTCAAAATTAGGTTGTTTAATTTCTTCTTCACCAGCTTTTTCAACATGGTGAGCTTATGTTTATTCCTTTGGGTGGCCTCGCGTTTTAGCTATTTCAGGTCTTTTATTTAAATTAATATATTTCACCTACTGAATGGTTTTATTTGTTCACTCTTTTGCAGCATGTAAATAAATGTGATACATGATTTCTGGCATCTGAAGCTTGTCTTGTTGTTGATTACTGTTCCAACTCTATAATTCCCATATTTCATCGCTGCAACTTTATCTTCTATCCCTTCTGATGTTATATAAATCAGATGGTTGTTTGCTGTAATGGATTCCATTTTAGGTGGTTTTCTGAACAAGCAGTTGGAGACAGCAAAGAGTCGGAACTTGGCCCAATCAAAAGTTCTTTGATAATCCATTTCTTCTGTAAAACGGTTATTCGAGTTGGTATCAGTGCTTATTCAATTGTAATTTTGATTTTGACCATTTTCAATTTCTTACAATGTTAATGGTTCTAATAAAAACAAAGTAATCAAGATGTTTGTTTCTTAAACTTTAGAATTTGTTGTCATAATATTGATTTTGCGCTATGGTCTGCATGGCTAAAGCTGCTGTAAAATGAAGAACTGGCCAGTAGAGAGATTCATGATGCGACCAAGAAAAACCATTGCTACAAATTACAGCCACCTAAAGTGTAGAGAGATTCATGATGCGACCAAGAAATAACCGTTACTACAAATTACAGCCGCCAAAAGTTTTGCCGTTTCAGTCTGGTTACGTAGTTTCTAATTCGGTAAATTTTAAGTCCTCCAAACAACTTGTCATCAAGCTACAAGACTTACATGATGCAGTTTCCGGCATCTCCAGCCTCTCTCCGAAGCAATAGCACATATCAACGCCACCAAGTCCGGCTTCTCCACCAAACCTATCAAAGGATAATGACCCACCAAATACTCCAAAACCACATTTTGAAGCAGCCAAACATCAGCTGGAAATCCATAATCCCTAGCCCATCTTTCAGAATCAACCCTTTTAGGAAAATCTATTAATGGTTATCATATTGAAATTGTAAGCACAAATACTGTAAAAACATTAAATACATATTAGAGAAGCTGTGAAGCCTACTCAACTAGGTGTATTATAATTACAAGCTAGGTATAAAGATCAAAGTTCATGTAGATCTAGAATATGCATATGTCCCCATGCATGCTATTGTTGCTTCACTACATTATTATTATTTTCAAGTGGATTCTAATTTTTTCATTCCCTTCTTTCGGGGAACACGGTCTTTGAAACCAAGTGGTCTAGCACATTTTTGGCATGTAAAGATAAATCATTAACTGCATTTACACTTAATTTTTCAGTAGGGAAATCACCCAGGTTGGTGTATTAATAGCAAAATGTGAATTTGTTACTTTTGCTATATTTTTGCCGCTAAATTTCTTCAAAATTACGCCTTATTTCCTCCTTTAGGCTTTCATCTTTTTTCTTCCCCCTCATGGTGTGGTTACTTTTGTTGTGGTTACTTTTGTTACTCTTGATATTATGGGGTTGCTTATCTCTGTTTAGTTTTGCTCTATCTCTTGTGAGAGCCCCTTTTTATTAAAAGACAGAAAAGAAATGATTTAAGTTGGTTACAACAGATTTCTTACTATAAATACTAGCAAAATTTGCATAGGAATTTCGGCTATGCAGCGATATAAATAATTTAGGTTGATGCAGTAGATTCCTAATTGTAAACCAAACAACTTTAAAATTATTCTAAATCTTTTTTTAATTAAAAGTAACTTTTTCCCTTTTCGTAAAAATTTCCTTAATTAATATTATCATTGATGCTATCATGGCATATATAGAGTATATAAATGTTAGATAATTTTTGAAACTTAATCTTAAATATGCCCTTTTCACCAAATAAAATGATCAACAAAGTCAACAATGTTATAACAATAAGAGGGTTTGAATGTATTATAAAATATGAAGAAAGTTTTGCTTGATTTCACCAAATAATCAATCGGAATTATGACATTTTCCCTATAAACTAAGATATGTAAAATTTGAGTATGGACATTTTCTTGGCTTCTAATTGATGACTAAATTAATTAGACTTTAAGTCTCATTAACATCCCTACTTTTATATATTTAAGTCCCTTGTGATTTAATTATGTGTGTTTTGTTTGATACTAACTGTGGCGGAGATACGGTAAGTGGCGTTGTTAGACCTGAGCAATGATAACAGAGTCATCCTTTGGACCAGTAGTCCACATGCTCGGTGTTGTACAAATTTTGTTGAACTCGCAAGCGCACGAATCTATTGTAGAATAGATCAATGGTGTCGAGTGTTGATCCCACGAGGAGGTGGATTTTAATTAGGTGTAAAATTAATTTTGTAAGTGGATGATTGGATTTATAGGGAAATTGATTTAAACTATGCTAGAATTTAAATTGGAATAGCGGAATTAAATTGAACTGGAAACTACTATAATAACGTGCTTGGGTACCTGGATCCATATCAACATGCACTATGAGCTAAATATTCCTTATTAATATCAATTAAATCATGAGAGGGGAATCCACACCTCATGAACCACTCTAATTAATATGGTGCTAAGGGCTTATCGTGCCAAATAATAATAACAACCTTATACTAAGGTGTCGGTGAAACCAGGGCGGTAACTAGACAAGATTATTATTATTTGTCGACGAAAAATCAAAACCTCCACAGAAATTAGAGGGGAAGAGAAAATAAATTTACCAAATAAAGCCCATGACACATGTTGAGACTTCACCTTCAACCCAAGCTTGAAAGAAAATTAGCTACTCATAATTGAATTAAGGGTAAAATGGAAATTTATTAAAATACATAGAACATACAAGATGGAGAAAGAATTACAGAAAATTAAGCTCAAAAATAGATTCAGGGGTATCAAATTAGAGGGGAGAGGCTCCCTTTTTATAGATACATTGAGTAAATCATCGCCATCGGATTAAAAACATTTTGGACGCACAGGATTGTGCCACGTCATTAGTCAATAGTACGCGGTTTGACCACGAGTTTGACCACGTGGTTTGAACAGTGTTGTAAACAATACTCATGAACAGTACCGCACATGTGAATATTACCGTACGTGTGAACAGTGTCATTTTTCCTTTTATACTCCTCTTAAGGTTTTCGACTGTCATGAGTTCAAAACTGACGTTCGTTTTACTATCCGATATCTCGTTCATTGTGAAATGACCATGATGCCCCTAAAAAATGCTTAATTAAAACAAGACACTCATAATTAAATAACAAGAGACTTAAATAAATCAAATTAAAGATGTTAGTGAGACTTGAATTGTAAAATGACGATTTTCTCCTTTATAAATATACATTTTCTAACACTTAACACACCCTCCAATCAGCTTATTGCTAGTCCCTAGCAAATAAAGCGAAAACAAAATTCAAATCCAAAATGATTTTTTTTTTAAAACAATGGTGTTTATTCAATCAGACTAATGATAACAATCAAATAAAATTTTAAGCATTATCTCCAGTCTAAAGAAATATCACACCCACATCAACCATCCACATGAATCAACCTAGTTGATTTTGTCACAGCTACTTTAAAAAATGACATGTCAAACCCCGAAATCTCACCAGTAGTAGTGATACTCTCACAAAGAAACTAAACCCAAGAAAAATAGTCATTATAATGAATGGTAAATTGAGAGAAAAATAATAAGGAAGTAATATCATACGCTCTCACCAAAATGAAAGAAATACACCCACAACTTAGAAATAACACGATCTCAAGTCAAACAAAATGCCAGTCAACCCAATTTACTTACTTATTTTTTTCTCTTTTTTTTTATGCACCACTACATCTTTTTAGCCCATATAACTAGCTTCTACTTCAGACTATAGTTCTCTAAAATTAAGAAGGACTTTTATTAGGATGTAACATAGGCTAGGGACATGGCTAACAAAGAAAGGAAAATAGAGAAAACAAAATATATGTTTGAGAAAAACAATATCTTTTGGAAACTAAAAAGTGCATTTCACTTATTTATTATTGCATTATATCTCTCTCTTTTTTGTTTTTTCTCTTTTTTTTAAAGAACTTTGTTTTCTTTTTTTCTTTTTTTTTCTTTCTTTTTTTCTTCTTTTTTTTTGTATTGCACAACTTTATTAAATAAAACAATTATTTATATTTTTCTTAAACATGAATAGGTGTTGGAACTTATAAGATATCGGGTAATACTCCAAATTGGAGTGGGTAAAAATGATAAGTTGACAAAGAAATTTTTTTTTTTAATAAAAGGCTCAAAATGGCTAACTATGGATATATCACATAAGGGATGGGTAGAAAGGCTCAAACGGGTCAAAGATGGCCTTTCTATCATCTTTTAGAGCTCTAAATAATCTTCCATATCTACTAATTAAATGGACATTCAGATGTAGCAACACACTTTTTTTTTAAAGTAATTTTTTTTAGAGAGTTGATTCAAAAGAATATAGAGATCGTATATAAAATAGTAAACTGCTAAGTTGTATGAAAAATGGGTAAAAAGGGTTACTCTCCAAGAAAAATAATAGGCTCAAAAGCTCAATTGGTATTCATTATGACATGTCAATTCTTTCAAACAACTCATATTTATCTTCGACATCAACATGTAGAATAGCAAACATAGTGTAACATCACTCAAGACCAAAGATAATACAAATACTAAAATTCGAAATTCATCATATCATCTAAAAATAAAAACAAAATCACACTATTTTTTTTTAAACAACATTTTACCCCCCAACCTATTCTAAACATGAAAGGAAAATATGCATGCAGAAATGTGAAAATGATGTAGAAAAACTAATTGGAAAAGTTACACTTAAAATGATAGAAAAAGAAAATAATTTTTTTTTAACTAAGAAGATGTGTTTCTAGAGGCACTACACTCTATATTCAGCCATTTTCGACTCAAAAATTTGAAAACGCATAATTATAAAGGAGAAGTCAAAAAGAAAAAGTTAGAAAGATCCCAAATTTTTTTTTTAACTTCCAAACTAAGAAGATCGGACAAAAAATTAGTAAAAACTTAACCAACATTCCACAATTGTCAACTATCCCCTCCCCCCAACCAAAACGAAACATTGTCCTCAATATTTTAAAGGAAAGAAGTAGAGTTTAGAAGACATCACCTGGGTAGAGCAACACAGAATAAAATATTTACAGGCGGAGAATTAAATCTAATTTGTACTTCTTACTGCAGCTACTGTTACCATCGTTATTTGTACACTCCAACACCACGGTCCTGGAATCTGGCTCTGGTCGATAAGCTTGTAATAAATCAAATAGATCATTAGCAGTGTGAGTACAAATAAAAATTTTTTTCACTGTGGAAGGAATGAAGTAGTTTTTTATTGCATGGTTAAGAAATGCGATAAAGCCATCATAAAAGTTATTGACATTTAACAAACCGATGGGTTTCTAATGAATGTGCAGATAGGCTCAAGATGCTAAAGTGATAAGTGCCTCTAAAGTTGCAAGATCTTCTGGTAAGAAAATAAAAGCATCAGCATGATTAAGCATTTCAGTTATTCTTTCTTGCATACCTGAGACAACTAACTCTTCTTCAGTTTGTAAGTCAGACAAACAGTTTAAAGGTTTTAGGGCTTGTGGTATGATGCCTAACATTTGACTTCCTCTAACAAAAGTAGCTTCTGAGACCAATTTTGATAACCCTCGGTTACCTCCTCCATATACCAAGTGTAATTTTCTCTCGCTATGCTTCGACCAAGATCTATGGTTGCCTCAACGAACTCTTTATATTTACCATAGTTAAATCCAGAAAGCATACAAATGTTCTTGAATTATATATTGGGAGTCGCTGCCATTGAGATACTTCTCAAAAACAATTTGTAAGTGCAAACGAAAAGAATCATATTTAAGCATCTTGGCGGCAGTGCGTCACAACTGTGAATGAGGTATCATGTCTATGTCAATTAATCGTGTAATGCACATGGCTCGAGAGTAAAAAAAGAAACAGTAAAAAGGAAAAGCAAACAATGATAAAATAAAATTATTAAAGACAATAATGCAAATGGTAAAACAACAGTGAAATAAAATAACAGTGAAGTAAAAGGATATTTACAGGTAGTTGCGACTGTGGCTCACATCTTCCTCTGATTTTATGTCCAGAAACAGCTTCAACGCCCTCTATGGGTCGAGGATAGGCTTCCCATCCAGTTTTCTTATAAACTGGCAAACATGGTCGTTTATAGTCAGATTCCCGAGACTGTATCGTGAATGCTCTTTCTGGAATAATGGCCATAACTGGAGAATCGCTCCTTGTACATATCCATTGAGATGTGTTTCAAGAGACAAAAGGATATTATCCAATGACTCCTTATTCAAGCCATCCCTAATGAATTGAATCTTATATTCTCTGTTATCAGACACCATTCCTAAAGAACATCATTTTTTTTCGCATATCATTCTAGCACACTTATGACAAGCAACAGAAATTCTCCGAGCTCTTCACTTTCTTGCGTAATTTTCTTTACCACAACCAGGCATGTATGCAATAAATTTAGGAGGCAACTCACCTGCCAAGCGTACTTTGGCCTCGATTAACCAGTGGATATCAGCAGGTATGTTATTCCTCATGAGCAATCGCATGCATTCGACCGAGCTTTATAGATTGTAAGGAGGGCATTCTGAGGAAGTGAAGGGAATCGGTTGTGAAGCTTTTCTAAAATCCCATTGTTGTCCATTCTTTGGTCTCAGAATATCAGTTATTATGGGAAACTGAAGTAACCGACTTGATTGTCATGGAGTACCGTTATCCACCACTTGACCGGGGTGACAAACTAAAACACATAAACTAAAACACACAAACAGAGTAACAAACAAAAACACACAAAGAAAATCATAATCGTCCTCTGATGGAATTTTCCTCAAGCTCCAACTGGATGTTTTAGACACTTCTCTCAATGTCTCTAAGTTGACTTTCTAAATCCTCAACGTGGGATATTAACTCTGTTGGTTGTAGCTTCCAAATACGATGTGTTTTACAAAATCATATCTGATCTCTGAGATAAGATTAGACACGTTGAAGTCGTCTAAGGATGTTCAAGATTATCTGTCTCATGATTAAAAGTGATAAAAGAAAACTTAATGGTTAAACAAACACACTTATACACAAATAATTTCAATTAGCAGAAGATAGTAAAAAGAAAGAAAAAATCAAATCACCGAAAAGACAAAAATCTCAATTCAAATGTGGTGGGTCACTCAAATTTATTTCGATGTCCTCTCTATGTGGTTGGTATTCTAGATATGGTTTTAATCTTTAACCATTAACTTTAAACGTGACATCGTTCTTTGGGTCCTTAATTTCAATTGCCTTATGTGGAAAAATAGTATGAATAATAAAGGGGCCAGACCATCGAGAACGCAACTTACCTAGGAATAGGTGCAAACGAGAATTGAATAAAAGTATTTTCTAACCTGGAGTGAAATATTTTCTCATAATTTGCTTATCATGAAAGACTTTCATTCGCTGCTTGTAAACCTTGGCATTTTCGTATGCATCGTTGCGAATTTCTTCAAGTTCTGCCAGCTGTAATCGTCTTTCTGAGCTAGCTTGCTGCATGTCAAAATTGAATTTCTTGATGGCCCAGTACGCACGATGCTCGAGTTCCACAGGCAGGTGGCAAGCTTTTCCATACATTAGCCTGTAGGGTGACATCCCAATTGGGGTCTTGAAAGCCGTTCTATATGCCCATAACGCGTCATCCAGTCTTAATGACCAATCTTTTCTGTCTGGCCTCACCGTTTTTTCTAATATGTGCTTTATTTCTCGATTGGAGATCTTAAATTGGCCACTGGTTTGCAGATGATACGGGGTCGCCACTTTATGAGTGATAGAGTACTTTGTCAAAAATGCTTTGAATGATTTGTTGTAAAAATAGGTACCACCATCACTGATTATTGCTCGACGGAATCCAAAGCGTGAAACAATATTGCTTTTCAAAAACCCTATCACCACTTTATGATCATTGGTTCTGCATGAAATTGCCTCTACCCGTGTCGATATATAATCAACAGCAACCAATATATATTGATGGCCAAAAGAAGCGGGAAAGGGCCCCATGAAGTCGATACCCCACACATCAAAAATCTCAACCACTAAAATTGGATTTAGTGGCATCATGTTCCTTCGTGTAATGCTCCCCATTCGTTGACACCTATCATATGAAGAGCAAAAGCTGTAAGCATCTCGAAATATAGTTGGCCAATAAAAACCACATTATAAAACTTTTGTCGCTGTTTTCTTAGCGCTGAAATGTCCTCCGCAAGCTTGTTCATGGCATAACGAAAGGATGTTCTAAAATTCATTTTCTGGGACACATCGTCTAATAATTTAATCTGCACAATACTTGAACAGATAGGGGTCATCCCAAAAAAAATTCTTTATTTCCGCAAAGAATTTGGCCCTGTCTTGCTTGGTCCAATGCTCTGGAAGTTTACTTGTAACAAGATAATTAACGATATCAGCATACCAAGATAATACTTCCACACTCATTAGTTGCTCATCCGGAAATGACTCATTCAATATTAAGGGTTCTGTTATTGTGTCAAAATGGGAGACGAGGGAGATGGTTAGCCACAACATTTTCTGTCCCTTTCTTATCTTTGAATTCCAAGTCAAACTCCTGCAAAAGCAACACCCAACGAATTAATCTAGCTTTTGCATCTTTCTTTGTGAGAAGATATTTCAGAGCAGTATCTGTGAACACAATAATTTTACAACCAACGAGATAAGACCGAAATTTTTCTAATGCAAATACTACTGCTAGCATTTCTTTTTTAGTAGTTGAATAGTTCAACTGTGCATCATTTAATATCATACTAGCATAGTAAATAACATGGGGAATTCGATCAACTATTTGTCCTAATACTGCTCCTACTGCATAATTAGATGCATCACACATGAGTTCGAATGGTAAACTCCAGTTTGGTGGCTGAATGATGGGTGATGACATCAACAATCGCTTTAGCTTTTCAAATACTACAAGACATGAATCATCAAAGACAAAATGTACATCCTTAGCAAGTAAATTGCATAAGGGTCTGGAAACTTTGCTAAAATCCTTAATGAAATGTCTATAAAAACCAACATGCCCAAGGAAAGATCTTACTTCTCTGACTGTTTTAGGTGGAGGAAGATTGGAAATGAGATCCACCTTGGCTTTGTCAACCTCAATACCTTTGCATGAAATGATGTGACCTAGAACTATACCTTGTTTTACCATAAAATGACACTTCTCCCAATTTAAGACCAAAATTTTCTCGATACATCTCTGTAAAACTTGTGTTAGATGATGTAAATATTGATCAAATGAGTCACCAAAGACAGAAAAGTTATCCATAAAGACTTCAAGGAATCGTTCAACCATATCAGAAAAAATGCTTAACATGCATCGTTGAAATGTAATAGATGCATTACATAATCCAAACGGAATTCTCCTATATGCAAAAGGGCAAGTGAAAGTGGTTTTCTCTTGATCTTTTGATGTTATGGGAATCTGATTGTATCTTGAGTAGCCATCTAGAAAGCAATAAAATTCATGGCCTGTTAATCTATCAAGCATTTGATCAATAAATGGTAAAAGAAAATGGTCTTTACGTGTGACAGAATTTAACTTTCTATAATTAATGCATACACGCCATCCTGTAGTTACTCTAGTGGGTATCAATTCATTATCAGCATTAGTAACTACTCTGACTCCTGACTTTTTAGGGACAACTTGTACAGAACTGACCCATGAACTATTAAAAATTGGGTAAATGATACCTGTATCTAATAGCTTAAGGACTTTCGTTCTAACAACTTCTTTCATGTTAGGATTTAACCGACGTTGCATTTCCCTTGTAGATTTAGCATTTTCATTAAGATCAATGTAATGCATGCAGTCTACTGGGTTTATACCTTTTATGTCTACTATGGTTCATCCTAATGCTCTTTTGTGCTCTTTTAAAACATCCAACAACTTACATTTTTGTTCATCATTTAGGGATGATGAGATGATTACCGGTAGAGTGCTTTCTTCTCCCAAGAACGCATATTCCAAAGTGTTGGGTAATGGTTTGAGCTCGAGTTTTAGTGGTGATTCTGATGATGGAATGATTTTCTTCTCTGATGGTGCTAGTTGTTCAACTCTTGACTTCGATTTATTAGTATCCATAGATGGTGCTGAGTTAAGTAGGGCGTTGACCTCATCGACTGATCTGTCAATATCAAAATCCAAACCAAAGTGAGTTAAACATGTTTGTAAAGGGTCATCACTAAGGTTTGAAACAAAAGTATTATCAATTAATGCTTCTATTAAATCCACATCAACAATTCCGTCATCTGCATTGTGAGGTTGTTTGGCAATGTTGAAGATATTGAGCTCCATGGTCATATTACCGAAAGACAACTGCATATTTTCAGTCCTGCATTGAATGTGAGCATCCGCAGTTGCTAAGAAAGGTCGGCCTAGGATAATGGGGATGTGCTTCCTTGAATCCTGGATTGGTTGAGTGTCAATTATAATGAAATTAACAGGAAAATAAAACTTGTCTACCTGGATAAGCACGTCCTCCACAATACCACGAGGTATTTTCGTGGATCGATCTGCAAGCTATAACACCACTGGAGTTGGGTGTAATTCTCCCAATCTAAGTTTCACGAATACTGAGTAAGGCAACAGATTAACACTAACTCCTAAATCCAACAAAGCATTCTCAGTTGTGTGGTTCCCTATACTACAAGAAATAGTGGGGGAGCCTGGGTCTTTACATTTTAGAGGAATTTTGTGTTGGAGTATAGAACTAACATTTTCTGTTAAAAAGGCTTTTTTTTTAACGTGAATATTTATCTTTTTAGTACAAAAGTCTTTAAGAAACTTGGCATAAGATGGAACTTGTTTTATTGCATCAAGTAAAGGGATGTTAACACTTACCTATTTGAAGACTTCAAGAATCTCACCTGTAGATTTTCCCTTCTTTCCTTTAGCTAACCTCTAAGGAAATGGAGCTTTAGGAACATATTCCCGTGGGTTGGTTTCTTCTTTCTCCTCCGGTGGTGAGTCTTCAACATTCACAGGTATAATTTGATTTTCTTTTGTCTCTAGCATCTCCACTTTGTTGTCGACTTCTTTTCCTTTTCGCAACGTCATAACAACTTTGACCTCTCCATGCTGTTCTGGTGAACTGGTACTTACTTCATGTACTTCTTTAGGATTAGGCACTGGTTGACTTGAAAATTTACTTTTCTCAACAGTTATTGCCAAATTTGAACTGAAGAAGCAAGTTGTCCCACCATCTTCTTGAGGCTTGAAACAGATTGGGGTTGTGAGTTGAAGCCTGCTCTCATTTCATTCCGTAGTCCCTCAATAGTGCGGTTCTGTTGCTCAATCGTAGAGTGAGTAACATTCTTGAAATTCTGAAATGCATCTTCCCATGGTCTAGGTTGAGAGTAGTTCTGGTTCTGATTGTATGGTCTAAATGATGGTTGAGAGGCTTGAGGAACTTGAGGAATTTGTTGTATTGGTGGAGCTGGAGCTGCTGGTCCATTCTATTGGAATCCTTGAGACTTAGAAAAATTGGTTTGGTCTCTCCATCCAGGGTTATATGTGTTGGAGTATAAGTTGTAATTTGATGGCTTTCTCATGACACCGATTGCATTGGCTTGATCTGAGTATGAGTCATGATCACGTGGTTCTGTTGAATTAGCAGTCGTCAACGATGCTATTTGTCGAGAAAGACCTTCAACCATCTCTTTGATTTCTTTAATTTTCGAACTTGACTAGCCAATGTGAACCTCATTCACTCCTTTAATTCTTCTAGTATTCCTGAGAGATCGATTCCGTATTTGGGAATTATCTGCTTCTCACTGGAAAAACTCCCAAATCTCTTATGCACTTTTTGACATTAGCTCTTCTCCACTTGTTGCCATTAGACATTCTTGCACATTTGGCAATAATCCCTCTAAGAAGTATTGACATTGGTGTCATTTCTCGTACCCATGATGTGGACACTTCAAGAGTAGCCCATTGAATCGCTCCCATGCTTCGAAAAACTGCTCGTCTTCTCTCTGTGTGAACTCTGAAATTTCCCAGCGAATAGCATTGGTTTTATGCACTGGGAAATATTTATTCAAAAATTTTGTTACCATTTGTTCCCATGTTGTAATGCTATTAGCAGGTAATGTATTGAACCATGAACGAGCTTTATCCTTTAAAGAAAATAGGAATAGTCTAATTTTAACATTTTCGTCTAAAAAAATTCTCGTATTTAAAAGTTTGACAAATAGTATGAAAATCATTCAGATGATTATATGGGTCCTCATTTTCTAAGCCATAGAATGTTGGGAGATAATTTAGCACACTAGGTTTTAGCTCAAAACTCCTAGCAGCTACATTTGGGTATCTTATGCAAGATGTGCTCAAATTAGCTAAGGGACTAAAGTAATCCTTAAATGGCGCCTCTTGTGGTTCTGGTTGTTGGTGTTGCAAATCTATTTCAATTCTATTTTTAAATGCTACGTGTTTGTGTGTGTGAAGTGTTTTTTCCAATTCAAGGTCTATAGGCTCAAGATTGGGTAATAATAACCATGCATGCAAAGAAAGAAAAAAATGAGAACAAAACAAATAAAAAGAAAGAAGAAGTAGAAATTACGATACTAACCTTATTACGCTGTTACAACATTTCTATAAAAAAAAATACACTAAAATAAATACGTGAAATAAATTAACAAAATAAATGAAAAATTACAAAGAAAGAAAAAAACAACATGAAAATTAAATTACAGAAATTTAAAGAAGAGAGAAAAAAATTGTTACCTAGAAAATGTAAATTCACTTCTTTTTTTTTAAGGAAAAAAAATTATAAGGAAACAACTAAAATAATAATAATAATAATAAATTATTTACAAAAATTAATTCTACAAATTAAAATACTTACCTCCCCGGCAACGGCGCCAAAAACTTGTTGTGCAAATTTTGTTGAACTCGCAAGCCCACGAATCTATTGTAGAACAGATTAATGGTGTCGAGTGTCGATCCTACGAGGAGGTGGATTTTAATTAGGTGTAGAATTAATTTTGTAAGTGAGTGATTTGATTTATGGGGAAATTGATTTAAACTATGCTAGAATTTAAATTGGAATAGCGGTATTAAATTGAACTGGAAACTATTATAATAAAGTGCTTGGGTATCTGGATCCGTATCAACATGCACCATGGGCTAAATATTCCTTATTAATATCAATTAAATCATGAGGGGGGAATCCACACCTCATGAACCACACTCTAATCAATATGGTGCTAAGGGCTTATCGTGCCAAATAATAATAACCTTATACTAGGGTGCCGGTGAAACCAAGGTGGTAACTAGACAAGATTATTATTATTTATCGACGAAAAGTCATCAGTCAACAGTACGCGATTTGAACAGTGTTGTGAACAGTACCCATGAATAGTACCGTACATGTGAATAGTGTCGTACGTGTGAACAATGCTATTTTTCCTTTTATGCTCCTCTTAAAGTTTTTGACTGTCCTGAGTTCAAAAGTGACGTCCGTTTTGCTATCCGATATCTTGTTCATTGTGAAATGACTATGATGCCCGTAAAATACATAAAATACTTAGTTAAAACAAAACACTCATAATTAAATAACAAGAGACTTAAATAAATCAAATTAAAGATGTTAGTGAGACTTAAAGTGTAAGATGACGATTTTCTCCTTTATAAATATACACTTTCTAACACTCAACACTCGGGTTTCCAGCCGATATACCGAGACACTCCATAGAGGTTTCTTGCAACTGACATACCTCCAAACTAAGATCTTAGACAACCCTAAAAGACATAGACTCTCTTGTTCTTTTAGTCTAAAGACAGGGTTATGTCTGTTTTCTTAGAACAAAGGGTTCAAAGAAAAAACTTAAGAGGAAGCTGACTTAACATTCTGACGTACAGGATCCTTATCAAAGGCAAGTGCAGGGTATACTAGCACGAGATAGATAATAAACAGGGTAAGATTTCTTCGCCTTAAAGTCCTAAGATACTTGAAAGGATAGAAAGGAAGATTTAGTTATCCATGATAGAGAATAGGAGAGAAAATTATTCATAAAACACTCTATATCTTTATTCATTGAAAGACTCTCCTTATATAGCGAGGAGAGATACCAAAGCTTTTTGAAAAGCTTGGCATACTTTTTACAAAGGTAAGTGGGGCTTACTGATAGTGGTCTGCAAAGAAAAACATAAAAGCACTCATAATTTCATGAGGATAAAAAAACTTTAGAAAAAGTAAAGATAAAGCTAAAGCTTTTAATTATTACAAGATGACAAAATAGATTAAAATGAAATAGCTGCATCTGAGGAGGAATCTATGTCATCTGGATCACGATCTGGATCCTTGTCTTTTCTAAAAAAATTTTCTGGATGAGAACATCCTGAAACATATGGCTAAGAGCAGTATTGTGCTTTTGTTGTTATGGTCGGTATCTTGGGTGGAAAAGCTGGTTGAGGGAAGTTTTTAGGTTGTGATGAAAATAGTGGATACTGGGAAGAGGATGTTTCGGGGAAATCACGTGATGTTGATGGTACTAGAGTAAAATCCATATAAGGATCTTGGGAATCCTAAAATAGAAAGTCAGTGTAATCTGGCTTTTCTTCTTTTATGATAATTCCACGATTTGGAGGTTGAGAGTAGAGGGATGGTGTGGGAACCATGAACATGTCATGTTTTGGTCCAAGAGATGTGTGAAGTATTGTGGGTTGATATAGAGAGATGTGGTTAAGTTCCAAGAGAAAATTCTTTAAACTAGTTTTGATCTAGAAGTCCTATTCAAGACATGCGATGTAGGGAACCGTGATCCATTCATATGATTGTTCCTGTGTCTAAAAATCTTTGGTGTGCGAATGTTGGAAATATGGACGATGGATGATGAAGACAGAAGTAAATTGTTTGCCTTCATAATCTTGAAGAGGAAATACCATTTTTGTTGCATGCAGAACAGTAAGGCACCAGGTATACCAAAGTTCATCTTTGGTAATATCCCGATGAGTTGTGATTACTAATCCTGTAAGAATGAGGTGATCAGGATGAAAAGAAGGAAAAAACGTAGGTTCTTTATTCATCATATAAATGTTCATAAAAAACCTAAAGAGGAATTTTTTGGAGAAATCCTGAATCTGATGGGGTGAATGAAAAGTCATATTGAGAGGGAAGGATTTTTGGGTAAGGGCTGTTTTAGGAAGTGAACTAGCCATGGATATGATCGGAAAGGATATCTGAGAAGTAATACAAAGAAGTTGAAGAGATTTTGATTTTAGAGGTCTGGAATGAGGTTGTGTTCTCTTTTTATATGTTGCACATGGAAGTCATATCTTGAAAACCATTCTTTAAGCCTAAGAAAAAGTTTTTATGGAACGACTTTTTGCTTAAAGTTTAAGATATTGGGGAATGCTGATTTATCTAGTCTGACTAAGAATCTATAGCCAATTAAGTGAAATTCAAACTTTTTGATACCATTTTTTACGACTAAGATCTCTTTGTAGACTGTATGATAGTGCTTTTGTGTGTTAGGGAATTGTCCACTTCCATGAGCAATGAAATGCTCTTTTCCGTTGCATTGTTCAAGGACGATGGCCCCCATGACTTATCACTGGCATCTATTTGCAAGATTCGTTTGCCATCTATGATTAACTTTAGAGGTGGCGGATTTTGTGCTATCTGCTTTAATTGCTTGACAGCTCTAGTGTAGACATCTGACTAAGATGGTGGATTCTTTTTTAGAAGTGTAGATAATTAGGCGGTGTAATAACTGACATGTGACAGGAATCATGGATGTAATTGATAATGCCAAGGAACTGTTGAACTCGCTTTTTGGTAAAGTCACTTTGTGGAAAGTAAAGTAACTTTTGTGCAATATGGGGTCCAGGTTGATAATATCCGTCTTGGATATTCATGCCAAGAAAGTCAATAGATGTTGTTGCGATTGTGCTTTTCTTGTCGGAGATCATGATTCCATGCTGCTGAATGATTTGAAAAAACTATTGGAGTAAGTGGTGATGTTCTTCATCAATACTTGAAAAAATAATTAAATCGTCAATATAAATAAAGGTGTTATGAAGGATAGGTTGGAAGATTGTGGTCATGGTTTTTTGGAAAATAGATGGAGCTATTTTGACACTAAAATGGAGGACTGTCCATTGGTAATAGGCATTGGGGATACATAATGCAGTTGTGTATCGTTCAGAAGGATGAATACCGAGTTGCCAAAAATCGAATTTTAGGTTAAATTTTGAAAAGATTTTGGCGTTTTTGAGGTGGATGAAAAGGGTTTGCCTGTTAGGTAAAGGAAATTTGTGGTCTTGGAGAAAATTATTGAGTGGCTGATAATTAATGACCAATCGTTTTTTCCCACAAAGGATTTCAGACTTTTTTCAACATAAAAGGCTTGGCAAGCCCATTGAGAATTTGTGGGCTCAATAAGGCCTTGTTTTAACAGTTGGGCACATTCTTGTTAGGCCAAAATGAGGTCTTGTGGTGTCATACCTATGTGGGTGGCTTTGGTTAGGTAACCTAATGAAGAAATCTGGATTTTTCCACAATGGATTTGGGTGAGTAAAAAGATTGTGATTTTCAGGACAAAACTTTCGAATTTGGTTTGTGATGGACTGGTATGAGGGTGGTGGATTGACTAAAGAATAAATCTTTAGAACATTGGTGAAGAGTTTGATCATAGATCTGTAACGAAGACCTGAAGAGGTAATTTGGACATGTTTTGCTAGATGTTGGACGTCGAATCCTATGAGAAGATCTTTATTTGGTAAGGATGAACCAGTCAATTTCATCCAAACAACACAATTTGGGAATTGGTGACAAGTTTGGTTGTAAAGATCTTGCCGTCAGCTGCTTTGAAATATTCTTCCTGGGTTTTCCAATATTCAAAAGGAAGAATAGCAGGATTAAGCATGCTACGCTGAGCTCCAGCATCAAGAAAACCAATGGCTGTGATAGGTTTGTGGTATTTTGAGGGAATGATTTGGATTTTGATTGAAGGAACAAGTATAGTGGGATCATGGATTAAAACAGATGGAGGTTGGACTGTGCATATAGGGTCAAGATCAGAACTTTCTAAACCACTAGAACTTGCTTGTAAGGCAAATATTGTATCATCATCTGGGTGTTCTTGTTCAGAAAACAAATGTTGAATCTGATCTTCTAATGGAGAGAAGTCTGTTGTGTTTTCCAGGTGTTGGATAAGTTTGATTGCTTTTTGAGGTTTGACAGGACAATCTTTTGCAAAATGGTCTTTCTTTTTGCAAATGAAACATCTGCTCTTTTTCTGGTTGGGAAACTTCTAGGAAGAAGACTTTTCTTTCTGAAGAAACGAAAATGTCTGGGACGCCGCTTTTTTGTTGTAAATGGAGACTTAGTTTCCCTGAAATGTGATTTCTTTTTTGAGGGACAATCACACTTTTTCAAACCCTTGCATTTGATAGCCAAATAAGGCTTTTTGCAAGCAAATCTGAAAGGTTCTCTGTCTTTGACAAGTTCTTGGAAGAACTTCTTTTGCTCACATAATTTGTCGAGGCATCCAATAGCAATTTGGAATAGGTTTCCCAATCAAAGTGTGTCAATGTTGAGCTTATGTGCTGCTAATTGTCGCTGGATTTCTGGCTGTAATTCGTCTGGAAAAGAAGCCAAAAAGACATGTCTGAGTGTAGCATCATTAAATCTATTCAACTTGTAATAGAGTAGAGACATGTGCTTATAATGGTAGTTGAGGTCTTTTGTGTTGAGAGAACAACACTTCATGTTGAGATAATCTTTTCTGGCAGCTTCAAAAGTTGCACTGGGTTCTCCACTAAATTGATCATGGAGACTTGTGGAATTTGAATGAATTGAAGTTGGCTATACTGTCCTAGACTGTCAAACCAATCTCTTAGAGATCTAGTAAATCAAGTACTAAACTCTCTCAGAACAGTTTCTGTTGTAGCATCAGGGACTAACATTTGGACATCAATCCAAGCAGACAATTCTTGTAATCTCTTTCTCCATTTTGTTGGAGGAACATCATCAAAAGTGAACCATGGACCATTTGATAGTTTAAATGATGTTTAGGTTGAGCTGGAACTGACTGAGAAGATTCGCTAGTTTCATGGAAAGTTTCTTGTTCATCATCTGTATCAACAGTTTCAGTTATTGGTCTAGTTCAGTAGCACTAGATTGTTCAGTAGGTTCAGTTATGAGGAGTTTGGAAATATCGGTTAGGTTTGAATTAGAAGTGTCTGAATTAGATGAATATGAGGATTCATTAGATGATTGAAGTGATGATTCAGGCGATTCTTCAGATTCTGAAGATGAAACTTCAGTATGGGAGGTAAATAAAGATATCTGGGCAGAGTATTGGTTCATGGGTTGTTTTCCTATGGAGATAGGAGTTTGTTAAGGAGACTGGCTTGTTTCTGGAATAAAGGTAGGTGATGGAAAGAGTGATGGTTCAAAAGTTGATGTTTTAGGTTTTTGTTAGGGAATGGGTCTTGAAACTGGTTTTGGAGTTCGTTTTGGTTTTAGCTGAGGTTGTGAAAGGAATAAAGTATGGGTCATCCCAAAAAGTCTAAAGGGATCATATGACTGAGGGGAAATTGATGGAACAAAAGGATGATAGCTAGGATTAATCACCAGTATCGGAGGGGATTTGGTAAAAAAGGTAAGTTAGATTTTCTCACAAATTATTTTTGAGTAGTATCCCAATAGCAGCTACCCCCAATAAATAATTCAAGAACATTTGTGTGCTTTCTGGATTTAACTATGGCAAATATAAAGAGTTCGTTGAGGCAGCCATAGATCTTGATCGAAGCATAGTAGAGAGAAAATTACACTTGGTGTATGGAAGAGGAAGTCAAGTGTTAGGCATTATCCCACGAGCCTTAAAACCTTTAGGCAGTTTGTCTGACTCACCAACTGGAGAAGAGTTAGTCGTCTCAGGTATGCAAGAAAGAATAACTGAAATGCTTAATCATGCTGATGCTTTTATTTTCTTACCAGGAGATCTTGCAACTCTAGAGGCACTTATCACATTCACCAGAAACCCATTGGTTTGTTAAATGTCAATAACTTTTATGATGGCTTTATCGTATTTCTTAACCATGCAATAAAAAACTATTTCATTCCTTCCACAGCGAAAAAGCTTTTTATTTGTGCTCACACTGCTAATGAGCTACTTGATTTGTTACAAGCTTATAGACCAGAGCCAGACCCTAGGACCTTGGTGTTGGAGTATCAAAATAATGATGGTAACAGTAGCCGCAGTAAGAAGTACAAATTATATTTAACTCTTCGCTTGTAAATATTTTCTTCTGTGTTGCACCACCCAAGTGATGTCTTCTAAACTCTACTTCTTTCCTTTACAACATTGAGGAGAATGTTTCGTTCTGGTTGGAAGGAGGGAATAGTCAACAATTATGGAATCTTGGTTAAGTTTTTACTAATTTTTTGTTGTAGAAACTAACTGTTGCAAACTTTTTGTGTTGAAGATGGTTGAATATGGAGTGTAGTTACTCTAGAAATGCATCTTCTTTGTTTAAAAAAAAAAAATTCCAAGCATTTTCTTTTTCTTTATTAAGCTTTGGTATTCATTTTTTTTCTCTTTCTTCTTTTTAATTTCTCCTTTATAAATATACAATTTCAAATTTTTGAGTCGAAGATGGCTGAATATGTAGTGTAGTGCCTCTAGAAACGCACCTTCTTAGTAAAAAGAAAAACTATTTTCTTTTTCTATCATTTTAAGTATAACTTTTCTAATTAGTTTTTCTGTATCATTTTCACATTTCTCCATGCATATTTTCCTTTCATGTTTAGAATAGGTTGGTAGGTAGAATATTGTTTAAAAAAAAATTGTGTAATTTGTTTTAACATTGGATGACATGATGAATTTCAAATTTTAGTATTTGTATTATCTTTGGTCTTAAGAGATGTTACGCCATGTTTGCTACTCTATATGTTGATGTCGGAGACAAATATGAGTTGCTTGAAGGAATGAACATGTCATAATAAGTACTAAGTGAGTTTTTAAGCCTATCATTTTTCTTGGAGAGTAACCCTTTTACCCATTCTTCACACAGCTTAGTAGTTTATTATTTTATACACGATCTCTAGATTTCTTTTGAGTTAACCCTAAAAAAAAAAGAAGAAAAAATTTGTGTTGCTATATCTGAAGGCCCATCTAACTAGTAGATATGGAAGAGTATTTAGAGCCCTAAAAGACGATGGAAATGCCATCTTTGACCCCTTTGAGCCTTTATAGCCATCTCTTTTATAAAAAATCCATAGTTAACCCTTTTGAGCTATTAAAAAAAATTCTTTTTTAACTTATCATCTTGACCTACTCCGATTTGGAGTATTACCGATATCTTACAAGTTCCATCAGCTATTTATGTCTGAGAAAAAAGTAAATAATTATTTTGTTTAGTGAAGTTATGCCAAACAAAAGAAAAAAATCAAAAAAAATTGTTGTTTCAAAAAAAAAATCTCTCTATATTTTTCTCAAACATACACTTTGTTTTTCTTATTTCCCCTCCTTTGTTAGCCATGTTCCTAGCCTACTTTACGTCCTAATAAAAGTCCTTCTTGATTTTAGGGAACTATAGTCTGAAGTAGAAACTAGTTATATGGGCTAAAAAAATGTAGTGGTGCAAAAAAAAAAGAAAATAAATAAATAAATAGGGTTGACTAGTATTTTGTTTGACTTGAGATCGTGTTATTTCTAAGCTATGGGCATATTTCTTTCATTTTGGTGAGAATGCGTGATATTACTTCCTTACTATTTTTCTCTCAATTTACCATTCATTGGAGTGATTATTTTTATTGAGTTTAATTTCTTTGTGAGAGTGTCATTACTACCGGTGAGATTTTGGGGTTTGACATGTCATTCTTAGAAGTAGCTGTGACAAAATCTACTGGGCTGACTCATGTGGATGGTTGATGTGGGTGCGATGTTTTTTAGACTGGAGATAATGCTTATACTTTTATTTGATTGCTATCATTATTCTGATTGAATAAAAACAATTGTTTTAAAAAAATCATTTTGGATTTGAATTTTGTTTTCACTTTATTTGCTAGGGACTAGTGTTGTGCAAATTTTGTTGAGCTCGCAAGCGCACAAATCTATTGTAGAATAGATCAATGGTGTCGAGTGTCGATCCCACGAGGAGGTGGATTTTAATTAGGTGAATAATTAATTTTGTAAGTGAGTGATTGGATTTATGGGGAAATTGATTTAAACTATGCTAGAATTTAAATTGGAATAGCAGAATTAAATTGAACTGAAAACTATTATAATAAAGTACTGGGTATTTGGATCCGTATCAACATGCACTATGGGCTAAATATCCCTTATTAATACCAATTAAATCATGAGGGGGGAATCCACACTTCATGAACCACACTCTAATCAATATGGTACTAAGGGTTTATCGTGCCAAATAACAATAACATTATACTAGGGTGCCGGTGAAACTAGAGCGGTAACTAGACAAGATTATTATTATTTGTCGATGAAAAGTCAAAATCTCCACAGAAATTAGAGGGGAAGAGAAAATAAATTTACCAAATAAAGCCCATGACACATGTTAAGACTTCACCTTCGACCCAACCTTGAAAGAAAATTAGCTACTCATAATTGAACTAACGGTAAAATGGAAATTTATTAAAATACATAGAAAATATAAGATGGAGAAAGAATTACAGAAAACTAAGCTCAAAAATGGATTCAGGGCTCTCAAATTAGGGGGCAGAGACCCCCTTTTTATAGATACATTGAGTAAATCATGGCCATCGGATTAAAAACAGTTTGGACGCATAGGATTGCGCCACGTCATAGTCAACAGTATGCGGTTTGACCACACGGTTTGAACAGTAACACGGTTTGAACAGTGACGTGGTATGAACAGTACCGTACATGTGAATAGTGCTGTACGTGTGAATAATGCCTTTTTTTTTATGCTCCTCTTAAGGTTTTCGACTATCCTGAGTTTAAAAGTGACGTCCGTTTTGCTATTCGATATCTCGTTCGTTGTGAAATGACCACGATGCCCCTAAAGACATAAAATACTTAATTAAAACAAGACACTCATAATTAAATAACAAGAGACTTAAATAAATCAAATTAAAGATGTTAGTGAGACTTAAAGTGTAAGATGACGATTTTCTCCTTTATAAATATACACTTTCTAACACTCAACAGGAGTAGAGGTTGAAAAGTTTTTTTTTTAATGTTAAAATATCCAAAATATTATCTATTTATTTGACAATCTTATTTTATTCTTTTTATAACATAACTTAAAAAAACTTGCACATTAAAGTAATTTTATAGATTTTTAATAAAAGCTCTTATTGGCAACTAAACAACTAAAATGTTTTAATAAAAGCTCTACTTGTGAGAGCTCTATTGCCAAAAACTCTACTTAAAAGGTTGTACCAAACAGAGCCTACTTAACAATAGCAATTATAATAATTTTTCTTAAAGATTAATTTAATTGTTAACTTAAACTCATATAGAGTCATAGATTATAGCTCATAGAGATCATAATATTTATAATTTTATTTATTAAAATCATAATATCATCTATTCTTTTAATAAATTATAAACATAAAATAATTAGAATTTTTTTAAATTAAGAATTAAATGAATTTAAAAAACTTGTACTAATAAAATATTTTAAAATATTCAATTTCAATTTATTTGTAAAATCATAAAATTTTAAATTTACTTTTGTTAAGAAGTGAAACCTGCTTATTGTTGGCTTTTTAATGTGTCCTCTTTAGCCTATCTCTAATCATGTCGTGTTTTTAAGGCTCATGTACCTAAAATTCTCAGCCTAACCCAGCTCGCTTATGTGCCATGCCATGTTATGTACCTACCAAAACATGCTCGTATCATGCCGTGCCATGCTGTATGGACATGTTTCGTGCATGTGTTGTGCCACGTGCCACGCAACCCGATGCTACCCAACCCGTTGGGTATCTATAAATATATCAACTCAGAGCGCTATACAATATCATTATTTTTGTCACTCTGATGTCAACCAATATCATCAACTATTTTTTATTTGGTTAAGGTTATTTACACTCTAAAAATTACTCTGAACACTCTTATTTAAATAAAATAATTTATTACAAAATTGCCCATCATAAAAATTACTATTAAGGACAATTTGTTTATGAGCTAATATAACTTAATTACTTTAAATATTTATATAGTACACTCATTATTCAACGTATAATCTTTTATTTCTAACATCTTAAAAAATACTTTATTTGAACATGCAGCAAATCAATATTTTAAGTTTTTTTGAAGACAAAATATTTGCAATCCTTACATTTTTCAAGAAATAAAATAATATGAAATTATTGCAAAGGCGCCCAAATTTTTTTGTCCTTGATTTTTAAAAAAATTAAAAGCACTCTAAACTTAATATCCCGGTCAGCGTCTTCTTCTTCTTCCTTTTTGTGTCAAATGGCAATTTGTTTTTCAATTGTTATTCGAGTAGTTAAAGTCCATATCTCTTAATTTTAAAGAATTTGTAGGTGCAAAAATTGATCTATGGAATACATTCTTTAATTAATGATAACTAATAAATAAAATTATTTTAAAAAATTTGTTTAAAACTTGACATAATTCCATTGTTGCAAGTTATGTTAAGTTTCTTTAAAAAAAAATAATTCTTTGAGCTTGCTGAATACTTTTATTGGCGTTTTGAGTAAATTAATTTAAATGATTTAAGTAGGAACTTTTTTTGGGATTTTAAAGAGTGTACAGAGAAAATTTTAATTTTTTATGGTCTAGAAAATGAGGATCCATCTAATCATCTGAATGATTTTCATACTATTTGTCAAACTTTTAAATATGAGAATTTTTCAGACGATGATGTTAAACTTAGATTATTCCCATTTTCTTTAAAAGATAGAGCCCGTTCATGGTTTAATACATTGCCTGCTAATAGCATTACATCATGGGAACAAATGGTAACAAAATTTTTGAATAAATATTTCCTTGTGCATAAAACCAATGCTATTCGCTGGGAAATTTCAGAGTTGACACAGAGAGAAGACGAACAGTTTTTCGAAGCATGGGAGCGATTCAATGGGCTACTCTTGAAGTGTCCACATCATGGGTACGAGAAATGGCACCAATGTCAATACTTCTTAGAGGGATTATTGCCAAATGTGTAAGAATGTCTAATGGCAACAAGTGGAGAAGAGCTAATGTCAAAAAGTGCATCAAAGATTTGGGAGTTTTTCTAGTGAGAAACAGATGATTCCCAACAGCGGAGTCGATCTCTCAGGAATACTAAAAGAATTAAAGGAGTGAATGAGGTTCACATTAGCGAGTCAAGTTCGGGAATTAAACAAGTCAAAGAGATAATTGAAAGTCTCTCTCGACAAATAGCATCGTTGACGACTGCTAAATCATTAGAGCAACAAGACCATGACTTATATTTAGATCAAGCCAATGCCATAGGTGTAATGAGAAAACCATTAAATTACAACACATACTCCAACACATATAATCCTGGATGGAGAGAACACCTGAATTTTTCATGGTCTCAAGGATTCCAACAAAATGGACCAGCAGTTCTAGCTCCACAAATGCAACCAATTCCTCAAGTCCCTCAAGCCTCTTAGCCAACATTTAGACCATACAATCAGAACCAGAACTACTCTCAACCCAGACCAAGGGAGGATGCATTCCAAAATATCAAGAATATTACTAACTCTATGATCGAGCAACAAAACCGAACCATTGATAGACTACGAAATGAGATGAGAGCAGGCTTCAACTCACAAGCCCAATCAGTTTCAAGCCTCAAGAAGATGGTGGGACAGCTTGCCTCTTCAGTGCAAACTTTGGCAATGACTGTTGAAAAAGGCAAGTTTCCAAGTTAACCAGTGCCTAATCCTAAAGGAGTGCATGAAGCAAGTACCAGTTCACCACAGCAGCATGGAGAGGTCAAAGCCGTCATGACCTTGCGAAAAGTGAAAGAAGTCGACAACAAAGTGGAAATGCCCGTGACAAAATCAACTCAGATTGTAACTGTAAATACTGAGGACTCACCACCAGAGGAGAAAGAAGAAACCAACCCACGGAAATACGTTCCTAAAGCTCCATTTCCTCAGAGGTTAGCTAAAGGAAAGAAGGAAAAATCCACAAGTGAGATTTTTGAGATCTTTAAACAGGTAAGTATTAACATCCCTTTACTTGATGTAATAAAACAAGTTCCATCCTATGCCAAGTTTCTTAAAGACCTTTGTACTGACAAGAGAAATATTCATATTCAGAAAAAGGTCTTTTTAACAGAAAACGTTAGTTTTATACTACAACACAAAATTCCTCTAAAATGTAAAGATCCAGGCTCCCCCACTATCTCATGTAGTATAGGGAACCACACAATTGAGAATGCTTTGTTGGATTTAGGAGCTAGTGTAAATCTATTGCCTTACTCAGTATTCTTGAAACTTTGATTAGGAGAATTACACCCAACTCCAGTGGTGTTACAGCTTACAGATCGGTACACGAAAATATCTCGTGGTATTGTGGAGGACGTGCTTATATAGGTAGACAAGTTTTATTTTCCTGTTGATTTCATTATAATTGACACTCAACCAATACAGCATTCAAGGAAACACATCCCCATTATCCTACGCCGACCTTTCTTGGCAACTACGGATGCTCACATTCAATGCAGAACTGGAAATATGCAGTTGTCCTTTGGCAACATGACTATGGAGCTCAACATTTTCAACATTGCCAAACAACCTCTTAATGCAGATGATGGAATTATTGATGTGCATTTAATTGAAGTATTAGCTGATAATACTTTTGTTTCAAACCTTAATGATGACCCTTTAAAGGTTCACATTGGCGAGTCAAGTTCGGGAATTAAAGAAGTCAAAGAGATAATTGAAGGTCTTTCTCGACAAATAGCATCGTTAACGACTGCTAAATCATCAAAGCAACAAGACCATGACTCATATTCAGATCAAGCCAATGCCATAGGTGTAATGAGAAAACCATCAAATTACAACCCATACTCCAACATATATAATTTTGGATGGAGAGACCACCCCAATTTTTCATGGTCTCAAAGATTCCAACAGAATAGACTAGCAGCTCCAGCTCCACCAATGCAACCAATTCCTCAAGTTCCTTAAGCCTCTCAGCCACCATTTAGACCTACAATCAGAACCAAAATTACTCTCAACCCAGACAATGGGAAGATGCATTCCAGAATGTCAAGAATGTTACTAACTCCATGATCAAGCAACAAAACTGAACCATTGATGGACTACGAAATGAGATAAGAGCAGGCTTCAACTCACAAGCCCAATTAGTTTCAAGCCTCGAGAAGATGGTGGGACAGCTTGCCTCTTCAGTGCCAACTTTGGCAATAACTGTTGAAAAAGGCAAGTTTCCAAGTTAACCAGTGCCTAATTCTAAAGGAGTGCATGAAGCAAGTACCAGTTCACCATAACAGCATGGAGAGGTCAAAACCGTTATGACCTTGCAAAAAGGAAAAGAAGTCGATAATAAAGTGGTGATGCCGGTGATAAAAGAAAATCAAATTGTACCTGTGAATGTTGAAGACTCACCACCAGAGGAGAAAGAAGAAACCAACCCACGGGAATACGTTCCTAAAGCTCTATTTCCTCAGAGGTTAGCTAAAGGAAAGAATGAACAATCCACAGGTGAGATTCTTGAAGTCTTCAAACAATTAAGTGTTAACATCCCTTTACTTGATGCAATAAAACAAGTTCCATCTTATGCCAAGTTTTTTAAAGACCTTTCACTAAAAAGAGAAACATTCATGTTCAGAAAAAGGCATTTTTAACTGAAAATGTTAGTTCTATACTCCAACACAAAATTCCTCTAAAATGTAAAGACCCAAGCTCCTCCACTATCTCATGTAGTATAGGGAACCACACAATTGAGAATGCTTTGTTGGATTTAGGAGCTAGTGTAAATCTATTGTTTTACTCAGTATTCGTGAAACTTGGATTGGGAGAATTACACCTAACTCCAGTGGTGTTACAGCTTACAGATCGATCCATGAAAATACCTCGTGGTATTGTGGAGGACGTGATCCACGAAAAGAACCGGTTCAACCCCCAAGCGATCATGGCAAGCCGGCGACACCTCCACTCAATCCACTTTTGAGTTCACACACCTTCGAAACAAGCATTTGCTCAACCGGTTTTATCAAAATCTCCGGACTCGAGAGGTACTCAATATGTTTTCTGTTTTTGAACCTGATTGGCTTCATTGTCTTCATATTAGTTATAGAAATTTATTTCAATTGTTGGGTGATGTTGGTTGGATTGATGCTCTTATGATTGATGAAAATGTTTATCCCGACTTGGTGAAAGTGTTTTACTCGAATATGGACGTTTCTAAGGAGAAAAGGACTCGAGTAATCACCAATGTTGGAGGAGTTATGATTGATTTTGATGTTTCATTGTTGAACTCTATCCTAGATTCATCCGATTTTGGCTTAGAACTTTTCTCACCTAGGAAATCTTCGAAACTTGATAAATTTATTCACATTGACGTCGTTCATAATATATGCCGGCGTAGAGATCTTACTGTTAAAGATTGTACCATTCATTTCCGTACTCGTTGTCTTTGTCTTTAAACTCGTATTTTACTCCGCTTTATTCAATCTATTGTTCTTCCTATATCAGGGCATTTGGATGAGGTTTCTCACATGGACGTTGCTTTGATTTATTGTATTCTTAAACGTCGTCTGATTAACTTAGGATATACCATCATCCGAACCATATTGACCATACCTGCCTTGATTTCTCGCTTCCTTCCATATGGTCACTTTATTACCCGAATCCTTAAATACTTTGAGGTTCCGATTAATAAACCATCGTTTAGACCATTTAAGGGTATAGGGGATGATGCTGTTATTGGCTTAGGTTTTGAGTGGCGTGATTGCACTTGGGTCAAAGTCACTGAAAACAAGTACACTTTCCTTGCTCCGAGTGATGATCAGCAACTCAATGATATGATTCCTGCTGATCAACTCCCTGATTTCTCGCTTCCGTTTCGAGGCCAGTGTCGTCCTTGAGATTCTCCGTGTCTACCTCTGCTCCTACTGCCTCTGCACTTAAATTACCACCTCCCGAGCATCCTATTTTTGACGAGGTTACACTTCAGCAGATTATGGATGAGGTGAGGATGCTCTCTGTACGGCAGACTGAGTTTCAGCAGCAGCAGCAGCAGTTCATTCACGGCCAACGCTTCCTCTTTGAGCACTTTGGTATTCCATATCCGTATCCACCTCCATCACCACCATCCTCACCACCTCAGTAGTCTCTTATGCTTGTATCAGACACACCTACATGTCATTTACTACTTTATGTATTTTTATTTTCGATTATATGGATGGTTGTTATGACTTTAGATTATGTATTTGATTTGGATTATATGCATTTGCTTTGCGTATTTATTACGTTCTTTACTTAAGTTTTGGATGCTATGGATTTGTTCTATTTGTTGGTTATGATATTTTTTCATGCTTTGGATATTTTTGAACTAATGTGCTTGTATTGAGTTTTTGATGATTGATTGGGGGAGCTTTTGTTCTTTTTGATGATGAAGGGGGAGATACAAAATGTCTATTTGTTATGAAAATTGATATGCATTTATGCAGGGGGAGCTTTTAAATCTTTTGAAATTATTTCTTAACCTTGCATTGATTAAGGGGGAGCTTTTCATAACTAAATCAATTTTCTTTAATGTGTTTTGTCATCATCAAAAAGGGGGAGATTGTTAGCCTATATGGCTATAAATATTAATTTTGATGATAACAAACTACATATGTTGATTAAAGAAAATTGAGAGTAGTTAAAATGAAGTTTTATATATTGTGCTTTTAAAATAAGAAAATGATTTTATGGAGTTAAGTTATTTTTTTCCAAAGTTGTGAACTAAAGTGAAAGAATTTTACAATCTTTGTTTTTTAATAAATATTGTTTTGAATTTCGGATTTGAACCTATTTGAAAATATTTAAATATTGTGGGCCATTCTAAAATTTCAAAAAGTTTAGGCGTGTTCATAATTTCAGAAAGTTTTGGGATTCACAAAGTATTATTAAGAAATTATGAAATTGGACTTAATTGTAAATTTTTATAACATTTGGGCCATAATACAATTTTATAAAATTTTGGATCAAAATGTAATTTTGGTAAACAGTGCACTGTACCGTTACTGTAGTAAGCGGCATTCCGGATATGCTAAATGGAAATTCGGTTACAGGCCAGAAACTCTCCAGATGAAAAGCGGCAATCCGGATTCTGTAAGTGGTAATCCAGTTGTTGAGCAGAAAGCTTCTGGAGTATAAACAACAATCCAGATATCACAAGTGGCATTTCGGATATTCTAAAATTTAAATTTTTGCCTTAACGGTAACATGCAAGCGGAATTTAGGATACTGTAAATAGTAATCCTTAACATGCAAGCGGAATTTAGGATACTATAAATAGTAATCCTGTTATGAGTAAAAAGCTCATAACGGCTAGTTTTTTTATCTCCAACTATAAAAACTCAAATCCAACTCATTTTCAAGCCCTCTAGCAAGTATAAACAAAAAGTACACAACTTATCTTGAGCTCCCAATTCGCAAATCATTATTATTCTTTGATTGTTCTTTAATTCGTTCATTTACTCTTTAAGAGAGCTTTTATTGTAATTTTTATTTCCTCATCTAAATTGTGAGTATTTGAGTGTGCGAGACACTTTAGTGAAGAGATTAAGATATAATCTCATTGTTGTAAAAGTTCATTGACACCTTGAAGTCAATTGTAAGCATTTTAAGTCTTGGAAGGTTTCGATAGTGAAAACCTCAAGTTTGGATTTCTTAGAGGCGTGGACGTAGGCGGGGATGTCATTTGTTATGAAATAGTTATTTTATATTTTGAAATTGAATAATTAATGTATTCCTCACTTTATAGTTTTATGGAACAAAGAGTTACACCCAAGGAGAGATAGATTTGGTTAGACGCGAGTGGGCTATGTGCACATGAGAACTTGCAGTTACATTGTTACATGATTGATAAATTTAAAATTAGTCTATAAAATTAATAGAGATATTCCTACTGTTTCAAATGCAATGGTAATTAGTAATCTAGTGATTTATTAGTGCTTTGGTTACTTGAACGGTGTGTTTGGATGTAATAAATTATGTCCAAAATAAATTATACAAGTTGTGGAAACTATTATAAACGAGTAAACAAATAATAAATACATCCAAAATAAACAAGGTTTAGATTTAGACTGTATTTTACTTATAACTATTTGCTGATAAGTTTTTGCCAGCTATTTTTAGGTGCTTAGTTTCTATTGCGTTTTTTGATCTTTTCATTAGGATGCTATTTCATGATTTATATTATTCGTGCAATCATGAATTTGTACTGAAATTTTATTCTAATTTATTTCAATGTATTCTCTTCTATGAAAATAGACATAAAAGTTATAAAAAATGAGTACGCCAGTTGAGAATAATTTTTATATTCTAAATATTACTGTTAAAAAATTCAACCAAAAAAAAATGTTATAATTAGAATGTAGTTTTGTGTTTATGTTATATTTAAGTTTCAAATTTTCTGTTGAAAACAATATATATCTAATCCTGCCTAAGAATTTAGATCATGCATTTGAAATTTGAATATTGTTTTTTTTTGGGCCTTTTTTTCTAATATCATTTGTTTTTTTCCCTTGTGTGCAGAGATCCATGAAATCTAAAACTCAAATTAATCGCATCTGAAGTTTAGCTTTTGGAAGCTATAAATTGATTTAATTTTGTATTAGTTCTATTGATGTTAAAAATTCTTAAAAGAGCTATTTTCTCGCAAACTTGTAAAAAGAATTCTTAGCAGAAGTGGTTTTAGGCTCGTCTCCTTCTGCAATTCTTACTTTTCAATAGCCCTCACGTCAGGTCACTATTGTCACAAATTGCTTTAGTGATAAAAGCTGTCATTTCTGTATTGGGAATTTTTATTTCATTAATTTTTAAGTACATCGGATAAATTAATAGGGCATTATAATTTTATTTGCAAATAAATGCCAACAAATTTAAGAATAAAAGACCATTTGATCTTGCTAATTCTTGATGTATTGTTATCTTTCTCTTTATTCCAAAGATCACTTGGTCGTTAAATGAAAGTAGACATAAAAGTTGCATTGAACAATTATGCAAGTCGGGAGTAATTTTTATATTTTGAATATTGGTGTTAATAAATCCCTTAAAAAAAGTATGTTAAATGAAAATATATTTTTGGGTTTATTTTAGAATAAAAGTCTGAATTTTTCTATTGAAAACCAAATTTATTTGATCCTACCTAAGAATTTGGGTCATGCATTTTGAAATTCTAAATATTGTTGTTTATTTTGTGGTTGCATTGTGTTTTCTAATGTCATTTTTTTTTCTTTTTTATGTGTAGACACTTGAAATCTAAAATGAGCAGTAGCTGGAGTCTAGTTTGTGGAAGCTGTGCTAAATTGATTTAATTTTACAAAGCTATTTGGTCATAAACTTGCAAAAAATTCTAATTGTCGTATTACATTTGTTTAAATAAATGGAAATTTTAGTTTACATAAATTTGTAGTGCATTGCAAACAATTAATAGGGCATTTATTATTTTATTTGCAAAAGAATGGCAACAAATCAAGAACACCTGCCATTCCAATCAAAACATGCCAAATTCATACCAATAAATGTTGTTGTTAAAGTGTTATACTCTCTTAGTACCAAATTAAGCTGTAAAAAACTTTTAAAAATGATTTTAGTCAAGTCAGAAAAATTGAAGAATTGATTTTGTAATTGAAAATTTGACTTAATATAATTTATGTTTAAGATAAAAAAAGTATACTTTGGTGTAACATATCGAAACATCAAAAGTAAGTATAAACAAAATTAAGTTCAAGAAAAAAAAATCTAATCAAGTTGAAATGATAAAAAAAATGATGTTTTAATACAAATTAATTAGCATCAATTTTATTAATTGATTTTTAAAAGATAAAATTTTTTGAGAAGCATAGCAATTGGCTGCATCCTTGTATGGTATTATTGTTTAAGTTATAACAAATTAAGGAAATTCTTTTAAAAGCAAAGAGAAAGATGAAAATAAATTTATAAGGTTATTTACCAACAAAGTGTTGGCTCCACTGGCAATGGAGTCTCCTTAAGTGGCTTGACTGGGTTTGTTCCCCAGTTCGAGTCGCAGGGAAGTCGCCTTTGTTGGGAGAACCTGTGCCTCCCGGTTCGAGCGGGGACTTATAGTCTGGGTTGTGGTACGGGCTTAAAGGTGCCTCCCACAGTTGGGGCCTTACCCAGGATACCTCGTGGATAAGACCAAAAAAAAAATATTTATAAGGTTATTTTAAATGTAAATAATTAAAATTAATTAAAATGGAAAAAAGTGATTCAAAAGATCTGAAACTTGAATTTAGACAATTTTTATTTGAAATAGAATTTTATTTTTCAAATTATAAATTTTTCATAGCAAAATGAGAAATGATAAATGAACAAATGTTTGCGTAGAGGTCAAAGGGTCAAGTATGGATAATCAAATTAATGATTAAAAAAATCTCTCAAAATAATGAAAACGATTTTTTTAATCTTTTTTTCTCTTTCAAGCACAAAGAAAGCATATTTCCCAACCTTTAAAACTTTGATATAACATATTAATTTCCATGGTTCATGGAATAATTGTATAATAAATATATAATTTATTTGATCATAACAATTTGAAAAATAAAATGTTTGAGGAGTATAACAATTGCATGCAAAGTTGTTAAAAATGAATTTTGGTTGAAGTCAAAGAAATTAATTATTTGAAAAGAAATAGAATGACAAAAATTTTAAACGAATAGATAAAAAAATTATTTTCCCAGAAGCTTGTAAAAAATTCTTATAAACAAAATGGATGGAATAATTAACTGCATAAATTTATTTTAAATATAACTAAATACTATTGATTAAAATGATTAAATGATAATAAATATGTATAAAGATTAAAAGCTTAAGTATATATACATTCAAGTTCAGAAGAACTCATGAAGTAACGAAGATTAAAAAAAAAGGACTTAAATTAAGGACCCAAAATGTTGAAAATGATAAAGGTTTACAATTAAAAAAATTTCAGTATTGTATAGTAAATTAATATTTGTTAAAATAATGAGCGGTTATATATAACTGGCTTTACTGATATTGTTGTTATTTTGAAAAAGTAATATTATTATTAGTAGAAAAAAGGACATGGAACATGTATCTATAGTGTTGGAATATAATGAAAATAATAAGAACATAAAACCATTGTAAAGTATAAAAGAGTAGGAATAACTTAATCTAAAAGTGGAAATAATTTACTAAAAAGTTGAAAAATTATAACAAAAAACATGAATTTATAAAGTAAACTTGGATTATTAGCCAAAATATTGAAATACACTTAAAAGAGTAGGAGTATGTAACAAAAAAATCCTAAAAATAAAGTTGAAATTGATTAATAGAAAGTAGAAATACAAAAAATAAACTTGAAACATTCACCTAAATTTTGGAATTTAATAAAAAGAGTAGAAATATAGTATCGTGGAAAAAAAAGTTGAAGAGGTTAACACAATAGTTAGTACAACTTACAAAGAATTTTATGAATTTCAATGAGAAGTAGGAATCTTAAAAATAAACTTGAAATATTAACCTAAAATATTGAAATTTAGTAAAAAAAAAAGTAAAAATATATAACCAAAATGTGGCGGTAATAATAATTGAAGAACTTAATCCAAAAGTTGTAAGTATCTACCAATAATCTGATAAATTCCAACAATGAATAGGGATTTGAAAAATAAATTTGAAACATCTACATAAAATATTGAAATTTAATTAAAAGAGTAAGAATATAGAACCAATATATGGTAGGAAAATGAGTGGAAGTGCTTAACATAGAAATTGAAACAACTTGACAAGAATTTGATAAATTCTAATGAAAAGTAGAAAACTAAAAAATAAACTTGAAATATTTATTCAAATATTGGAATTCAATAAAAAGAGTAGGAATATAGGACCAAAATTTGGTGAGAAAATGAGTTGAAAATGTTGATTCAAAAGTTAGAATAACTTACAAAGAATTTGATAAATTTTAATGGAAAGTAAGAATCTGAAAACAGAACTTGATATATTCACCCCAAATGTTGAAATTCAATAAAAAGAGCAGGAATATAGAACCAATAAATGGTGAAAAAGGAGTGGAAAAGCATAACCCAGAAGTTGGAACCACTTAACAAGAGTTTGATAGATTCCAATAAAAAATAGAGATCCGAAAAATAAATTTGAAATATGCACCCAGATGTTGGAATTCAATAAAAACAGTAAAAATATCGAACCAAAATTTGATAGAAATAAAAGTTGAAGAGGTTAACCCAAAGGTTGGAACAACCTATAAAGAATTTGATAAATTTTAACAAAAAGCAGGAATTTGAAAACTGAACTTGATATATTTACCTAAAATATTGGAATTCAATTAAAAAAAAAAGGAATATAAAACTAAAAAGTGATAGGAACAAGAGTTGAAGAAGTTAACCCAAAAGTTAAAATAATTTACTAAGAATTTAATAAATTCAAATGAGAAGTAGGGATGTAAAAATTAAACTTGATATATTTACCCAAAATGTTAGAATTCAATAAAAATAGTAAGAATATAGAACAATAAGTGGTAAAAAAATAAATCAAAATGATTTACAAAAAACTAAATAAAGTTTAACACATTATAGAGTTATAAAAATAAACTTGAAATATTGACCTAAAAAGCTGGAAGTTAATAAAAATAGTAGATATATAGAACCAAAAATTAGTGGGAAAATAAGTTGGAACAACGTACTAAAATTTAGATAAATAGCCACGAAAAATAGGAATTTGAAAAGTAAACTTGAAATATGCATTATAAATATTAAATGTAATAAAATAAATAAAAATATAGTCATTTTGTGATATATTTATTTTTTTAATATTTTGTACTATTTTTAAATTTAAAATTATTACAATATTTTTCCTCATTTAATTACAATTTTTTTTCCAAATTTTTTCATATTAAAAATAAATAAAAATATAATTTTTATTATATTATCCGGTTAAAAACCGGTTGCACCGATTGCATGCATGTGCTGTATGAGATACAGTGCTGCATGGTTGGTTGACTCTGAACGGAATCAAAATTGAAATAAATTTAGGTTCAATAATGATACCAAATGACAAACATATATAACAGCTCAATCGGATTTAATTTTTAAAACTGATTGACTTTTATTTCGGTTCAGATACGGGAAAACCAATCCGGTTAGCCTTCCCCGCCCCCTCAACCCAATATATATATATATATATATATATATGCAGCAAAAAATCAGAAAGCAATCCCTAATTCCCCCTTCTCTCTTTCTTGACTTCTTCTCTATCGTTAAAGAGAGAGAACGACGCGTTCACTCACACACGCCCACGCTGCAGCCACAGCCGCCGCTAACAAACGCCGACGCCGACGCCGCCACCGCTGTCACTTAGGTTCAAGTGTGTCGACGTGGCAGCTTCTGGCCGTTCTCAATTTTCTTCATTGTTCCAGCAGCTGTCGCTGCCTCCAGCTTCGTTTGTTGTTGTCAGCCCGCCCTGGGTAAGGTTATACATGCGATTCCAAATGGTTCATGAATGGTTCTTTGTAATTCAATCTTCTTTTGGGCGTCGGTAAGAGCGTCACAGGCACTGATACTGTTCAATCTTCTTTTGTATAATGGCCGTTTGTAATTGTTGCTGATTCGGTTTCTTAACATTGTAATTTTTGTTGTCTTGAGTATTGATGGTGATGGGTTATTAATGTATTATATATGTTTGTCATTTGGTATCATTATTGCATCATTGAGCCGGGCTGGTATTTGATTTTGGAATTTTAGGTGGCTGCCTGGCAGGGATTTGATTCATTTTGAAATTTTGAGTCTCTGGAAATTTATGCTTTTTAGTGTTTTCCTTTCAATATTCCTTCGTTAAGCTTTGATTTTCTCTTTGTATCCTAATATATATTCAAAGTTTACTTCCTTAGCTGCTTCTGTTTGGTTGAAAAAGAAAGCTATAAATTATTATTATTATTATTATTATTATTAATATTTTCTTGACCTAATTTGAATTTCTTATTTGCTATTTTCTTTGATTTTGGTTTTCCTGTATTGAGAAATAATTAGGTAGTGCCTTTGCTACTGTTCTCTCTGTTTCTTAAATTGTATAACTCACAAGTTTCATATTGCTTATAGGAATAAGATTGCGTTGATACTAAATACATTATATACTTAATTTGGTGACCCATGACGGAAATTCAGACTTGCGGTAAACCAATTGATTCTTTGTTGGAGAAGGTCCTTTGTATGAACATACTATCGTCTGATTACTTCAAAGAACTTTACCGCTTAAAGACCTACCATGAGGTGATAGATGAAATTTACAATCAGGTGGATCATGTGGAACCTTGGATGACTGGAAATTGCCGTGGCCCATCAACTGCATTCTGTCTTCTTTACAAGTTTTTCACAATGAAACTTACTGTCAAACAAATGCATGGCTTACTGAAGCACCCGGATTCTCCTTACATCAGAGCGGTAAGTAGAGACTCTGCCTTTACTTTAGTTGAGCATTAGTATTGACTGGGAATTGATTCATGGAAATATGAATGATTTACTTTAGTTTATGTTATTGATTTTGATAGGATACATCTAATTTAAGTGTATGACAAATGCAAGAATGATTTTCTTACAGGTTTATTATAGAGGATTTATATTTATTTGTCTATTTGTGCTTGTGTAAATGTGTTGACAATTTGGAAGTTAAATAACAGTTTTAGTTCTTACAAGAAAGGGAGTTTTTTCATTTATTTGTTAGCAATTTTATAATGGAAGTGTGTGGTCTTTGGTTGTTAAATGTGGACTGCGAATTGTAAGGTATTGGCGTTAATGTCGTATTTATGTGGCCATAATTATCTTATTTTGTTATCTAGTTTCAAAATTTTCTAGCATTATAAATTTATATGCTGACAAGCATAGCACCATTCATTCACAGTACTTATGTTTCAATGAATTGGAGCTGTACTTAACAGTGATTGTGCATCTATCAAATTAATCATCACTGTTCTCCTCTTTTCTGTTCTCTCGACTCCTAAGTGCATTCACAAATCTAAATGCTGCAGGAGGCAAATGTACACCAATGGGCATCCACTTCAGATTTTTTTTCTTTTATGGTGTTTTCTTTTTAATTCACATCCTCTTAACTTCCTTTCCATAATTAAAAGCTTAGTATACTGCTACCTTGGTCGATCTTCTCCCTTCTAGTTAGCATATTGCAACATTCAGTAGTTGTGCCATTTTAGTTGTTAGTAAAATCTCATTTTAGTCTTAAGTAGGATTTGAACTGCTTCGCATTAGGATATCAATGCAGATGGCTGTTCGAAAGTAAAGTGGCTCTGTTGCAATCATCGGGGAGCTTTTTTCTTTCAAATTGAGGTGAAATAGTGATTTTTTGAATCTACTGACAATTAGGTTATTAGTATTTAATCTTTATTTGGATTTAGCTAGTGGGGAGAGTTAAGTGATGTAGTTGACATTGAGTTTGGATTACACACTCTCTCTCTTTTTCGTTCATGTTGATTATGTTTGTTTTTATTATTACCTTGTTATCTTGTGCAAACCTTTTGATGGATAATCAGACTTGGAAAATAAATGTTTCTTGCTTGTTCTACCATTAGGTTCCATCAAAGTTTCTTCTTGATAAGAGCTCTCAGAGGCATCAGTGAGATTCCATAATTTCTTCATGCATATTTTTTCTTCCTTTCTTCAACATTTCTCTCTTTTTTCCCACATTTTTTTACTCTAGGTCCATTCTGTTCCAAATTACAAGGTGCTATGAGAGTAGTAACATGGAGTCACCATAGAAAATTTTGGACAGAGTATTCATTTAAAATATGCTATCCTTAAAATTGATGGTTTTCATTAACATTTGGTTGAACAATTTCTACTGATTGTTTGGTTTTGGCTGCCTGACATTTGAATTTCATTTTTTTTTTATAGAAACTAAGAGGAGCCGTGTGTTCATGGTGCTATGGTGTCAAGGACAAAGAGTCTAGAATCGTTTTTACTTTTGACAAAAATTTGGATGGGAAAAACTATTTAGAACTAATTCAGCCTTACATAGTAACGGGAGAGATCAATCAAAAGATGAAAAAAAATATCTTCATCTCAAATTCACTTTGATGAAGGACCAATTCTTTTCAAGTCTCTAAACATTTGGAAGTTCTTTTAGCCAGTGGACAAGAAAAATTGATGATGCAGTTATTCAAAGCAACCATTGCCAAAAATATCTAAATTGATAGGATATAATGGGAAATCACCACCCGAGCTAGTGAAAACTAACGAAACTTGTTACATTGCAAAGTCTGAAGATAAAAGTAAACTCAGTATTGTTGTTTCTGCTTTGATGACAATCAAGACGGTTGAATCAAAAGAGATTGAAGTGTATGGGTATGTTAGTTCAACACCGATGTTTCTTCTTCAAAATTTTAGTTACCAAATATAGTGATAGAATATCTCTTTTCCTTTTTTGATAAGAAAATGAAAATTGTATTAAAGATGATAAATCCCTAAGTAAGGATATCTCTTTCTTTCAAAGTTAATAATTTGTTAGGATTCCTTATTTAACATAGGATTCCCATTATGCATTTGTTTTGCTGTCATTTGTTTCCAAGTATGGTGAATTGGTGATAGAATCCCATTTTCTATTCAATCTGCAAAGTTGTTTATTAAATCATGTTAAATAGAATTCAAAATGTTACTCTAATCAATTAATATTATTCTTAACAAGGAACTGTACAAAATGGAATTCTTTAGAATACCAAGAGCAAAAGATGGTAATTTTATCATCTATGCATTTCTTTTTTGGTGTTTATTTTTACATGTAATCCTTTTCTGGTAAAATTTGTCTACCAAAAAATTTTGAGAGTTAAGTTTTATTTCATTGACTTAATAGACCAAACACATGTGATATGGTTCGTTCTAGTTGTTGCACTTTTACCATGATATAGGTGTGTGAATACATGCATCGATATTACATGATGATCCCCTTGTTTTGCAAAGCAGATTTCTACCATCAAGGTTGAAGTGTCGTTGTTTCTTTGAGTTGCAGAGACTTTCTTGTTTCCATCTAATAATGCACTTGCTTTGCTTAGCAGATATCTACAGAAAACAAGGTTTGAGGTGTCCTTTCCCTGAGTTACTGAGACATTCTGTGTCCTAGGATTTCTTTCTTCTGTTGCTTTCTTTTTATTAAAGTTTATTATTGGGTCGAAATTCACTTTCTGATTCTTATTGGTGCTTTACCTGCTGTTGCTACAGTGTTATAACTACTTATGACTCTAGATCAGGCATTGCAATTTCAGATTTTTAGAACTTGATGTCCATTATCTCTATTCTTACATTTTCCCTTTTGAATGTATTACATGCATATTACCCGTCACTCCATGATTCTTATGGTGTAATTTTTTAGATTGATACCTATTTATTTGTTTATTTATTTATTATAACTATTTTGCAGATCGGTTTCCTCTACTTGAGATATGCTGCAGATCCAAAGACATTGTGGAATTGGTTTGAACAATATCTTAAAGATGAAGAGGTAATACAATGAGTTTTAGATGGTTATGGTCGTTAGCATCTCATATTTAGTAATTTGTTAAGCCTGAAAAGCATTTTATCTCTTACAAGGAACTAGTGTGAATCACTTTATGAGATAGGGAAAATGACAGCCAACGTCCCAGCATTTTGTGAAAGTGACAGTTAAATCCTTACAGATTTGGAAATTCTAATGTTGGTTCCTATTTTCAACTATTACTGATTGTTATAGGGCCGTGACTGCTGTTGGCCTTTAGAAAGACAATGGTATCCCAAATAGTTAAAAAGATAGTATTACCCTATAAAAGACTCTTTAAGATAAGAAGACATAGTTCATCACTCTTCATTTTTTTTTTTCATTTTATTTTATCACTTTGTTTTTGGACACTTTGATTTACTGATAAATAATCTGTTCTTGATGCACTTAAGTTTTATCAAATGTGCAGACATATGATTGAAACTTTCCAAAGCCCATGCTGACAACTCCAAACCACTTCCCCTTGATGCTTTATTGTGTAAAATGTTAAACACTTGGTAGTTGGTCCATTTCTCATGCTGTTTTTCGCTTTCAACTCCAATTGCAGAAGAAAATTGTATCACATATTGATTGATGGAATTCTTAATTGCTTAGATCTGTTATCAAAAAAATCATTTGCATTGCTAGATTATTCCTCACACAAAATCTGAAGGTAGTGTTGACTTGTGGATTTGAACAAAACAACTGGCTGCTCAGTTTGGTTTCTCTCATCCTCTGTCCACACTTACAGTTTTCTGTATCTTTAAATACTTTCTGAGAAAGCTAAAACCAAAGCAAAAACATAAAATAAACCCTCATCCATTATAGTCTGATGAAGAAAATTTTTTGATAATGTGAAAAATAGAGGTTTAGTCACTGAGACGAAATAGGAGGCTCAACAGAATACATATGTTGATTCTTTAACATCAATTGATTGGTGGGATTTCAGCGATCCTAATAGAGTTTGAAGATTTAAGTTAGCAATGACTGAAATGAGAGAGATGATGGGAATATAGATGGATTAGCAATGTTTTTCTATTACCCTTTTTTCAACATTGTCGCTCATAAAATTATGATCTTGATTTAGTTGGCTGTCATCTATATTGATCCTTTTACCCTTATTCAAGATTTTAGGAGTTTGGTCATGTGGAAAATGTTTCCTTGTTATTAAATTTCTTTCCGGCTGTTGCAGCATTAAGTGTTTCTATGTTTTGGAAAGGAAATAAAACTTGGCTGTAGAATATCAGATTTGAGATCATCTTAAACTTCCAAAGTTCCTATATTTTGAATGTGGTATCTTTTGACATAAGTTGTAGAACAGTAATTGTGTCAACACAATCAAACTCATTATGCTGTTGTCGGAAATTCTTTCAATGACCCTGAATTTTGAAGTGGTGTGGGTGATGTAATGCTTTGGCACTTCAAATATTGGAGACGGGAAAGCAGTACATCTTCAGTTTTAGGATCTTCTATTCCCAGTTTTTGATCTTAATAAATAAATTAGTATTCAAGTATTTATTTGGCTTTCAATTATATTGTTTTCTAGATTGGTGATGTCACCTAGACATTTCTGGAACTCATTTGTATCCTCAATAATCCTATTGTATCTCCTTTCTGGATTGATGTGGCTGCTACCTTTTTAGTTTTTGTCTTGCTAAATATTTATTTCTCTAATTCACCAAGTTGTTCATTGCATAGAATAATGAACAACTCTGCAAGTCCTGACAATTTGTTATTCCAATACTTCACTTTCCTATTTATTACATACATAGTAACAAACCAAAATCCTATTATTGTATCTCAGGAATTCTCTCCCGGATCGAACGGAAGAGTGACCACAATGGGTGTATATGTGCGTGATTTGCTTCTTGGACAGGTTTGTTGTATTGAACTTTTAGATTGATACCGCACATATTTACACTACTCTTGAGTATGTGAACAAGCTCAGTTGGTAGATACACATTCAGTTGGCCACCTGTGTTATTGCATCATATATTTCTTAAACTCAGTTGGCCATGATGATGAGGTCCCAACTTCTTGACTGACTTTTTTCTTGATAGATAAATACTAGGTTTTTTGTGTTTTAAAAAAGTTTTAACTTCCTTCTTCTTGTTGTGAAAGATATCTATTGTGCATCTATGCTTAATCCATCCCAAATCTGAAGCTGAATTAGCCTTTGATGATGAGTACCTATTTTCTTGACTTGACAACACAACGATGTTCTTTGTCTATAAGATCTCTTGGATAGATGGCGGATAGCGTTTTCATGCTGTCAAGCAGGGTACCATTTATAATGTTGGCAAAGAATCAGATAATAAAAACAGATGGCAAGTGCTTGATCAAATTGATTATTTCAAGTAGGAAAACAGTTTGAGTACGTCATTTTTTTCCCCTCTTTACTTTCATTCGGAACATATTGGTCTGGTTACTAGTAATCATTCAGGAAAGGCATGCAAGAAAAACATATTCTGAAAGTCTTCAAACACAGAGCAGATGCTGACTGGAAAACTGCTGTGGTTTATATTGTGGCTTTATTATGAACAGTGCAATTCTCATTTATTTGTTGAGTTCAAAGCCAGGATTATGCTTTCTCTGTGCCTGGCTTCTGTGTGAACTGCTGTTGACCAATAATTGTCCTCATCCTGTGTGTCTCCCTGTTTATTTGTAATTATTTGATTACTTTTTTTCTTTCTCTAATAGTTCTGTTCTGTATGGCCAAATGTCCTTTTATATACTAGATTATGAACTTAATATGTTGCATTCTGCAGCTTCATTTTGTTGACCACCCCAAGCTATCATTAAGTAAAAGACATTAATTACTATGCTGTCTTATCCTAATGCAGTACTACTTTGATACCCTCTTCCCTCGCATCCCTGTTCCTGTTATGCGGCAGATTGTATATAATCTTGAGAAGATGAAGCTCCCCCCAAAACACTCAGGTGTAACTGGGGATACTAACCGCTATGGATCTGACGATACTGCACGACGACCTCCATCTGTAAAAGCTGCACTTTCAGTCTCTTTTGGCCAACGTGCTCCTCATCGTGCATCAACGAGGGACTCATCCCCTGTTCGTCGCACCCTACCACCACCTCCCATGTATGATAGAGCTAGCAGTGAAGATTTACGCAGATCTCCTAGAAACCGTCGCAGCAGTAGTCATGAATATTCTGATAGGGAATACTTTGATAGGGAGAGGGATCGAGACCAGATCCGGGACAGAGGTAGAGAGCGTGACAAAGATAGGCAGCTGGAAAGAAACTGGGACCAGGACCGGGATCGAGGTCATGATCGTGGCAGGGAGAGGGACCGAGACAGGGACAAGGAATGGGAGAGAGGAAGGGAGCAGCGGCGTGATTATGATAGGAGATCTAGGTACTCGGAGAGAGAGAGTCGAAGGGAATATGAGAACAGACATGATGGAAGGAGACATTATAAAGAAGCCAGTTCAGGGAGGCGGCGTAGTAGGAGCCGGAGCAGGAGCAGAAGTTGGAGTCTTCAAACTGGCAATGCATGTATTGATCGTGATCCAAGCCCGCAGAGAGATGGAAACAAGGAGAAGACATCTGCGTCTAGCAACCTTGCCAAGCTTAAGGATCTGTATGGTGATGTAAGTGATCAAAAAGAAGTTGCTGGACCTGAACTGATTGCAAGGAGGGATACTAATGATGAAGAGGTGATAAGGCTAGGTGGTTCTTTGTGGAAATGAAGCAGATTCCAGTAATCCATTTTCAACTTTTTGTGTCTCCTGGTTAGATCAATATTTCTGATTTGATTAACAATACAAACACTGTTATGGATTATTTGTCATCTCTATGTTTCATACAACCTTGGACGGAAATGTGGTGATGGATAGACGATAGTGCAGTGACAGAGTGCTGCATGTATATTGGTAAATGTTATTAATTCTTTTTTTTTTAATTTTTTTTGCCTATTTTTAGGTTGTGTTACCTCACTGCCATATGAGATATGTGAAGAGTGCATGTATTTTTCAGTCGTGAACTCTTGAGAAACATTATTTATGGTCTGAATTGTGAATGATTATTGTTCTGTTTCTCTGATATTGACATTTGTGTATCAGCAAAGGTCAAAAGCGATGATTATACAAGGTAGAGAATGATGTAAACTAGATTTGGCTTGATGTTTATCTTGGTTTAGCCTTAGACGTGCATCTGTGTAATTTTGGTGGATGATCTAGGAACACTAGACAATTTCTCATATTATGCAACGTGGTTAATAGTTTTGGGATCGGTATATAATATTCACGTTTTCATTTCATTTTTCCTCTTTCTTTGATTATTTATTTTGGCACACTGCTAATTCAAAATTTAAATTGTATCATCTAGCTTATATGATAATGTCAGTGCTGATTTTTGTTTTTCCCCGAAAGTATGGTAATAAGTATAAAAAAACATCATAGAATTTTCCTTGAACGTTATATTAGGAAATAATAGTATATTAATAACTTTAAATGGAGTAAATTTCTTTAAAAAATCTACAATCATTCAACCAAACTTTGAACACATGTTTTATCCTATCAGAAAAAGTCAACAATGGTAGAAAAAGATAAAAACAATTAATTCATTGATTCTTTATTGGAAGAAAACAAATTTGACAATAAGTAGAAATTTGACATGATAAAGGGGTAGATAAATACTTAGAAGATGTCATAAGCGTAGAAAAAGAAGTTGAATATTTAGAATATGATAGATGATGGCTCGAAAACATTAAGGAAAAAGTAAAAGATTTAGAAAAATTAGAGACAATTAGAGAAGATAATAAAGAGGTATATAAATTAGAAATAATTAATTCAAACATAACAATAAAAGCACAAGATTTAGTATATAGTTTAGAAAATAAAAATGAATTCAAAATGCATATAAATGAATTATTAAAATTAAAAGTAATGAGAAATAGTACAAGTAGACATAGAAGTCCAACATTTATAGTAAATAAATATAGTGAACAAAAACGAGGTAAGAGTATGATGGTAATTAATTATAAAAGATTAAACGATAATACGTTAGATAATAGTTATAAAATATCCAATAAAGATGAATTAGTAAATCGTATAAAAAATGCTAGATATTTTTCTAAATTTGATTTGTAAAAGTGGACTTTTAGAAATATGACTCCATGAAGAATCTGTTCCATAGACAACTTTTAGTTGCTCAAAATGACATTTTGAATGGTTAGTAATATCATTTGAACTTCATAAGTTTTTCAAGCTAAAATGGATAAAATATTAAAATCATTTTTAAAATTTTGTACAATTTTATGTCGATGATACTCTTGTTTTTAGTCATAATAAATTTGTGCATATAACTCACATAAAATTTTAGATTGTTTTAAGAATAATAATATAGTAATTTCTAAAAAGAAAATTGAATTATTGAAATAAAAAGAAAATTGAATTATTGAAACAAAAAATAGATTCTTTAGGGCTAACAATAAATAAAGGAACTATAGAATTACAAGCACACATAGTAAAATTTTAGAATTCTTAAACAAAATAGAAGATATAAAAGAATTACAAAAGTGCTTAGGATTATTAAATTATAGTGGAAAGTTTATACCAGACCTTAGTATATTAATAAGATTTTATATAATTAGTTAAGTAAAAAATGGGCAGAAATATTTTAATAGTGAAAATATAAAATTAATACAAAATCTTAAAGGAATAGTTAGAAATCTTAAGTTTTAGCATTACCTATAGACAATTATTATAGAATTATACAAATTGATGCAAGTAGTTTAGAATGGCAGGAATATTAATACAAAAGCCTAATAAAGATAGCTCAAAAGAAAAGAGGAAATAGTAATGTATACTAGCAAAGAATTTATAGAAATAGAAAGTAGAAAGTCTAGTACAGAATTAGAAATTTTACGAATAATAAATTCTTAATATATAGTAACAATATTATAGAATTTTACAAAAGAGTACAAAAGAAAAATTTTGAGAATAAAAATTCTTTGGTTAGTAAAAGATGGATAATTTTTTAGAAGCAATAACAGGAAGAGGATGTAAAGCAAAATTTGAATGATACTAAGAAAAGATAATACTTTAGTTGACATTATTTCAAGACTAATTATTCAATGATTATTTTGCAAGAATAGAGCGATATATGAATTTTGGTCAAGTAACACTTAAACAGTTTTGCTTAGGAACAAATTTGAGTTCTAAAAGTAAATTTCAATTATTAGACAGTCAGCAATACATCTTAGATAATTTGTGGAGTTGTAATAACTCACAAGATAAATTAAAAGTAGCCAATGCACTCTTGCGTTATTTAGACAGATTAATGATCATGTAGAAAGTAATCATTTTGCAATTTTTGTATTACTTACCAATGGAGAGAGCAGCTGATCTAATAGTCAATTATGCTGATCTATATTATAGAGGATTTTATACATTTCATGAAGCAATAGAATTTGTTAGACAAAAAATAGGACTAAATTATCATGTTAAATAATCATTTAAACCTTTAGACAGTGCATCATCATCATCCTCAACTATTCAATTTTGTGACCATTGTGAAGTCATGACAAACAAGATTAGAAAGCTTAATGATACTAGATATCATTTAGACAATGAAGTAAATGCATGTGGACTAAAAAATAATTTTGTTAGAAAGTGCTAATGCAGAGTTATATAGATAGATCACATTTAAAGATAAACATCATACACTAGTCATTAGTTATTATAATTGTCCATAAAAAGCAAACTATCAGAATGGGATGAGGTCGGAATCAAGAACAGATCCTATTTTTGAAATACCCTTAGACATTGATGAAGATCCAGCTGAATCGTCAGCAACAAACTAACCTCCACAACCTCAAGCTCAAAATAACCAGAAACCATCTAATAAGGGTTTGTTTCCTCTGGCTGGGCCATAAGGATTTTGGTAATATCAGCATATGATTTTTCAGAATCACTGGTTGAAATGGAGGTTTCTGTTTCTGTATGGCTTTCTGAAATGGCTAGGTTTGAATCAGAAGTCTGATCATCAGTATCAGATGGATCATGGACTGTTTGAGCACTAAACTGTTGCATAGGCGCTTTGTCTTTTGATCGGGTTTGAGGTAATGGTTGTGTTTGTGGGAGTTCAGGGGTATAGCCAAGAGATTCCTTTTCTTGTTCAGGAGTTGATTGTGTTGGTTGATGGATTCTAATTGGTCGTGGATGGGATTTTGGTTTTGGCTTGGATGGATTTGGTAGAGGATTATTTCTGAAAAGAGTATGTGTCATCCTAAAAAGTTTTGAGGGATCATATGGTTTAATGGGTGAGAGCATAGGTGCAAAAGGATGATAGGCAAGACTGACAGTAGGTATGGGAGGGGATTTGGTGAAAAGTGTTGACCTTTGCTTAAACCTTTACTTTTTGAAACATAATTTCCTTGGCCTTGAAAACAGTTTAGTATAAAAGAATAGTTTAAACACTGGACTAATAAAGTAATAAGTAGACAGTTCTATTGAACGCATTATGATTTTAAAGACTATATCTTAATCATTGAAGATGCACCGCAAAAAATTTACCTGTAAATCCCACCTTCTTTATAATTACCATCAACCTCTATACATTTATCCATATATAAACCTCTAAAGATAGAATACAAACAAGAAAAAATATTTTTGACACCACTCTTATTTCTAGACTACGGTTTAGTAGATGAATTAATATTTTAAGAAATCAAACAGATCCATATGGTAGAAAAATAGCCACAGTAGTCCTAAACATTTTTGCCTCAACAAGTAATCCATTTGTAGAATTATCCACAGAAAGTAAACCATTAGAGTGGGATGAGTCTGGAATCATACCAACCCAATATAAAATAGTAACTAGATTTCATAAATTTAAACCTTTACTTTTTAGAACATAATTTCCTTGGCCTTGAAAACAGTCTAGTATAGAAGATCAACTTAAACACTAGACTATTAAAGTAATAGGTAGACAGCTTTTTTGGGCACATTATGAGTTTAAAGACTATATCTTAATCACCGAAGATGCACTCCAAAAATTGTATTCTAAACATCCTTTTCCTAATGTACTCTTTTTCAGCAAAACCAAATCTACATGATTGGTCAAGCACGATGCCAAAGAATTCAAAGTAGAAATGAGAGCTCAGAAAGAATAATAAGAATTGGTCCAACGTGAAGTTGAATGGTGGGATGATGTGGAAAGTGAAGAAGCAAACAAAATAGAAAATGACATGGACCATTAGCCAGCTAGTAGTAGTCAAAAAGTCAAGTAGCCAGTCCTTACCAATATCATGTTTTTACAGATGCTCTTCCTTTACTCACTACCTAACAAGGGAAAAACTATAAAGGCATGGTTTTTGTTTTTTCATTTTATTACCGATACTGAGTCAGCTTAAAAAAGGTAGTCAATCACTATTTATCGACACTGAGTCATACAAAAACATAATAGCCAGTCATACTTTTTCTTGTTTACCCTTAGTCAGTCCTTTGGCAAACTGCCACCTGTAAAGTGTAATTTCAAAATCTTATCTCTTGAAGTTCAAGTCATTAATTGTAGCAATAATTGTAATAAGTCCTCAATTGTATATATAAATCTCTCAAGTTACACAAAGAGGGAGGCATAAGAGTCAGAACATAAGCAAGCAATGATCAAACCTTTTATCTAGAATAGAAAAGCAATAAAATTCTCTCTACTCACTTTATGTATTACTCATTATACTTAGAAAGGTTAAACATCGTTTGGATTAATGATTAGCAAGTAAGTCATCTTATTTGTTTTTATTTTATTTATTTATCTTTCGGGTTAAGAAGTCTTGCCTAGTTAACGAAAGTATAATTTATATTTAAAGCACTAACAAAATGCCGTTATTATTATTCAAGGGAAAAGAGTTTGGAAGAAGGCTTTTGAAAAACGAGTTTTTGTTTTTGACAAAAACAATAAGAACTTCGTAAAGGTTTCCACAGAATTTTTGAAAGGTTCTTTTTACAACAAGGTCTCCGTTGGTTCTTTTCTAGACACTTCTTTTTAATTTATGGAAAAGACTTCTTGGGTGTGAATTAAGAGTTTTTAAGTGTTTTTACTAGCATGTTTTTAAAATTAGTCTAATGAAATTTGAAAAGCCAACTTTTGCCAAGGCAGCTTATGCTATTTTTATAAACGTTTTAGGCATTCACTGTTTATGGGGGGGAAACCAATAACATATATTTTGATGGTTAACCTAAATGAAAACTATATCAATCGGTGTAAAGTTATGTTCACAAACTGATAGGCACAGATTGTATTGGTTGCATTTGATTAAAATAACTATGTGGATCATTTAATATCCTATCTAACCAACTTTTTTACAACTACATCAATTTGTACACACAAATTTGTTCAAAGTTTGTTGAATTTCACATATCGATCTCAGCAAGAAGATGGTTGAATTGAATCTTGTAATTTAGGTGGAACAAAGAAGGATTTTTTTTTTCTCTTTCTCATGTTTTCATTCATTGTAACATATTAGTTGTTATAGTAATAAAGGTTATTTATTATAATGACCATCCCAAGGAAAATCACTTAAGGTAACGTGACAACCTGGAAAACCAATAATACATTTAAAAATTCAGAATCTTCTCTTTAGTTAATATAAAACAATTTATATTCAACTACTTTTAGTACTTGACAACATACATTACAAATATCAAGTTTAAGATTGCAAACACATTTTATTAAATTGATTGGCACCTCATTCCCTTAACTTTAAGTTGGGTGGGACTCCAATGGGAATGTGATCTAATTCCAAGTTAAATGAAAAAATCAATATGTTTCAACATAAACTAACCCTCTTCCGCGATTTTGGGTGGACTAGATATAATTACTCTAATATTAGTGAAAGTAAATATATCCTAATACAAGAATAAAAATATGGATTTCTAATTCAGATTCAAATAACCATAAAAGAAAGAAACACCTTGATCCTTTATCCATAAGGATAAAACCAATGTTATAAGAAATATAGGGTTGACACCATAATTAAGAAAGAAGAGAAAGGTTATAAGTGATAAGTCATCTTCTTCTAGGGTTGGCAATATCCTGGGCAGGGTTTGGGTATTGCAATGACCGGACCCTGCCCGGATGCAATTTTGCCCTGTCCGGGTCCGGGATTGGTTTTTATCCGAGTATCCAAATTTTATATTTTTTAATATTATATGTGTATATATTTTTTATTTTTTGGTAATTTTATAAGTTTTAAAATTATTTCAATAAAATTTGACATGAAAATATAAACTTTAAGTATTTAAAACTTTATGTATGTGTAATAACGAGTCAAATAAATATAAATATTTAAAATAATATATAGTTTATAATTTTTTTTAATAAAATCTGGGTTCCGGGTTTCGGGTTTATCAAGTGATGCCCAAGACCGACTTGACTTCATACCTGGCCCATGTTGAGTGTTAGAAAGTGTATATTTATAAAGGAGAAATTCATCATTTTACACTTTAAATCTCACTAACATCTCTAATTTTATTTATTTAAGTCATTTGTTATTTAATTATATATGTTTTGTTTTTATTAAGTATTTTGTGTATTTTAGGGGTATCATGGTCATTTCACAATGAACGAGATTTCGGATAGCAAAACGGACGTCACTTTTGAACTCAGGACAGTCGAAAACCTTAAGAGGAGCATAAAAGGAAAAATGGCACTGTTCACACGTACGGCACTATTCACATGTACGGTACTGTTCATGGATACTGTTCAAACCGTGTGCAAACCGTGTTACTGTTCAAACCGCGTGGTCAAACCCGTGGTCAAACCGTGTTACTGTTCACTGATGACGTGGCGCAATCCTGTGCATCCAAACTATTTTTAATCCGATGGCCATGATTCACTCAATGTATCTATAAAAAGGGGGCCTTCCCCCCCTAATTTGATACCCCTGAATCCATTTCTTAGCTTAGTTTTCTGTAATTCCTTCTCCATCTTGTATTTTCTACGTATTTTAATAAAATTCCCATTTTACCCCTAGTTCAATAATGAGTAGCTAATTTTCTTTCAAGCTTGGGTTGAAGGTGAAGTCTCAACATGTGTCATGGGCTTTAATTGGTAAATTTATTTTCTCTTCCCCTCTAATTTCTGTGGAGGTTTTGACTTTTAAATCGACAAATAATAATAATCTTGTCTAGTTACTGCCTGGTTTTTGGCACCCTAGTATAAGGTTATTATTATTTGGCACGATAAGCCCTTGACACCATATTGATTAGGCGTGGTTCATGAGGTGTGGATTCCCCCTCATGATTTAATTGGTATTAATAAGGAATATTTAGCCCATGGTGCATGTTGATGCGGATCCGATATCCAAGTGCTTTATTTCAATAGTTCTCAATTCAATTTAATTCCGCTATTCCAATTTAAATTCTAGCATCCTTTAAATCAATTTCTCCATTCTAGCATCCTTTAAATCAATTTCCCCATAAATCCAACCACCTATTTACTTAATTAATTCTACATATAATTAAAATCCACCTCCTCGTGGGATCGACACTCGTCACCGTTAATCTATTCTACAATAGATTCGATAAACTATGCGAGTTCAACAAAATTTGCACAACAAGTTTTTGGCGCCGTTGCCGGGGAGGTAAGTATTTTGATTTGTAGAATTAATTTTTTTGTAAATAATTTTATTATTATTATTATTACTATTAGTAGTATTATTATTATTTTAGTTGTTTCCTTGTAATTTTTTTTTCTTAATTAATTAAAAAAAAGAAGTGAATTTACATTTTTAGGTAAGAATTTCTTTTTCTCTTCTTTAAATTTCTGCAATTTAATTTTCAAGTTATTTTTCTTTGTAATTTTTCATTTATCTTATTAATTTATTTTTATTTTATTTCACGTATTTGTTTTAGTGTATTTTGTTTTTATAGAAAGGTTGTAAAAATGTAATAAGGTTAGTATTGTAATTTCTCCTTCTTCTTTATTTTTATTTGTTTTGTTCTCAATTTATTTTCTTTATTTGCATGCATGGTCGTAGGTCATTATCACCTAATCTTGAACCTATAGACCTTGAATTAGAAAAAACACTTCGCACACACAAACACATCGCACTTAAAGAAAAAATTGAAATGGATTTACAACAACCAGAACCACAGGAGAGGCCATTTAAGGACTACTTCAGTCCCTTAGCTAATTTGAGCACATCATGCATTAGATACCCAAATGTAGCTGCTAGGAGTTTTGAATTAAAACCTAGTGTGCTAAATTGTCTCCCAACATTCTATGGCCTAGAAAATGAGGACCCGTATAATCATCTGAATGATTTTCATACAATTTGTCAAACTTTTAAATATGAGAATTTTTCAGAAGATGATGTTAAACTTAGACTATTCCCATTTTCTTTAAAGGATAGAGCTCGTTCATGGTTCAATACATTGCCTGCTAATAGCATTACAACATGGGAACAAATGGTAACGAAATTTTTAAATAAATATTTCCCAGTGCATAAAACCAATGCTATTCGCAGGGAAATCTCAGAGTTCACCCAAAGAGAAGACGAGCAGTTTTTCGAAGCATGGGAGCGATTCAATGGGCTACTTTTGAAGTGTCCACATCATGGGTACGAGAAATGGCACCAATGCCAATACTTCTTGGAGGGATTATTGCCAAATGTGCAAGAATGGCTAATGGCAACAAGTGGAGGAGAGCTAATGTCAAAAAGTGCAACAGAGATTTGGGATTTCTTCCAGCGACAAGCGGATAATTCCCAACAACGGAGTCGATCTCTCAGGAATACTAGAAGAATTAAAGGAGTGAATGAGGTTCACATTGGCGAGTCAAGTTCAGAAATCAAAGAAGTAAAAGAGATAATTGAAGGTCTTTCTCGACAAATAGCATCGTTGACGACTGCCAAATCAACAGAGCCACATGACCATGAGTCATATTCAGATCAAGCCAATGCCATCGGTGTCATGAGGAAACCATCAAATTACAACCCATACTCCAGCACATATAACCCTGGATGGAGAGACCACCCCAATTTTTCATGGTCTCAAGGATTCCAACAGAATGGACCAGCAGCTCCAGCTCCACCAATGCAACCAATTCCTCAAGTTCCTCAAGCCTCTCAGCCACCATTTAGACCATACAATCAGAACCAGAATTACTCTCAACCCAGACCATGGGAGGATTCATTCCAAAATTTCAAGAATGTTACTCAATCTACAATCGAGCAACAAAACCGCACCATTGATGGACTACGGAATGAGATGAGAGCAGGCTTCAACTCACAAGCCCAATCAGTTTCAAGCCTCGAGAAGATGGTGGGACAACTTGCTTCTTCAGTTCAGACTTTGGCAATGACTGTTGAAAAAGGTAAATTTCCAAGTCAACCAGTGCCTAATCCTAAAGGAGTACATGAAGCAAGTACCAGTTCACCACAACAGCATGGAGAGGTCAAAGCCGTTATGACCTTACGAAAAGGAAAAGAAGTCGACAACAAAGTGGAGATGCCAGTGACAAAATCAACTCAGATTGTACCTGTAAATGCTGAGGACTCACCACCGGAGGAGAAAGAAGAAACCAACCCACGAGAGTATGTTCCTAAGGCTCCATTTCCTCAGAGGTTAGCTAAAGGAAAGAAGGGAAAATCCACAGGTGAGATTCTTGAAGTCTTGAAAGGTAAGTGTTAACATCCCTTTACTTGATGCAATAAAGCAAGTTCCATCTTATGCCAAGTTTCTTAAAGACCTTTGCACTAAAAAGAGAAACATTCATGTTCAGAAAAAGGCATTTTTAACAGAAAACGTTAGTTCTATACTCCAACACAAAATTCCTCTAAAATGTAAAGACCCAGGCTCCCCCACTATTTCATGTAGTATAGGAACCACACAATTGAGAATGCTTTGTTGGATTTAGGAGCTAGTGTTAATCTCTTGCCTTACTCAGTATTTGTGAAACTTGGATTGGGAGAATTACACCCAACTCCAGTGGTGTTACAGCTTGCAGATCGATCCACGAAAATACCTCGTGGTATTGTGGAGGACGTGCTTATACAGGTAGACAAGTTTTATTTTCCTGTTGATTTCATTGTAATTGACACTCAACCAACACAGGATTCAAGGAAGCACATCCCCATTATCCTAGGCCGACCATTCTTGGCAATCGGATGCTCACATTCAATGCGGGATGAAATATGCGATTGTCCTTTGGCAATATGACCATGGAGCTCAACATCTTCAACATTGCCAAACAACCTCACAATGCAGATGATGGAATTGTTGATGTGGATTTAATTGAAGCATTAGTTGATGATACTTTTCTTTCAAACCTTAGTGATGACCCTTTACAAACATGTTTAACTCACTTTGGTTTGGATTTTGATGTTGACAGATCAGTCGATGAGGTCAACGCCCTACTTGACTCAGCACCATCCATGGACACTAATAAATGGAAGTCAAGAGTTGAACAACTAGCACCATCAGAGAAGAAAATCATCTCATCATCAGAGTCACCACCGAAACTCGAGCTCAAACCATTACCCAACACTTTGGAATATGCGTTCTTAGGAGAAGAAAGCACTCTACCGGTAATCATCTCATCATCCCTAAATGACGAACAAAAAGGTAAGTTGTTGGATGTTTTAAAAGAGCACAAAGGAGCATTAGGATGGACCATAGCAGACATAAAAGGTATAAACCCAGCAGACTGCATGCATTACATTCACCTTGATGAAAATGCTAAATCTACTAGGGAAATGCAACGTCGGTTAAATCCTAATATGAAAGAAGTTGTTAGAACGGAAGTGCTTAAACTATTAGATGCAGGTATCATTTACCCCATTTCTGATAGTTCATGGGTCAGTCCTGTGCAAGTGGTCCCTAAAAAGTCAGGAGTCACAGTAGTTACCAATGCTGATAATGAATTGATACCCACTAGAGTGACTACAGGATGGCGTGTATGCATTGATTATAGAAAGTTAAATTCTGTCACACGCAAAGACCATTTTCCTTTACCATTTATTGATCAAATGCTTGATAGATTAGCAGGCCACGAATTTTATTGCTTTCTAGATGGCTATTCAGGATATAATCAGATTCCCATAGCACCAAAAGATCAAGAGAAAACCACTTTCACTTGCCCTTTTGGCACTTTTGCATATAGGAGAATGCCATTTGGATTATGTAATGCACCTGCTACATTTCAACGTTGTATGTTAAGTATTTTTTCTGATATGGTTGAACGGTTTCTTGAGGTCTTTATGGATGACTTTTCTGTTTTTGGAGATTCATTTGATCAATGTTTACATCATCTAACACAAGTTTTGCAGAGATGTATAGAGAAGAATTTGGTCTTAAATTGGGAGAAGTGCCATTTTATGGTAAAACAAGGTATAGTTCTCGGTCACATCATTTCATGCAAAGGTATTGAGGTTGACAAAGCCAAGGTGGATCTCATTTCTAATCTTCCTCCACCTAAAACAGTCAGAGAAGTAAGATCTTTCCTTGGGCATGCTGGTTTTTATAGACGTTTCATTAAGGATTTTAGCAAAGTTTCTAGACCCTTATGCAATTTACTTGCTAAGGATGCACATTTTATCTTTGATGATTCATGTCTTGTAGCATTTGAAAAGTTAAAGCATTTGTTGACGTCATCACCCATCATTCAGCCACCAAACTGGAGCTTACCATTTGAGCTTATGTGTGATGCATCTGATTATGCAGTAGGAGCAGTATTAGGACAAAGAGTTGATCGAATTCCTCATGTTATTTACTATGCTAGTATGACATTAAACGATGCACAAATTGAACTATTCAACTACATCAAAAGAAATGCTAGCAATAGTGTTTGCATTAGAAAAATTTCGATCTTATCTCATTGGTTGTAAAATTATTGTGTTCACGGATCATGCTTTTGCTCTCGAAATATCTTCTCACAAAGAAAGATGCAAAAGCTAGACTAATTCGTTGGGTGTTACTTTTGCAGGAGTTTGACTTGGAATTCAAAGATAAGAAAGGTTCTCAAAATGTTGTGGTGACCATCTCTCTCGCCTCCACTTTGACATCAACACGTAACCCTTAACATTGAATGAGTCATTTCCGATGAACAATTAATGAGTGTGGAAGTATTACCTTGGTATGCTTTGATATAGTTAATTATCTTGTTACAGTAAACTTCCGAGCATTGGACCAAGCAAGACAGGGCCAAATTCTTTGCGGAAATAAAGAATTTTTTTCTCGGGATGACCCCTATCTGTTTAAGTATTGTGCGAGATCAAATTATTCGACGATGTGTCCCAGAGAATGAAGTTCATAACATCCTTTCGTTCGCCATGAACAAGCTTGTGGAGGCCATTTCAAACGCTAAGAAAACGGGGACTAAAGTTCTACAATGTGGTTTCTATTGGCCAACTATATTTCGGGAGATGCTTACACCTTTTGTTCTTCATGTGATAGGTGTCAACGAATGGGGAGCATTACACGAAGGAATATGATGCCACTAAATCCAATTTTAGTGGTTGAGATTTTTGATGTATGGGGTATCGACTTCATGGGACCCTTTCCCCCATCTTTTGGTCATCAATACATATTGGTTCTTTGACTATGTTTGAAATGGGTAGAGGCAATTCCATGCGTAACCAATGATCATAAAGTGGTGATAGGGTTTTTGAAGAGCAACATTGTTTCACGCTTTGGATTCCCTCGAGCAATAATCAGTGATGGTGGTACCCACTTTTGCAATAAATCATTCAAAGCACTTTTGACAAAGTACTCCATCACTCATAAAGTGGCAACCCCGTATCATCCGCAAACCAAAGGGCCAAGTTGAGATCTCCAATCGAGAAATAAAGCACATCTTAGAAAAGACCGTGAGGCCGATTAAAAAAGATTGGTCATTAAGACTCGATGATGCATTATGGGCATATAGAACGGCTTTCAAGACCCCACTGGGATGTCACCCTACAAAGCTAGTGTATGGAAAAGCTTGCCACCTACCCGTGGAACTCGAGCATCGTGCGTCTTGGGCCATCAAGAAATTCAATTTTGACATGCGTGCCGTTGGCTCGGAAGACGATTACATAAATGGCGAACTTGAAGAAATTCGTAATGATGCATACGAAAATGCTAAGGTTTACAAGCAGCGAATGAAAGTCTTTCATGATAAGCAGATTATGAGAAAATCTTTCACTCCAGGTCAGAAAGTACTTTTATTCAATTCTCGCTTACATTTATTCCCAGGTAAGCTACGCTCTCGATGGTCTGGCCCCTTCATTGTGCATACTGTTTTTCCACATGGGGCAATTGAAATTAAGGACCCAAAAAATGGTGTCACGTTTAAAGTTAATGGTCAAAGATTAAAGCCATATCTAGAGTACCAACCACATGGAGAGGACACCGAAATAAACTTGAGTGACCCACCACATTTGAATTAAGATTTTTTTTTTTCGGTGATTTATTTATTTATTTATTTTCTTCTGCTAATTGAAATCATTTGTGCATAAGTGTGTTTGTTTAACCATTGAGCTTTTTTTTTTATCACTTTTAATCATGAGACAGTTCCTCTTGAACATCCTTAGACGACTTCAACGTGTCCAATCTCATCTCAGAGGCCAGATACGATTTTGTAAAACACATCGTATTTGGAAGCTACAACCACCGGAGTTAATATCCCACGTTGAGGATTTAGAAAGCCAACTCAGAGACATTGAAAGCAGTGTCTACAACATCCAGTTGGAGCTTGAGGTAAATTCTATAAGAGGACGATTGTGATTTTCTTTGTGTGTTTTTATTTGTTTGTTATTCTGTTTGTGTGTTTTAGTTTGTGTGTTTTAGTTTGTCACCCGGTTAAGTGGCGGATAACGGTACTCCGTGACAATCAAGTCGGTTACTTGAGTTTCCCATAATTACGATCTTCCGAGGCGAAGGTATGGATAAAACGAGATCTTAGCAAAGCTTCATAGTCGATTCCCTTCACTTCCTCAGAATGCCCTCCTCACAATCTATAAAGCTCGATCTGAACGCATGCGATTGCTCATGAGGAATAACATACCTGCTGATATCCGCTGGTTAATCGAAGCTAAAGTACGCTTGGCAGGTGAGTTGCCTCCTAAATTTATTGCATACATGCCTGGTTGTGGTAAAGGAAATTATGCAAGAAAGCGAAGAGCTCGAAAGATTTCGGTTGCTTGTCATAAGTGTTCCAGAATGATATGCAATAAAAAACGATGTTCTTTAGGAATGGTGTCTGATAACAGAGAAGATAAGATTCAATTCATTAGGGATGGCTTGAATAAGGAGTCATTGGATGATATCCTTTTGTCTCTTGAAACGCATCCCAGTGGATATGTGCAAGAGCGATTCTCCGATTATGGCCATCATTCCGAAAAGAGCATGCACGATCTGATCTCGAATCGACTATAAACGACCTGTTTGCCGGTATAAGAAAATGGATAGGAAGCCTATCCTCGACCCATGAGGGCGTTGAAGCCGTTTCGGACGTAAAACCGAGAGGAAGATGTGAGCCACATCGCAACTACCCGTAAATATCCTTTTACTTTACTTGTTGTTTTATTTTACCATTGTTTTACCATTTGCATTATTGTCTTTAATAATTTTATATTTGTCATTACTTGCTTTTCCTTTTATCTTTTTTCCTTTTTTACTCTCAAGCCATGTGCATTACACGATTAATTGACATAGACATGACACCTCATTCACAATTTGACCCATTGCCACCAAGATCCTTAAATATGATTCTTTTCGTTTACACTCACAAATTGTTTTTGAGAAGTATCATAATGGCAGCTACTCTCCCAATAAACAATTCAAGAACATTTGTGTGCTTTCCTGGATTTAACTATGGCAAATATAAAGAGTTCTTTGAGGCACCATTGATCTTGGTCGATCATGCATGAGAGAAAATTACACTTAGTATACGGCGGAGGTGACCGAGGGTTATCAAAATTGGTCTCGAAAACTGCTTTTGTCGAGAGGAAGTCAAGTGTTAGGCATCATACCACAAACCCTAAAACCTTTAGGCGCTTGTCTAACTCACCGACCGGAGAAGAGTTAGTTGTCTCGTATATGCAAGAAAGAATAACTCAAATGCTTAATCATGCTTTGCTTTTATTTTCTTACCAGAGATCTTGCAACTCTGAGGCACTTATCACTTTAGCATCTTGGGCCCATCTACACATTCATCGAAACCCATCGGTTTGTTAAATGTCAATAATTTTTATGATGGCTTTATCGCATTTCTTAACCATGCAATAAAAAACTACTTCATTCCCTCCACGGTGAAAAAGCTTTTTATTTGTGCTCACACTGCTAATGAGCTACTTGATCTTACAAGCTTATCGACTGAGAGCGGATCCCAAGACCTTGGTGTTGGAGTGTACAAATAACGATGGTAACAATAAGCGCAGTAGAAGTACAAATTAGATTTAAATCTCCGCCTGTAAATATTTTATTCTGTGTTGCACCACCCAGGTGATGTCTTCTAAACTCTACTTCTTTCCTTTAAAACATTGAGGACAATGTTTCGTTCTGGTTGGGGGGAGGGGATAGTTGACAATTGTGGAATGTTGGTTAAGTTTTTACTAATTTTTGTTGTAGAAACTAACTGTTGCTAACTGTTTGTGTTGAAGATGGCTGAATATGGAGTGTAGTTACTCTAGAAACGCATCTTCTTAGTTAAAAAAAAAATAATGAAAAAAAAAAAATTTCTTATTTTTCGTGTGATCTTTCTAACTTTTTTTACTTCTCCTTTATAAATATGCATTTTCAAATTTAGAGTCGAAGATGGCTGAATATAGAGTGTAGTGCCTCTAGAAACGCATCTTCTTAGTAAAAAAAAAAAATCATTTTTCTATCATTTTATTTGTAACATTTTCAATTAGTTTTTCTGCATCATTTTCACATTTCTGCATGCATACTTTCCTTTCATGTTTAGAATAGGTTGGGGGGTAGAATATTGTTTAAAAAAAAAAAAGGGGGATTTTGTTTTTATTTTTGGATGACATGATGATTTTCGAATTTTAGTATTTGTATTATCTTTGATCTTGAGTGATGTTACACTATGTTTGCTACTCTACATGTTGATGTCGGAGATAAATATGAGTTGCTTGAAAAAATTGACATGTCATAATGAATACCAAGTGAGCTTTTGAGCCTATTATTTTTCTTGGAGAGTAACCCTTTTTGCCCATTCTTTATACAGCTTAGCAGTATTATTATTTTATACATGATCTTTAGATTTCCTTGGAGTCAACCCTTTAAAAAAAAAAAAAAAGTTAAAAAAAAAAAAATGCGTTGCTACATCTAAAGGTCCATTTAACTAGTAGATATGGAGGATTATCTAGAGCCCTAAAAGATGATGGAAAGGCCATCTTTGACCCGTTTGAGCCTTTCTAGCCTTCCCTTATGTGAAATATCCATAGTTAGCCCTTTTGAGCCTTTTATTAAAAAAAAAAAAAAAAAAAAAAAAACGTTTCTTTGTCAACTTATCGTCTTCACCCACTCCAATTTGGAGTATTACCCGATATCTTACAAGTTCCATCACCTATTCATGTTTGAGAAAAATATAAATAATTGTTTTGTTTAGTAAAGTTGTGCAATACCGAAAAAAAAAAAAAAGAAGAAAAAAGAAAAAGGAAAAAAAAAATTTCTCTAAAAAAAAAAAGAAAAAAGAAAAAAAAAAAGAGAGATATATAATACAATAATAAATAAGTAAAATGCACTTACTTTTTAGTTTCCAAAAGATATTATTTTTCTCAAACATATATTTTGTTTCCTCTATTTTCCTTTCTTTGTTAGCCATGTTCCTAGCCTACGTTACATCCTAATAAAAGTCCTTCTTGATTTTAGGGAACTATAGTCTGAAGTAGAAGCTAGTTATATGGGCCAAAAGATGTAGTAATGCATAATTAAAAAAAAAAAAAAGTAAATAAATTGGGTTGACTAGTATTTTGTTTGACTTGAGATCGTGTTATTTCTAAGTTGTGGGCATATTCTTTTCATCTTGGTGAGAGTGTGTGATATTATTTCTTTACTATCTTCACTCTATTTATCATTCATTGAAGTGACAATTTTTATTGGGTTTAATTTCTTTGTGAGAGTGTCACTATTACCGGTGAGATTTTGGGGTTTGACATGTCATTTTTGAAAGTAGTCAGATGTATTTACTTGGTTGATTCATGTGGATGGTTGATGTGGGTGTGATGTTTCTTTAGACCGAGATAATGCTTATACTTTTATTTGATTGCTATCATTAGTCTGAATGAATAAACAAGTTTGTTAAAAAAAAAAAAAAAAATTGGGTTTAAATTTTGTTTTCGCTTTATTTGCTAGGGACTAGCAATAAGCTGGTTGGGGGGTGTGTTGAGTGTTAGAAAGTGTATATTTATAAAGGAGAAATTCATCATTTTACACTTTAAATCTCACTAACATCTCTAATTTTATTTATTTAAGTCATTTGTTATTTAATTATATATGTTTTGTTTTTATTAAGTATTTTGTGTATTTTAGGGGTATCATGGTCATTTCACAATGAACGAGATTTCAGATAGCAAAACGGACGTCACTTTTGAACTCAGGACAATAAAACCTTAAGAGGAGCATAAAAGGAAAAATGGCTGCTCACACGCGTCGGCACTATTCACATGTACTTCTCGTTTCATGGATATCGCTTCACGACACTGTTCGCACACGCGTTCTTCAAAACCGTGTGCAAACCGTGTTACTTTCAAACCGCGTGGTCAAACCCGTGGTCAAACCGTGTTCGTTTCACGATGACGTGGCGCAATCCTGCATCCAAACTATTTTTAATCCGATGGCCATGATTCACTCAATGTATCTATAAAAAGGGGCCTTCCCCCAATTTGATAGCCCTGAATCCATTTCTTAGCTTAGTTTTCTGTAATTCCTTCTCCATCTTGTATTTTCTACGTATTTTAATAAAATTCCTATTTTACCCCTAGTTCAATAATGAGTAGCTAATTTTCTTTCAAGCTTGGGTTGAAGGTGAAGTCTCAACATGTGTCATGGGCTTTAATTGGTAAATTTATTTTCTCTTCCCCTCTAATTTCTGTGGAGGTTTTGACTTTTTTTCGACAAATAATAATAATCTTGTCTAGTTACATACCCGTTTCTGGCACCCCTAGTATAAGGTTATTATTATTTGGCACGATAAGCCCTTGACACCATATTGATTAGAGCGTGGTTCATGAGGTGTGGATTCCCCCCTCATGATTTAATTGGTATTAATAAGGAATATTTAGCCCATGGTGCATGTTGATGCGGATCCAGATACCCAAGTGCTTTATTTCAATAGTTCTCAATTCAATTTAATTCCGCTATTCCAATTTAAATTCTAGCATCCTTTAAATCAATTTCTCCATTCTAGCATCCTTTAAATCAATTTCCCCATAAATCCAACCACCTATTTACTTAATTAATTCTACATATAATTAAAATCCACCTCCTCGTGGGATCGACACTCGTCACCGTTAATCTATTCTACAATAGATTCGTGCGCTTGCGAGTTCAACAAAATTTGCACAACAGCCCACAACGCCCGGGTGCGGTCCGGGTTCGGACTGGACGAGTATTTTTGCCACCTCTATATTCTTCATAAAGATTGCTTCCTTGTCGTGGCTTAGCCTAAGACGGGACAGGCTTTTTAGTATCATAGTAGACTTGAGCTAACCAAAGAGAATAGCTCACACTATTAGTATAAACTCAAATCTAAAATTCCCAATAAGATTGCATGGGTTTATGTAGTTAAATTTTACTAATTGAATAAAGTTTTTCTAATCGTTAAATATAAACTAAAGTATAAAGGAAATAAAAGATCCTAAAATAAAAAAGAAATAAAAGATCATGTTTTGAAAACATTTTAGAAAACAAGGATTGTGCCTGATTTTCTTCCTACTTTGATAAGTTCTTGTTTGTTCTTCGTGCAAGTCACTCTAAATTAGATCTATAAGCCTGAATAACATTGACAAAGCATTGACTATCTTGAATACTTAATTCGGGTAGATTATTGTCTTGGACAAGACATGAATCTGAAATGTTCTCAATTAATCCATTTAATGCTTCATTTATTTTTTTGGTTCTTCACATGTAACCTCTATGGATGTTAAATAGATCTTGTGAAGCTTTAATAACCTGGTTCTCATCATTTCCTCTCTTTTGAAAAGGATTTGCTGTTAAATCTTTGCCTACATCAAAAGGAGATAAATCAACAACGTTAAAGCTTGCACTTACATTACACCCACTTAGAAGATCTAACTTAAACGTTTTGTCATCGATCCTTTTAATCACTTGAAATGGTCAATCTCTCCTTGGAAGTAGCTTTGAATCCTTTTGAATAGGAAACCAATCCTTGCTTTTATGTAGGCAAACCCAATCTCCAGGTCCAAATGCAACTTTCTTGCACCCCTTGTAAGCTTGGTTAGCATATTATTTGGTTCTCTTCTTAATGTTTACCTTAGCCTTTTCACGGATGTGCCTAACAACGTCAGCTTTCTTCTTTGCATCAAAATTAATTCGTGTTAGCCTAAAGGGCTACACATTATGTAATTTTGATGATAACAAACATGTGTCTCCGGTGATTTAATAAATATTGTATTTCACATTTTCACTAGTTCTTGAAAGATAATATTTATTCAAGTGAATCAAGTGAAATCAAGTTCAAGACACTCAACGGATAACGGCTCAATCAATAATAAAGTTTAGAGCTCAACAGACTCATTATTACGACAATTCTTGTAAAGCCTGTAAGATTTAAAATATGTATAGTTTAGCATTTGAGAACCTTAAGATTTTGTTTAATAAATCATCATTTTTCATAAACCAAAGGTTTTGCAATTATAAGCTAAGTATTTTATGCAAATAGTTGTTTTTCAAGATGTGGACTAAAATGAAAAAGTTTTGGAATATTTGATTTTAGTAAGGATTGTTTTGAATTCTAGATTTGGACCTTTTTGCAAAAATTTAAAACATTTTGTCCCATATTCTAATCTCTATAAGTTTTGGGGTTAAAGTGTAAATATTAAAAATAGACAGAGAGTTAGCGGCTAGCCACTTGAGGGCTAGCAGCTAGCCGGCTAAGGAAAATTTAATATTTTCAAATTTTTGACTAAATTAAAAAGATTTTGAAAACTTTGAAATTTATAGGTATTATGTTAAATTTTGAAAAGGACTTCTTTGAAAAATATTATTATATTTTGAGTCATATTATAATTTAAAAAAGTTTTAAGAATAATGAGCATTATATAAAAATTCTAAATTTGGGTTTGTTTGCAAAATTGTATGACTTTTTGGGCCATAGTACAATTACGAAAGGTTTGGGCAAAAATGTAATTTTTGCAAACAGTATTACTATAGGAAACTTCAAATTTTAACGGTAACTTCATTGTTTTGAAGAGGTGAGCCAACTAATTAAGCAGCTAGCAGCTTGTTGGAATTTGCCTGTAACGGCTTGTTTTTTAGTTAAATTTATATAAACTTAAATCTAGCATATTGCGCCGCGTCATCAGTCAACAGTACGCGATTTGACCATGGTTTGACCACGCGGTTTGAACAGTAACACGGTTTGCACACGGTTTGAACAGTGACGCGGTATAAACAGTGTCGTGTTCCGTATATGTGAACAGTGTTATTTTTCTTTTTATGCTCCTGTTAAGGTTTTCGACTATCCTGAGTTCAAAAGTGATGTCTGTTTCGCTATCCGATATCTCTTTCATTGTGAAATGACCATGATGCCCTTAAAATACATAAAATACTTAATTAAAACAAAACACTCATAATTAAAATAACAAGGGACTTCAATAAATAAAATTAGAGATGTTAGTGAGACTTGAAGTGTAAAATGATGATTTTCTCATTTATAAATATACATTTTCTAACACTCAACACCTGGTTGTGGTAAAGGAAATTGTACAAGAAAGCGAAGAGCTCGGAGAATTTCTGTTGCTTATCATAAGTGTGCCAGAATGATATGCGATAAAGAACGATGTTCTTTAGGAATGGTGTCTGATAACAGAAAAGGTAAGATTCAATTCATTAGGCATGACTTGAATAAGGAGTCATTCGATGATACTCTATTGTCTCTTGAAACGCATCCCAGTGGATATGTACAAGGAGCGATTCTCCAGTTATGGCCATTATTCCAGAAAGAGCATTCACGACACAGTCTCGGAAATCTAACTATAAACGACCCTGTTTGCCAGTTTATAAGAAAACTGGACGGGAAGCCTATCCTCGACCCATAGAGGGCGTTGAAGCCGTTTCTGGACGTAAAACCAGAGGAAGATGTGAGCTACATTTGCAACTACCTGTAAATATCCTTTTACTTCACTGTTATTTTATTTCACTGTTGTTTTACCATTTGCATTATTGTCTTTAATAATTTTATTTTATCATTGTTTGCTTTTCCTTTTTACTGTTTCCTTTTTGACCCTCGAGGCATGTGCATTACACGATTAATTGACATAGATATGATACCTCATTCACAGCTATGACCCTCTGCCGCCAAGATCCTTAAATATGATTCTTTTCGTTTGCACTCACAAATTGTTTTTGAGAAGTATCCTAATGGCAGCTACTCCTAATAAACAATTTAAAAATATTTGTGTGCTTTCTGGATCTAACTATGACAAATATAAAGAGTTTGTTGAGGTAGCTATTGATCTTGGTCGAAGCATAGCAGTAAGGAAATTACACTTAGTATATGACGGAGGTGACCGAGGGTTATCAAAACTAGTCTTAGAATAGTGGTTGTATTCCTATCTGGATTACCAGATTTCTTGCTGATGATGGCAGAGTTTTTCAGCCCAAGACTTATAAGCAAAATCTGTGAATGGTGTCTGATGATTTGTCAAAGGTATAGTATAACCTTTCTTGCTCCAAGTAGTGTCGCTCTGACTGCCCTTATTGATACTGGAGCAATGTGCTCAGAATCCAATAAGAGGCTCCAAGATTCGATGCCTCTACTTAAACCAAGGCTTCCCTTATTGTATTGCAAATCTCTCATTGCTATTAATAAATCAACCAACCTTGAGTGCCCTATTTGCACCCAGGTTTCCCAAAAGGAAACCCCTGGGTTCTCAAGAACCTCAACACTTTCATAGCCTGGCTTCCTTCAGAAGTTCAGGACGAAGCACACCAACCAGTGGAAACTCTGGACTGTAGCGGAAGCTTAGTGGACCCTACAGTAGAAGCATTGGTGATAAAGTCTGAAGGACTGAACCGTTCTCTCACTGTTTTCATCCTCTTGGGTTTCATAACAGCAAGATGACTTTGATGATGAAGTCTACACTTGGCTAGGATTGCCGTTTGTTCAAGGCTTATCACCCTAAAGAAAACCCTCTCATTTCTTTTAGCCATGGAAAACCAAAACAGTAGCAGGATTCGGTGGATCACTGCGACGATGGTGGGGAAGAAAGCTTACAAGAGAACAGCGACGACCAGCTGTCATCCAGAAAGCAAATCCAGCAGTGTAAGAGAAAGCAAACTGCTTCTCATCCAGGCATGGCCCATGATGAAGAACTGTGCAAAACAAAGATCCAAGCTTTACTGGATCTAGCCATGGAAAACCAAAATAGTAACCGATCATGGCCATGCAGGAACACAGGCCTGCTCACAGAAGGTTGGTTGATTTATTAATAGCAATGAGTGCAGAAGTCCCTAACCAGTTCTGGGCTAGAGGCACATTGCTCCAGTATCAATAAGGGCAGTCAGAGCGACTTGTCATTGTACCTCTGCTGCATGTCAGCTGCCTGTCGTATAGGAATTATGGCTCTAAGATGGTTTAGAGTGGGGCACAAGACAGCATTTGTGGTCCCCCATGGGCATTATGAGTGGAACGTAATGCCTTTCGGCTTGGTACGAGGGAGAATGCCAAAGAGCCCCAATCTTCGAAAATATACTAACGCTTCTTCTGTACTACCCATTTGGCGGCATAGATCCCACCATTGAGTCCTGCTTCAACAGCAGTGATCAAGGCTTTTTGGGTATCACATCACTCATACCACTATAGTGATTGTAAAGCTGACAGACATATGGGGACGAGACACCTCGTCCATGTGTGGTGCCTGTTCGGCGGCATAGATCCCACCATAAACATCCCAGACAAATTCATTATCAAGGTCTAGGGTAGTAATCATGTTGACTGGACCCATGATTCTATTGCAAATCTCTCACCAACCTTCTGTTGGTAGTTTTCAAATTGGTATCAGAGCCATATTTCCCAAAAGAGAGTTGTCTACACCATAGAAGACTATTCCATCTCAGACACTGATGAGGCTCCAAGATTCGATTGTGCCTATAAAAGGGAAGCCTTGGTTCTTTTGATCCACATCCTTGGTTGATTTAGGGAAAGAGACTGATACCCTTCTTTCTTGCAACCTGCTAATTTTTGGAACTTTATGGATCTGCTGGATTTGCTTTTGGGATTACAGCTGGTCTGGGAATTGGGATATTTTTTCAGCAAGTCCAAACGAAAGATACCAGTAAAACTCCTCCAACTAATACAGCAAGAATGCCAAAGAGCTCCTCAATTGAGCAGAAGATCGGCTGCCCTAAGACCCCAAACCTTGATAATGAATTCGTCAGGTATGTTTCTGGTGGGACTCTGGTAGATGTTTTATTTGTGGCAAGAAAGGGCACTATGGGAAACCAGGGTGCAAATAGGGCACTCAACAACTGGCAGCATCATTATGCAGCTCTTCCATCCCAATACCCATGGCCCCAGAAGGCAACATGATGGAAGAACCACAATGGTCGGAAGAAGCAACAAAGGCTGTGCTGTGCAGAAGTCCCTAACCAGTTCTGGGCTAGAGAACACACCGTACAGAATTACTCTGTAGTGTTTTAGTATGGAAGGAAGCAGCTTCTGAAAAACAATGGAATCACAGGTCAGGACGGTAGTATCTATAAGGGTCTAACGGATCAAGTCTGAAGGACTGAACCGCTCTCTTCTGACCAAGCATCCACTTCGACAATCAGAGTCCCAACAGAAAGCTCACCGGTCATGGAGTGGTGAATTGCCAAGGCAGATTCATCAGGTTTACCCACAGTCCGGTATCCCCACAAGTCTGCAGTACTCCAGATCTCTACTACCAGGCTAGAGAACAACACTTCGTTTACCAAGCATCCACTTCGACAATCAGAGTCCCAACAGATAGCTCACCTTCCATAAACTTCCTCGGGATAATCAATTATGCAGCAGATCCTACAAATCCATTCTATGTGGATACAAGAGCAAGATTTGCCGCCTCAACACATGAACAAGGACAGAAAATGAGTTGATTTTGCTTATAAGTCCTGGGCCGAAAAACTCTACCATCACCAGCAAGAAATCTGGTAATTGGCTTTCCCTAAGACTTATAGCAGGATTCGTTGGATCACCCGACATGGCAGACCAGGAGAAGTCAGTTATCTGGAAACACCAGATATTGATTGAAGAACGATGGAATCACAGGTTAGGACTTTTATAGGCACAAGGGAAGTACTATTACACATTGTTAAAGGAATCTACTTTACAACTCACTCTTGGCCATGCAGGAACACAGGCCTGCTCACAACAAAAGGTGTGAGAGAGAGGAGGCTCTTGTGGAGCACTTGGAGGTGGTTTGAAAGTCATACAAACTGTTCCATCGTGTCGTCTTTCAAACATGCTTTCAGATGTCTGAATAGGAGCTGTATCAAGGCCTATCTTCATCTTTGGTTCTGACAGAGCCAATCCATGCTTATAGGTTAGAGCCTTGAATTAGTCATTGTACCTCTGCTGCATGTCAGCTGCTATTCATTATCAAGGTCTGGGGTAGTAATCATGTTGACTGGACCCATGGGAGCTGTCTACACCAGACCATGTGCAAGATCTGACAAAGATGACAAGTTAGATATCCATCTTTCGTTTGGACTTGCAATTTTTTGTATAGTGCCCTTTCTTGCCACAGAAAAACACAAAGTCGCTCTGACTGCCTGGTCTGCCATGTCGGGTGAGATAGACAGATGGAGGAACGAGCTTGAAGATATGGCCAACTGCTGAATGATTGCTTGCAAGACAAGTGATCATTATTGGGGTACACTGCTGATAGAGGAATCCGAGGGCCTGTCACTTCCACCATTAAAGATACCTGACAAGGAAGCCAGGCTATGAAAGTGTTGAGGTTCTTGAGAAAATGTGCTCTGGTCTCGTGAGCACTAAGCTGAATGATTGTTTGCAAGACATAAGATACCCCATTCCACGGAGGACACACCTTTGTAGGGACATAAAATTTCTTCGGGATGTGACAGACACAAGACAACATTTATGGTCCCCCATGGGCATTATGAGTGGAACGTAATGCCTTGATTGAAGTGCCCTATTTGCACCCTGGTTTCCCATTCTTCTGCTTGAGACACCTCGTCCATACACTATATTATTATTATTATCACCAATGCTTCTGCTGTAGGGTCGGGATGCAAGCTTCTCTGATGAATAAGCACATTGCTCTTCCATCGTTCTTCAGAAGCTGCTTCCATATCATCTGCAAGCTTCTGCCAATCTTCTAGATTTCCTAGGACAATACACAAAGGAAACATACATTCCCATAATCTCTAATAATGAGGTTACAAGATATAAGATGCAGGGATACAAGGGATTTCACCTTGGAGCCATCGAGGAATCTATCACTAGTGATGACAACACTGATGATGATCCTATCCTGACAGTCCAAGAACCTCTACAGGTTAACCTTGCTGTACCATCACCTTCCTCTATCAACAGTGCACCCCAATAATGATCACTTGTCTTGCAAGCAATCATTCAGCAGTTGGCCATATCTTCAAGCTCGTTCCTCCATCTGTCTATCTCACCCGACATGGCAGACCAGGCAGTCAGAGCGACTTTGTGTTTTTCTGAGGGCCTGATCAGTTTTAGATTCAGTAAAGCTTGGATCTCTGTTTTGCACAGTTCTTCATCATGGGGCATGCCTGGATGAGAAGCAGTTTGATGAGGCATGGTCCATCCATTATTATTATCACCAATGCTTCTGCTGTAGGGTCCTCCATCCCAATACCCATGGCCCAAGAAGGCAACAGGATGGGAAAGCGATTCTGAAAGTTCTGATGACGCAGCAGCCCCACTCTAAACCATCTTAGAGCCATAAGGTCGGCATGTTCTTTTTCACTGTTGCTGAAGATAAGAGCATCGTCAATGGGAGCTGTCTACCGTTGGTGAGCCAAGAAGCTATGCTCCTTTACAGAATTTCTGGGTATGAAACTTCTTTACAGAATTTCTGCAAAGAAGGAAGCCAGGCTATGAAAGTGTTGAGGTTCTTGAGAATAGTGGTTGTATTCCTATCTGGATGGCTCCAAATTCAATTGGACTTCTCTTCTACCGCCTCAACACATGAACAAGGACAAGGGATTGCAGGAACTGCTGGATTTGCTTTCTGGATGACAGCTGGTCTGGGAATTTGCAAATCTCTCATTGCTATTAATAAATCTACCAACAGAAGGTACATGGGTTTTCTTTGGGGTGATAAGCCCTGAACAAACGGCAATCCTAGCCAATACTACTTGGAGCAATAGTAGAGATCTGGAGTACTGCAGACTTGTAAAGTAGATCCAAACTCATTGCTCCTCCTAGTGCCTGATTTTGTTCCACAGCCTTGATATTTGACCAATTGATAGGAGATATGACAAAGGAAGATGGTTCGATAGGATGTTTGAATCTACTTTACAACTCACTCTTTGCTTTATGTCACTATCACTCTTTATGTCACACTCACTCTTTACTTATCCTTATCTCAGGTATGCAAGAAAGAATAACTGAAATGCTTAATCATGCTGATACTTTTATTTTCTTACTAGGAGATCTTGCAACTCTAGAGGCACTTATCACATTAGCATCTTGGGCCTATCTGCACATTCATCAAAAACTCATCGATTTGTTAAATGTCAATAACTTTTATGATGGCTTTATCGCATTTCTTAACCATGCAATAAAAAACTACTTCATTCCTTCGACAGCGAAAAAACTTTTTATTTGTGCTCACACTACTAATGAGCTACTTGATCTGTTACAAGTTTATCGACCAGAGCCAGATCTTAGGACCTTGGTGTTGAAGTGTACAAATAACGATGGTAACAGTAGCCGCAGTAAGAAGTACAAATTAGATTTAACTCTCCGCCTATAAATATTTTATTCTGTGTTGCACCACCCAGGTGATATCTTCTAAACTGTACTTTTTTCCTGTAAAACATTGAGGACAATGTTTCGTTCTGGTTGGGGGGAGGGGATAGTTGACAATTGTGGAATGTTGGTTAAGTTTTTACTAATTTTTTGTTGTAGAGACCAACCGTGGCTAAATTTTTGAGTAGAAGATGGCTGAATATGGAGTATAGTGACTCTATAAACGCATCTTCTTAGTTTGGAAGTTAAAAAAAATTTTTTTTGATCTTTCTAACTTTTTCTTTTTGACTTCTCCTTTATAAATATGCATTTTCAAAATTTTGAGTTGAAGATGGCTGAATATAGAGTGTAGTGCCTCTAGAAAAGTATCTTTTTAGTTAAAAAAAAATCATTTTCTTTTTCTATCATTTTTAGTGTAACTTTTCCAATTAGTTTTTCTGCATCATTTTCACATTTCTGCATGCATATTTTCTTTTCATGTTTAGAATAGGTTGGGGGGTGAATGTTGTTTTAAAAAAAAAGTGTGATTTTGTTTTTATTTTTTGATGACATGATGACTTTCGAATTTTAGTATTTGTATTATCTTTGGTCTTGAGTGATATTACACTATATTTGCTACTCTATATGTTGATGTCGGAGATAAATATGAGTTGCTTGAAAGAATTAAATGTCATAATAAATACCAAGTGAGCTTTTGAGCCTATTATTTTTCTTGGAGAGTAACCTTTTTTGCCCATTTTTTATAAAACTTAGCAGTTTACTATTTTATATACGATCTCTATATTCTTTTGAATCAACCCTCTAAGAAAAAAATTGTTTAAAAAAAAAAGTGTGTTGCTACATCTGAATGTCCATTTAACTAGTAGATATGGAAGATTATCTAGAGCCTTAAAAGATGATGAAAATGCCATCTTTGACCTGTTTGAACCTTTCTAGCCATCCCTTATGTGAAATATCCATAGTTAGCTCTTTTGAGCCTTTTATTAAAAAAAAAAACTTTTTTTTGTCAACTTATCATCTTGACCCACTCCAATTTGGAGTATTACCCGATATCTTACAAGTTCCATCACCTATTCATGTTTGAGAAAAATATAAATAATTGTTTTATTTAGTAAAGTTGCGCAACACCAAAAAAAAAAAAGAAGAAAAAAAGAAAACAAAGTTCTTTAAAAAAAAAGGAGAAAAGAACAAAAAAGAGAGAGAGATGTAATACAATAATAAATAAGTGAAATGCACTTTTTAGTTTCCAAAAGATATTATTTTTCTCAAACATATATTTTGTTTTCTCTATTTTCCTTTCTTTGTTAGCCATGTCCTTAGCCTACGTTACATCCTAATAAAAGTCGTTCTTGATTTTAGGGAACTATTGTCTAAAGTAGAAGCTAGTTATATGAGCTAAAAAGATGTAGTGGTGCATAAAAAAAAGAGAAAAAATAAGTAAATAAATTGGGTTGACTAGCATTTTGTTTGACTTGAGATCGTGTTATTTCTAAGTTATGGGCGTATTTATTTTATTTTGATGAGAGCATGTGATATTACTTCCTTATTATTTTTCTCTCAATTTACCATTCATTAGAGTGACTATTTTTCTTGGGTTTAATTTCTTTGTGAGAGTGTCACTACTACTGGTGAGATTTCAGGGTTTGACATGTCATTTTTTAAAGTAGCTGTGACAAAATCTACTAGGTTGATTGATGTGGATGGTTGATGTGGGTGTGATGTTTCTTTAGACTGGAGATAATGCTTATACTTTTATTTGATTGTTATCATTAGTCTGATTGAATAAACATGATTGCTTTAAAAAAAATTATTTTAGATTTGAATTTTATTTTCGATTTATTTGATAGGGACTAATAATAAGCTGGTTGGGGGGTGTGTTGAGTGTTAGAAAATGTATATTTATGAAGGAGAAAACCATCATTTTACACTTCAAGTCTCACTAACATCTCTAATTTTATTTATTTAAGTCCCTTGTTATTTAATTATGAGTGTTTTGTTTTAATTAAGTATTTTAGGTATTTTAGGGGTATCATGGTCATTTCACAATGAACGAGATATCGGATAGTAAAACGGACGTCACTTTTGAACTCAGGACAGTCGAAAACCTTAAGAGGAGCATAAAAGGAAAAATGGCACTGTTCACACGAACGGCACTATTCACAAGTACGGAACTATTCATGAGTACTATTCACGACACTGTTCATACCACATCACTATTCAAATCGTGTGCAAACCATGATACTGTTCAAACCACATGGTCACGCCCGTGGTCAAATCGCGTACTGTTGACTGATGGCGTGGCGTAATCCTGTGCGTCCAAACTGTTTTTAATTCGATGGCCATGATTTACTCAATGTATCTATAAAAAGGGGGTCTCTCCCCCCTAATTTGATACCCTGAATCCATTTTTGAGCTTAGTTTTCTGTAATTCTTTCTCCATCTTATATTTTCTACGTATTTTAATAAATTTCCATTTTACCCTTAGTTCAATTATGAGTAGCTATTTTCTTTCAAGCTTGGGTTGAAGGTGAAATCTCAACATGTGTCATAGGCTTTATTTGGTAAATTTATTTTCTCTTCCCCTCTAATTTCTGTGGAGGTTTTGACTTTTCGTTGACAAATAATAATAATCTTGTCTTGTTACCACCCTGGTTTCACCGGCACCCTAATATAAGGTTGTTATTATTTGGCACGATAAGCCCTTAGCACCATAGTGATTACAGTGTGGTTCATGAGGTGTGGATTCCCCCTTCATGATTTAATTGGTATTAATAAGGAATATTTAGCCCATGGTGCATGTTGATACGGATTCAGATACCCAAGCACTTTATTATAATAGTTTCCAGTTAAATTTAATTCCGCTATTCCAATTTAAATTCTAGCATAGTTTAAATCAATTTCCGCTATTCCAATTCAAGGTAATCAATTGATTGGTAAAGCTTCGTTAGAATTTGAAGATCATCATTTTCTACAAATTAACAAAACAACCAAATCAACTGGTTAAATTTCTTGTCCTGGTTTAGTTTTGGCTTTTTATCCAATTTTTAGCAGATGGCGTCAATTGAAGGTATAAAATCATTCAATGATCTAGAATAGAAAATTTATCAAGTAATAGTTGAGAGTATATCTGAATTTTTCTTTGTTTGAGAGCCTTTTTATCCTCAATAGTCTCCACAAATGCAACGTGAGCATGTACTTGCAAATTAAGGAACTTCAATGCTCTTGTTAGTTTTGTGTTTTGTGGATTTTAATAAATTCGAGTTGGTTTTTTTGTTTATTTTCTCCTTACTTAGTGAAAAAATTGCCAAAAGTCCTTTCTCAATTCTTTTAGCCACTATTTATAAACTTGGAAAGGCGAACTTGGTTGGAGATTTTAATTTTAGATGTGAATCTCTAATGTCCAACCTGTGTTTTATTTTTCATCATTGGATTTATAATCGTTTTTGACTTCATGTTGCTTTTGGCATGTGATTTTGTTAGCAATCACGTAATCACGTGCCAAAAGTTGTTATAACTCAAATTGGATTTTTAGCTTACTTCTAAATTTTTTATACGATCGTCATTCGATTTTCTAAGTGGTGCTGACGTTTTCTTTTAGTTAGTACCCATAGTATTCTTGTTTGCTCATGGACATATTCTAAAATATACCTCGACATGTGGTGGGATGTAAATGGCATATTTTTGGGCACTTAGAGAAACAAAAATGACTCTCCATCAAAGCACTGTATAAATAGATAAAAATATGAACATGATTAGTAATGAAAATTAGTTCTGTAAATCATTTTCTTTACCCCTTTTTTGAAGCAAAGCACATTAATTATATATATATATATATGACGTTTTAAAGGGGAAATAATTTTTATTAGGAATAGAATACAATGAACTTACATGCTTCATGCTTAATAAGAAAATACAAATTAGAGAAGAAACCTTAGGTAATGAATGTTTTGGTGGGAATTTCACCAGGCCATGTGTCACTCTCTCAATGGTTGGATGAGTCCCCAATGGAGCCAAATGTTTTAGCGAGATTTCAATCTGTTAACACATCTCTTTCAGATTGGTTAGAGATAATCGTTCTTCAATTAGGAATAGATTTGGGCCTAATCTGTGACTTAGGCTAAATATAATTTGCTAACATGTTGTTCTATTGATAGGTTAGAAAGGTCCAAAAGATTATCGAAGCATTAATTCAATATTACATTTTAAAGGGGAAATAATTCTTATTAGGAATAGAATACAATGAACTTACATGCTTCATGCTTAATAAGAAAATACGAATTAGAGAAGAAACCTTAGGTAATGAATGTTTTGGTGGGAATTTCACTAGGCCATGTGTCACTCTCTCAATGGCTGGACGAGTCCCCAATGGAGCCAAATGTTTTAGCGAGATTTCAATCTGTTAACACGTCTCTTTCAGATTAGTTAGAGATAATCGTTCTTCAATTAGGAATAGACTTGGGCCTAATCTGTGACTTAGGCTAAATGTAATTTGCTAACATGTTGTTCTATTGATAGGTTAGAAAGGTCCAAAAGATTATCGAAGCATTAATTCGGTTTGAATAAAATCGTGTTGAAGCTTTAACTGCAGTTGGCTTGTAAAATAATAGAACCGGGCCTGAATAGTAATGGCATCTATTATGAGTAGTGGTGTGAGAACAGATTACACCATTGAATAATAGAGAATGAAGGCTTAGGATTCTGCCTTAGTAACTAATACATAGATAGATTGAGAAATGCCTTAATGTGATCTAAAGTTGGAATTAGGGGATGACAAAAACCCAAAAAGTGCAATTGGATGGTGTTTAAGATGGTTTTGACACTAGATTGCAAGAATAAAAGGATTAAGGTGGTAAGAACATACATGTATGGTCAATGTTGAAGGGTTTAAATGCATTTAACTAAGGACAAAAGATTATTCTAAATCAAGGAATGTATTTTAATGGTGATAAAATGGCTTTCCTTGAACAAAGAAGGTGGATGGTTGTGAAGTCTATTGTTTAAGGATGTTTGGACCGCTAAATGATTGCTAGGTGATAACTCCATGAAATGAGAGTTATCATGGCACTTTTAAACTTAAATCATGATTACTTTGAGAGTAAATGACATGTTGTTATTGCATTTTAGTAATGTTTTGCATAAACATCCATTTTAGTTTACTTTTAATAAGTTTTGTTTGATTTAGAATAAATTATGTGCTTAGATCATATGCATAATTGTAGATGACCGTAAGCTTAAATTTCAAGGAAGGATGTGGCAGCAATAGACTTCTAAAGATACTAAAAGAACTTGGTTAGAGAAGAATTGGAGCAAGTCTATAACAGTGCAAATGTTGAAGCTAATGATGTAGTACTGATTGCCGTAGCAATCATGGAGCAACGACAGAGAAGATTTCGTGTGAGATATTGCGAATATAGCGATCTGAACTTTCCTAAACTGGAAGATGCATGCCCTAGGCTTTCGGTTGCCTTAATTCTAAGCTATAAAAAGCGCACACATGCAAAGAAAAAATAAGGGGAAGCTGTCATTAGATAAAAAAATACAGAAACAAAACAAGAAAAAACAAATATCAAGAGAGAATTGGCGATTGCAACAAAGGATTCGAGAAGAACATCAAGCGAATCTCACTCTTATTTTTTGTTCTTTTATTTTTATCTTGTTACGATGAATTGTTTGATGGCTGAAACTATTTTGCCTTTTTTTTTATAGCAAATTATGAACTAAATTTACTTATAATTGAGTGATAAACAAACTTGATGGTTAATTGACTGATATTATATGTTACTGCATGTTTGCTATAGCACGTTATTTTGAAAATACTTATTTCAATTCACTATTTCGACTGACCACCCATTTAGTGATACTAGTTAAGAAAAAGCCTAAAAAAGGCATGTCTTAATGGAACATATCAAAGCAATGCTTGGTTTTAGATAGTTCGGTTTAACTTGATTCGGAAAGGATCATGCTTAATCTGAAATTAGTGATGAACTAGATATAGGAATTCTCCTTGTAGGGTAATTAGAGTCTGAAACGTGTAATGCTATATCTTTTATTAGCATAACAATTGGTCACTGTTAAGTTGCATTTAGATATAAGACATCCAACAAGCGACAGCAAAGGATACAAAAGGATTCTACCCATTGTTGTAGCAGATGTTGTAGTAACTGAACCAAACATTAGAAAAATAGTCAAAACCATTTAGTAAGTTTAATCACTCAACTACTCCATTCCCCTTGGTTGCATCTTTATATTTGTTGCGATAATTTACTTTATTGCAATTTTCTTATTGCATTTTTATCTTAATTAGTTCATTGACTTAATAATTTTTCTTAATTCTAATTTTGAATAAAAATTACACTGATAAAATTGTTATAGCAATTCCTATAATAACAATCTATGTAGAGACGATCTTGAATATTTATCATTATATTACTTATTGTGTACACTTGTACATTGACACCAATAGCATTAGAAAACCTACAAAAAGTTTTTGGTACTGTTATGGGGGATTGGTGCTTATTGTGATTTGTGAAATCACACTACAACAAAACTGAGATATAGTAGCACGTGAAAAATACTACTAAAAATAATCAGTAGCACTTTACAAAGTGCTATGTTAGCCCATGTTACTAAAAGTATTCCTTTTTAGTAGCAGTTATGAAATGCTATAAATTTTAATTCTGTAGCATATACTAAAAGCTACTTACTTAATTTTAGTTGCATTAGATGATTGCTATCATTACACATGATGTAGCACTTAAGAAATGCTATCAAATTGACTTTTGTAGTATAATAACAATGCTGCAATTATATTATTTGTAGCACTTTAATCATGCTACACATTTTAATCTAGTAGCACTTAAAAAATGCAATCACATTGTCTCTCGTGGCATAACAAAAATGCTACCGGCTTTTATGATATTAGCAATTTTAATGTGCTACAAATTACATAAGTCCTAGCATTCACGAAATGCTAGCAAAATTTTTTTTACAGAGCCCAACCAAAATGCTACAATATTGAATGCTTTGTAGCAGTCATAGGATATTACAATGTAGTGACTTGAAGAATTTAATTATTATAGATAGATATCAAGTACAAATAAAAAGTATGTTTAGCCTTAACATAATGTGCCATATATCAAAAAGGCAACGACTAAACAAAAAATACTATTTCATCTTCAATTTGCATCGGAGACTCCTTTACAAGTAGTATTTATCCATATGACCTGCATTATAAATTAAAAAATATATATAAGTACTAAAAATCACCTGAAAGGAGCAAATCTAATTATAATGTTTTGTAAGTATTTCACTAGAAATGGACTGACTCACCGAATTTGAATCTATTCCAGCAAATTTAATTTACTATCATGATTATTTTTACTAAAGAGATTTCAACATAACATGTAAATAACTATAAAATTTTGGTGGTAGAAACTTTCATTTTAACTTATAGTATTACACAATTCTAGTTTTGAGCAGTGAATTCAAATATACAATTGATCTTGTCCTTAGCTAAAATTTTGATAAAGTCTCCCCTAAAACATGGACATTACCTAAAACAAATTAAAACTTACATAACATATGTATCATCAACTCAACACTTCCAAAATTATATTGTCCAGCCAACAACTACTACAACCACAAGTGATTAAAAGCAATATATGGTAGCTCCACGTTGTCACATACATTGAAAAAATATGAAGAAATGCTCAAGAAAATATAAAAAACTTAATGGACAAGAAATTACCTAAATATGTGAATAACACAAGTTTCAATTTGTAGAGTCTATAACAACCCGATCAATAGGCCACACGACTGTAATACCAACAACTTCTTCAATGCATGTCATCTAAGGTGTAGTCTTCCATGAATACTTATCATGTTCTTTTACTACACCTACCCAAATTCTCATGGCCTTCGGCCCAATAGGAATGTGATGAACAAGAGCTTTCGGATCACTTAAAAACCAGCGTCCTTCAGCTACTACAATCTTACAGCCCTTCCAATCAAGCAACTTGCATTTAGTGATATTATTCTTCATATTCACACTCTAGCACAACATCTTTTCAGGATAAATATTATTCTTTTCAGCTATCTTTACAAAATTCCAAGCGGCATTCATGCATTCATTAGTAGCTCTACCAAATCAAATGTTGAAAGCATGCTAACAATATATTTACAACACATTGGGCAATAGAAATATCTTTCATTACCTGTACAGGTGTACCCACTCTTTATTCATCATCTTACGGCCACTGGATAATAGCTTTCCTGGTACAAATACTAGTTCCTTTATGTACCCTTATGAAGTGATTTTCAAAAGCAACATCATAATTCTACATATAAGTAAATAAAATGGGAAAAAGGATATTGAAAACAATAATCTATGACTAAGATTACTAGAGTAATATGCAAAATAAAAAAAATACTAAAACTAAATTAAAAAGAAAAACTCAATTATATATTCTGGGAAATTCGTATTACTAAAAAATAACTTTGTAAAAATTTAGAATTTTAAAAAGACAAAAAAAGAAAAGAAAATAAGAAAATAATAATAATAATAATAATAATAATAATAATAATAATAATAATAATAATTTGACAAGAAAATGAAGAAACACATACCTCTGTTTTTGGCGATGTAACAAAACTATGACAGTATGCAATTGGCCGAAAGTTATAGGAGTAGAAGTTAGGTCTTCTTCAATTGGGATATCATATTAAATCCAAGGAAAAAAAAGTCAGATTCAATTGATTTTCTACAAAACCCAGATTCACAATTCAATACAAAAGTTAAATTAATGATATCAACATTTTTAGAAGAGAAATTGGAAACAAAAGAACAATTAAAACAGAACTTAAAAATTCCAAAAGCAAAATTTGTGAATTACCTTCATGGAACCATTTTCGGGAACAAAATCCATCAATTACTTCTGTCAAACTCAAGTTGTTTCGAGATTCAGTTGCTCAACAAATTAGTGGATCATTAGGTGATATGATTTCTAAGGAAATTTTGAGAGATTAGAATTTTAGGCCTTAGCCACTTTGGTGTTTGGAGAGTGACGGCTTGAGAAGAGAAGAAACAAAAGCAAAAGTTTTGACTTTTAGGTGGATGTTAACGTGGGAGTGGAGAGAGAGGCAAAATGTGCTACAATTAATTTTCGAATTTCTTTTTTTTTTCTTATTTAGCGGTAGATCTAGGTTCCCACTATATTTTTGGCTCTTTTTTGTAGCATTTCTTGTGTGCTACTAAATTAATATTTATATTGTAGCTTTTATAAAATGCTATATTATTAAATGTTATACATAGCTCTTCTAAAATGCTACTATATAATTTTTCTTAAGTGTAACATAAATTTGTAACATTTATAAAGTGCTACGAAATTTGGTAGCATTAAAAAAAAGTGCTACGATCCAATGCTACTAAAGATAATATTTGTTGTAGTGACAATTTTAGTTGGTGCAAGATTTTAATTTTATTTGTGTTTACTATGTTTGCAGAAGTGCTCTAGCAACATTTACATGCGCAAATACAAACTTGTTGAATTCCAATTTGATCTAGAGATTGAAAGAACTGCAAGGAGGTTGAGGAAAGAGAATAGAAATCCAAAAGTTGCTGCAGACATGGATGATTTGTAAGATATGGGGAACTTGAACCCTCATGGAGAAACCCAACCAATTAATGACCAAGAAGGTCAAAATGAGCAGAATATTCAGAAACAACCATGGAACAACAATATTATCTACATGGTAGATGATAGGGACAGAGCCATTAGAGACTATGTTGTGTTTGTCCTTCAAGTTATACATCCTGAAGTAGTTAGACCTGAAGTGCAAGTTGCTAATTTTGAGCTCAAACATTAGGGTAAGTCAATAGATTGCCATCAGAAGATCCTCATCTTCATCTTAAAATATTCTTAGAGGTGAATGATGCTTTCAAAATTATTGGAGCATCACAGGATGCATTGACACTCAAACTTTTCCTATATTCTTTAAGAGATCGAGTAAGGGCATAGTTGAATTCTTTGCCACTAGAGTCCATCACCACATGGAATGATTTGGCTGACAAATTTTTGATGAAATATTTCCCACCAACAAAGAATACAAAGTTGAGGAATGAGATCATATCTTTCCATCAACTTGAAGATGAAAGCTCGTATGATGCATGAGAAAGATTCAAGGAGTTACTAAGAAGATGCCTTTATGATAGCAACAGGAGTGCATAATGTGGATGCACTAACAACATTATCAGCCCAAGTAACCTCATTAACATATATGGTCAAAGTTATGACCACTGCTCTAGTAACAGTTAACTAAGTTGCTGAAGTCTCTTGTGTTTATTGTAGAGAGGGGCATCTATATAATAATTGTCCTGGACATCCAACTTTAGTCAATTATGTGGACAACTTGAATAGACAAAATCAGAACAATCCATATTCCAACACTAACAACCTTGGATGGAGGTAACGCCCAAACTTTTTATAAAACAATCAGAACCAGACTACTAAAACACCCAATGGACAGAACAGACCTACTTAGCCACATGGTTTTCACGAGCAATTTCAGGGGCAAAGAAACACCAATGAGGATCAATTTAGTTCCTTTGAAACTCTGATTAAGGAGTATGTTATGAAGAATGAAGCAGTGGTCCAAAGCCAAGCTGTGTCTTTAAGAAACTCAGAGAATCATATTGGGCATCTTGCTACAGTATTAAGCAACAGACCTCAGGGCAGTTTACCAAACAACATAAAAGATCCAAGGAGAGAAGGAAAAGAGCATTGCAAGGTGATCAATTTAAGGTCTGAAAAGGATGTTCATATTCTAGTTGCAGTATCGAAAAGAAGAGTGGAACCTAATTCAACCCAAGAGGAAACTCAAATTGAAAAGAGGCATAACAACCTATTTTCGAGCACACTGGTAAAAGTAGCCAAGCTACAGTAATTGTAGAAAAACATGATTCAGTGCTTGTTGAGGAAGAAGCTGCAGCACCAACAATTAAAAACCAGAATAGAGCAAGAGAAAAATAGTCGTACAGCCTGCTGTAGCACAGCAATTTAGACATCCACCACCTTCCCATAAAGATTTCAGAAGCAAAAGTAAGACAAGCAGTTCAACAAATTCTTAAAAGTATTGAAACAACTGCATATCAATATTCCTTTTATGGAAGCACTGGAACAAATTCCAAATTATGTCAAGTTTTTAAAAGATATATTGGCAAGAAAAAGGAGGCTTGGAGAATTCAAAAAAATTGCCCTAACACAAGAATACAGCCATATGCTGCACAATAAAATACCTCAGAAGTTGAAAGATCCAGGAAGGTTCACAATTCATTGCTCCATATGAACTAAATAAAATGGTAAGACACTTTGTAATTTGGGAGCAAACATCAATCTTATGCCATTATCAGTGATCAAACAATTGGGAGTTGGAAAAGTTAGACCAACCACAGTCAGATTATAACTTACTGACAGATCTCATCCTTATCCTAAAGGCAAGATTGAAGATGTGCTGGTTAAAGTGGATAAATTTATTTTTCCAAGTGGATTTCATAGTGTTGGATTTTAAGGTAAACAAAGAAGAACCAATTATTCTAAGTAGACCTTTTTTAGTCATATGAAAAACTTTAATTGATGTTAAAAAAGGGGCACTTGCCATGAGGGTTAATGATCAGCAAGTTACCTTCAATGTGCTGGACATAATAGAAAGTCAAAATAAGGTTGAAGACTGCCATTTTTTCAGTGTTTTGGGCCTTGCTGTTGCAAATAGCTTGAGTAATTGTTGTAGCAATTAAGAAATTAAGGCTGCTACGTTTGAGGAACTTGAAGATGAAGATGTTGTAGCAGCTCATATAGCATGGCTAGGAGAGAAGCAACCTGCGAGGACTGACAGACATTTTAAGTCTCTTGATCTTTCAAACAGGAAAGTGAAACCTGTTGTGCCATATATTGAATTATCTCTTGTTTTAAAATTAAAACTTCTACATTCACATCTAAAATATGTTTATCTTGGGGACAACAACACATTACCTGTAATCATTTCATCTTCTTTGAATCTAGATCAAGAGAAGAGCTTAGTGGATGTGTTTGGGAGATACAAGAAGGCCATAAGATAAACCATGGCAGATATCAAAGGACCATGCACAGGATCTCGCTGGAGGATTGCTACAGTGATTCAGTAGAGCAGCAGAGAAGATTAAATCCCATCATGAAAGAGGTTGTGAAGAAAGAGATTATCAAATGGCTTGATGTTACAATCATCTACCCAATATCTGACAACTCCTAAGTGAGCCCAGTACAATGTGCTCCAAATAAAGATGGAGTGACTGTTGTAGCAAATGATAAGAATGAGCTTATTCCTATAAGAACAGTGACTGGATGCCAAAGATTGTTCAAATAAAAAAGAAAAAGCAATCAGATTAATTGAGTATTTACAAGCCACCACTGATTATTCTCCTTACAAGGAGGAGGTAGAGTTCTACTTTTCAAAACAAGAAGAACCTACTGATGAAACAATGTTCGCGTTGGAAAACTCATCTGATAATTATAAAAAATAATGAGTTTCAATTTGTTCTTCACCAACAACTTTTGTCCCTAGACACTACCATTTCTATCCCTTCCATAAAACTCCAGATCTTACCTTTAAAATTCCAAAGACCAATTCCCGACATTGGACTTCTTGACACAGGTGCCCAGAGAAGTGTGATAAACCCAAACATTCTTTTATCTCAGTACTGGCAATATTATGAAGAAAATTTCAAAGCTGTTAATGGAAAATCTTTCACAACCAAATTGATTACCAAAAAATCCATTGGTATTCAAATCTTTCCAAATTGTGTTATCTGGACAAAAGTCAAAGGTTCAAATCTGCCTAATAAGGATATCTTGATAGGATTTGATATCATTCACCAGATAAAAACATCTCTAGATCATTCCTACTAGATTCCGAGTCAAGTCCATGTTCAAACCCTTCAACAATATTCTTAAGCTTTATGGTTTGCCTTATACCCCTTAGTCTTTTCAAGATATTTCAAAAAAAACTTTTGAATTATTGTCCTGAGTCTCATGCTGATTTCCACCATACAAATTCTTTGTGGAAAAATAAGCATTTCTTTATTCAACTGCGCTTCAAACTGAACGAAGACGTCAATCCAACCAAAGCCACCCATCTTGGAATGAGTCCTTCAGACTTAGTCCTAGCCCAAAAAGAATGTTCTCAATTACTAGCCCAAGGCCTTATTTAACCTACCAGATCTTAATAGGCTTACCAAGCTTTTTATGTTAAAAAATATTCTGAAATTGTTAGAGGAAAAAAATGATTAGTCATTGACTATCAATCTCTAAACATATTTACAAGATGACAAATTCTCTTTGCCAAAAAGACAAAGCATGTTTACCTTTCTAAAAAATTCCCAAATTTTTTCAAAATTTCATCTCAAATCAGGTTTTTGGAAACTTGGTATTGAACCCACAGAAATATACAAAACTGTCTTTGTATATCAAATGCCCATTATCAATGGACGATTTTACCCTTTGATCTTAAAACAGCCCCTTCTATTTTCCAAAAATCCATTGTCAAGATTTTCCAACCCATTTTTCATAGTGCATTGATTTATATTGATGATATTTTACTATTTTCAAGTACACAAGATGAATATCGCCAATTGTTAGATCAATTCTTTGATATTATTCAATCTCATGGAATCATGTTATCAGCTAAGAAAAGCACAATCACCACAAAAGACATCGAATTCCTTGGAATGACTATTAAAGACAAACACTACCAGCCAGGAAAGCACATTGCCGAAGAGCTAATTCACTTTCCAGATCAGAACCTTTCCAAAAAGCAGATACAACAATTCCTTGGTATTATCAACTATATCAGGGATTTTATTCCTCATGTCGATCACCACACAAGCCAGCTATCAGCTTTGTTGAAAAAGAAGCTACCTTTGTGGAACGACAACCACACACTTGCTGTCACAACTTTAAAGCAAATTGTGCAAAATCCACTACCATTAAAGCTTATCACAAATGGCAAACAGATATTGCAGACTGACGCAAGTGACGAATCTTGGGGGGCCATTTTCCTTGAAGAAACAGACGGAAAAGAAAACTTTATTGCATATGCTAGTGGACATTTCTCTGACACACAAATTCATTACCACAGTGTGTTCAAAGAAATTTTAGCAGTCAAGTATGGTATTCAAAAGTTTGAGTATCATCTTATCGGCTACCACTTTCTTGTCAGATTGGACAATTTAGCTTTTCCCAACATCATGAATTTCAAAGGTAAAAATATTCCAGAAAAGATGTTGCTCAAATTAAAAGACTGGTTTTCAAAATATGACTTTTCTATGAAGCATATAAAAGGAGAGTGAAATCTCATCCCCGATATGCTCTCACGACTTGCAAAGCCAGATAAATCTTTGTTCTTCATATCCTCAAAACACCATTTTTCTATTATCTTCATGGCCATTTCACTTCTATCACAAGCCATTACCAAAAGGACATTCCCTCTCGGAAAAACTTTCACCACGGTCTTTGTAATACAAGAATTTGTAAAGAAAGCACTTTTAGGTTTTTTATGAAAGCCTATCTACTGTCAGACTCATTTCTATTTTCAACCTTTCATCCAAAAAACTTGTTTTTACAGGTTTAACCCGAGATCCTTCCAGAGAAATTTCAAAAGATGAGTTGTGGTACATTTGGTGACTAACTATCCTCTAAGCCACCAAACTGATTGTTCCTGTAACTCTTACTTTGGAACATCTCCTCAATCCAGACAAATCAACTTCATTAACTTGGACACTCCTTGAATGGTTTTCCCCACTTCCATAGTGGAGAAAGAAATTACAACAGTTGTTAAAAGTTTACAACTTGTAACGTATGCCAACATCAAAAGCAAAAATGTTTACATCTGTGTTCACTATTCATAGACCATACTTCCAACACCCGAACACAAACCTCTTATGGACCCAAGACCAGGTATATGAATGGTTAAACACACCACATCCAGCCCTCCTTGAGCAAAACAGTGAGATCCAAAAAAGCCTTCACAATTATCTTTGTAAATTAAACCATCAACCTGCTCCACACAAAGATATTTTTCATACCTCCTTAGGTCCACAGCATGAGATCATCATGATCCCCACTCCATCACAAGTCTCAAAACCAAAATCAACAAGAATTGTCATTAAAGAACAAAGACCAGACTTCACAAACTTCCTGTATCAAGATGCGCAAGACCCATGGGAAGATTTTTTACCATTGATTCAGCATCTCCAACAACTCCATGATCAACCACCACATGGAGCCAGTTCAAGTAATCAACCACTTCTCACCAATTGTCCAAAAGCAGATAACTGCCCTTGGTTACCCTATCGTCCAGATCACAAACATCCAAAGTATCCAAAGAAATTAAAAGTTCCTTTTTCAAAAGAAAAAGACGACACCGACAGCTCATCCGACGAAGACTACATGAATCTATCATCTCCATAATTAAAGAAGTTTGTCTTGGCTTGCTTTTTCAAAAGCTAGCTGTCTTCATGTAATTATGAATGCTTTTACTTTTTCAAAGCTTGTAATAATTAAAGCATGAGTCATGCTTTAATTTTTCTTTATTGCTTTTACTTTTAGAAAAGCTTGTCGTTTGTAATTATAAAAGTTTGCGTTTAGAAAAGTGATAGGGATCCTATCCTATCTCTTTCATAATTGTGTTTTTACTTTTCAAAAACTCTGATGAGCATCAAAAACTCAAAACATTTTCTAGGTTTTACAACCCAAAACATACTTTCCTTTGGTCTAAAACAGAGTACCAAACAGATAAAACATATCAAGTTTTCTAATGCACAGGATCCTTGCAGAAGGCAAGTGCAGAGCATACTTCCTTAAGATTTCAAAATGAACAGATTTAAGTTTTCTTATTTTCCTTTAAAACCTTAGAGCTTTATTGACAGAAAGAGAAAAGAGAGTTTAGAAACTCATGATTATAGAAAACATAAGATTTTATTTCTTCAAACGAGTTCTCCCTCTAAACTAAGATAAGCTCAGCTTATATAGAAAGAGATCTGAAAAGAGGATGAGACAAGACCCCTGCTTCTTTTTGAAAAGTAAAGACACAATTATGAAAGAGATAGGACAGGACCCCTATCACTTTTTTAAAAGTAGCATATAAACAAAAAAAATTTGTCTGAAACACTGACACGAGTTGTTGCAACATTACACTTCACATGGCAATTGGACAGTGGTTCTCATCAAATAGGAGACTTTATCATTGTTGCTGTAACACTAGATTATGTGCTGCAGCAATGATTCTTACTGTTACAGTTACACAACAATGGAAATCTTTTTTAACCGTTGGGAGTAAATTTTTAACAGCTAGCTTAGCATATCAAGATAAAGATAAGGATGGATTACATAATCCTTAAATTCTTGAACCCGATATCCTTTCCTTTTAAATGTGGATTTGTTTTAAATTTTAAATACAATTTCCAAATTTATCCCATTAATTATTTTTTTAACTTACCGTCACCTATAAATTGGGGTTTTACTGTGGTTTTTTTCATTCCCATCCAGATTCATTCTCTTCTCGTCAATAGTTCTCCACACACTTTGGACTCCTTTTTGCTATTTGATTCTCTTTTAGGTACCAACAATATAGTTTTGTTGCTCTAGCAATGACGAGGTACAAGAAGATAGTTGCTCAACTAAAGAACCCTTCACGCTTCTATAATTACAAAGCCGATGACAAATTTAAAGAATTTATAGAGCCTAGGAAGATTTTAGAGGAAAAAAGTTTTCAAATCCCTCCACAACAATCACGAACAATCAACACAATTTATGCTGCTGCAGCAAAGAGAAGATGGCTAGATTTTTGCACTCACCTATGAGACCCTGTGCTCCAAATCGTTAAGGAATTTTACCCCAACATGTTGCGATAAGACCAATGCATAATAATGGTAAGGAATATTCAAGTCCCTTTAGATCCAAGGGTAATATCAATGATTTTTATAATTTACTATCCACTATTGATTGTGAGTATTCAAAAATGGGTGAGAAAATGACTGGTAAGAAGTGGAGTGTTGTGCTTAAAACCCTTACGGTGAAGGGTAGTTCATGGTTAAATTAGGAAGGCAGAGTAGTAAATAGAATTGACTTGAAACCAGTAGCCAAAGTGTAGGTAAAATTTCTAAAATCTCGATTGATACCCACCACACACACTACCATCGTATCTCATGAAAGGCTTACCCTATTATATGTCATTCTCAAAGGTCTACCAATTGATGTTGGGAAAATTATAAAGAGAGAGATTAGATAGTGTGCCATGAAAAAGCAAAAGACTGTCGCTTTATTGTTTCCCTCACTCATAACCAGCATTTATCTGGTATTTGGGGTGAAATTATCAGCCAAATATGAAAGCATTAAGAATGAAAGAGCTCTTACTACCCGAACTGTTGAAAGAATTGCTAGGGAAAATGTTGCTGTAGCAACACCAGAACATGTTGCTGTAACCATAGCAAGGAATGTCACTAGCATTAAGAGGTGGCTATAAAAATTAAATGACACCATCAATGAATGTGCACACGCACAGAAAGAAGAAAATCAAAGATTCTGGAATTATTTGATGCACCTTAAAGACCATATGCATCAATTTGCAGTCTATATGAAGAACAAGAATAAAGACTTCCCTGACTCCTTGCTGCGGTTGTTTAATTTCCAAGCAACAGCAACGGATGCTTCAGTAGCAACGGCAACAATAAAGAGTGAAGAATAATCTGAATCCGAGAAAGAACCACCATCAGCTGAGGAAGAGAAAGAGGAGAAAGAAAAAGAACAAGAAAAAATAGAGGAGGAACAGTGTAATGAAGAATAATCAGCAGCGAAAAAGGTTGAGGCACCTCCAGTGGTGCCTCCTAAGATCAGAAAGAAGCACATAATAAAAGCTGATGAAGAAGAGTCAGAGGATGAGCAGGATGATGAACCCCTAGTTGCAGTGTTTCCATGCAAAGACAAGGAAAAAGTTCTGACTGATGAAGAATCAGACGACGACCAAGATAATATTGATGCAGAAATTGAAGTAGCTGCTACTAGGGCTACAAAAACTACTGTAGAAAACAAGAGTTTGTTGGACATTATTGTTGAAATCACATCTAGAGAAACCGCTACAGCAACCCCTTCAGCAACCACTACTCAGAAACCTCTCATCCAATCTCCTAACCAAACTCCCAAGGTATCCAATAAGCATAAAGGGGCACAACCCTCTGAAGATGCTGCAGCAATGCAAGCATCAGAAGAACAAGAAACTAAGAGAGCAAAGTATGATCAGCTCGCACCTCAGAAAGCCGTTGATGCCCCCCAAACCAGTCTAAGCAAAAAGAAGAAGAAATTGGTTGCTGCAACACGTATCTTACTAAGGAAGAGTGCCCAAAGTGGAGCCCCACAACAGTGATTCTGCTTCACCAGCGCTGCAACAATGCCCTCCAACAACAAGGGAGTATCCCCTACCAGCCAGTTTATTTTCTTATTTCTAAAAAAAAAAATTCTTTCATTTTGCATGTCTATTTTCTTTCATTTTATTATCTGTTTTACATGTCTTTATATTTCGTATATGCATGCATATATTGTTCTTTGGTTTTGTGTGCGTGTGTCCTCTCAAGTTTGGGGGGTTGTGTTATGATATAATATGTCTAAAAGTGTATGTGTTTATGTTGTATGTTATTTGAAGCTCTGTTATCTAGTATTTGTGTATGGATTAGAAAGCCTAATGAAGATAAATTGAATAATATTTAGTATTTATGACTGTCAAGTAAGGATAGCTTTTAGATTAGTTGAAATTATGTCCCAACACTTCAGTTTTGGTTGAGTTTTATGAGAATGCTGTAGTAGAGCCCCAAAAATAAAAAATGGTAGAAAATATCTCAAGTTTGGGGGGTGGGGAATTTTTGTGGAACTGTGCTTGTTATGAAATAAATTCTTCTCCAATGGCTTAAGTTGCTGAGTAACCAGGGCTGAGTATGCACCCTATATGCAGACTTGAGTCCAAAGGCAACAAGAGTTATTAGCATTGTTGTAGCCAAAAAAAAAAAATAGAGTCCTTTGCTGAGGATATTGAGTAGACAGATCTGTTCATGAGCCTTATATTTAGCCTTGAGTTAAAAAATGTCTTTAAATAAGACTATGTTATAAGCATTGCTACAGTAACTCTTATATATGCATTGGTTGAGTAATCGGGTGTCATCATTGCAAGTGATAGACATTCACATGAAAAATCAATGATACAATGAAGAGAATTTAATTGACAAATAAAAAAAAATTTAGCTATAGCACAGTTTGAACTTATTTGTGACTACTTCTCCCCAACATGTGAATGTACTTATCCTTTATCTCTGAGTTATATAATGTATGTGCAATGCTGCAGCGCATCTGGACTTTATCAAAGTGCACACACATGCTATAACAGCTGGATAGAATGAGGCCTAAGCCTAGAACAAAACTGCTATAACAATTTTGCATAATTAAAAGTGTGATCTGAGGGTTGAGAGTCCTTGCAAATTTGATAACAGGGCTAAGTTAGTTGTTGCATGATTGTGTGATTGAAGTGTGAGTGTTGTTGTCATTACTTGAGGACAAGTAATGGTTTAAGTTTAGGGGTGTGATAACTTTATAAAATGAGAGTTATCATGACACTTTAGACTTAAATCATGATTACTTAGAGAGTAAATGACATGTTTTTATTGCATTTTAGTAATATTTTGCATAAACATCCATTTTAGTTTACTTTTAATAAGTTTTGTTTGATTTAGAATAAATTGTGTGCTTGGATCATATGCATAATTGTAGGTGACTAGAAGCTCAAATTTCGAGGAAGTATTGCATAAACATCCAATATCGATGTAATGATATGGACAGATGGTATTAGATTCAATCCCATATCAAGGGAGGTATGCCTGTAAATAAATGCATAAGGCTGACTGAAAGAGGACTCTTTAGTTTGAACTATGAGCATTCAAGAAAGAGAAAAGCTTCTTCTTTTGCACACTTTCTTCAATTGAGTCTGACATGAGCGTTGGAGTGCCTTTTGCATAGACCAACCACTCTCTTCCGAAAAAGCAAGCTGGGGGAAGTTCTTCACCAGTTTCTTGTTGTGATGGTAGAAAATCCCCTTCAAAGATATAGCAAAGGTACCGATGAACTTAAATTGTAAAACTAGCTTATGGAGGTTGAAGGTACTGATACTTACAAGGAAAGTTGAGCAAAGGCATGAGACCTAAGAGAGTAATAGTACAGTCGTCAACAGCAATATTTTCCAATACTAACTCAAGCGGCTTCGAGGTGAAATCCTCAAGTCCGTCCATGACTATGACCACATGTTTAACGAAGTTTGTTGAGCTGGAGCCAAAGCTACAACTAGGTGATTCACGCAAAAACCTAAGGTCATCAGCTAGTGATCTATTGTTTCTCCAAAAAGGCCAAGGCATCATGTAATTAACAACTATATTTCTGGCTAAGGTTGATGAAGAGACTATTTTGCCTCTGCAAATATGTTCAGAAACGAAGGGATATGTTTAAAGCTCTTTCAATTCTTATAGATAGTTTCTTGAAGCTTTTGATATAACCAAAGAAGGAACTTATTGTTTTTGACAAAATCAAAGGCTTTTCTTCAGCTATATTCGATATGCCAAGCTCTGAATTAATTCCATTCTAAGTTCTAAGGTTCTCCTCTTTAAATTCGATCCAAATTATTTGACATTTGTATTGCAGAAAGCATCACAAGTAACATAGCAGGACAAATGGTACAACAATACCGCGCTTGTGACAAATTGCAAAGGATAGTAATGTCCACTTGTAACTACCTTTTATTTTTGGCAATAATTTATTTTGAGATTATTTCCATTAGCTATTTTTTAGGTGTTTTGAATTACTGTTTTCGTTATTTAGAATTGTTTGGAGTGTTTTCTTCCGGGAATTGTGGCTTAATCAGTCTGGGCTCTTTGGCTATGATTTTTAAAGAGCAGTTTGGCTGCTGTAAAAATGGAAGGGAGAAAGTTATCAATAAAATCAGATTTTTTTTAGTCAAATTAGTGTTTCTTCTTCCTCGATGTTTCATTAGCATTAGAGCAGCGATCTGGCACAATAAAAATGGCAGAGGGAACTAGAACACACAATCAACGACGTCGAGAAGAATCGGTACATCAATTGAAAGAGGCTTCTAACCAGCAGGCAATGGAATTGAAGGAGTTTTCTCAGATGATGGCAACAATCAGTCTCAAACTTGATCAGATGATGGGCACATCAAGGGCTTCCGGAACAATGTTGGAAGATGGGAGTAGTATTTCCACAAAGCCAAAAATCGGGTTGAACTCTGGTATGTATAACTCACAAATAAGATTTTCAAAATTGAATTTTCCAACATTTGAAGGAGAAAATCCCAGTGAACGGTTTTTCAAATACAATAGGGTGGAAGAATTTGATATGGTGGGATTGGCAACCATTCATTTGGAACGAAAACCATTAGAGTGGTTCCAAGGATATGAGGTGGCTGTTGCAGAACCTTGTTAGAGGCAATTTTCTACAGATTTAATGGCATGGTTCGGTCCGGGTACCTATGATAATCCAGTTGGACAGCTCAGTAAGTTAAGGCAGACTTCGACAATAAGGCTTTACCAAGAACATTTTGAAGCATTGGTGGCCAGAACTCGAGGATTACCGAAAGATTTTTTTGTGCATTGCTTTGTGAGCGGATTGAAAGATGCCATAAAGAATCAAGTAGTTATGTTTCAGCCAAAAACACTAGTTCAAGCAGTTGGGTTGGCCTTGTTACAAGAGAGTACCTTGGAGGCAATGATCAAAGAAGCCAAGGCTTCAACAAGGACAACGTCCTCCCATGTAATCCCTACAGCAGAATCGAAACGCAATTACGGGATAAATTCTTTCAATCAAAAGAATATCTCACGATAAATGCAAGAGAGGATAGACAAGAAGTTGTGCTACTATTGCGATAAGAAGTTTGAAACAGGGCATAAATGTAAACGGCGGCAGATTTACTTATTGGGAGGAGAAGACGACGACAATGAACTCAGTGATGAAGGCAACAAAATTGAGGATGATGGAGAGGATCATTTGGTGTCTCTTCATGATATGTTTGAGGTTGTCTCTTATCAAACAATGAGGGTTAAAGGGAATATAAAGAAGAAGGGAATTATCATCTTGATTGATTTTGATAGTACTCATAATTTCTTGGATGTGTCGGTGGCGAAATGTATAGGGTGTGAAGTACAGCAAGATAAACCATTAATGGTGGCAGTGGCAGTGGCTAATGGCTCCAAAATTGCTAGTACTACAACGTGTAAGCAATTGGTCTGGAGTATGCAGAGAGAGTTCAGAGCAGACATGGGATTGATTCTGTTGGGGGGATGTGATATGGTATTAGGAATTCAATTTTTATATCAATTGGGCCCAATATTATGGGATTTCAAGAATTTATGAATGGAGTTCAAGTAGGAGGGGAGAAGAATGGTGTTAAGGGGTTCTACGGTGGGGCCTTTGAAGTTAGTTTTAGCCGCCTATATGCAAAAGGATCTTAAACAAGTTCCTCAAGTTGCGGCTGCCCATATCTTTTCACTCATATTGGAGCCATGTATTAACTCTACTACTACAAAAATTATTACAAATGAACCAACAGGTTGCAACTTTATTAAAAAAAATACCAAGGGATATTTATAGAACCAAAAGGTTCTAGGGCTCAAGATCATCGAATCCCCTTGTTACCTGATAATGTTCCTCCAAATATAAGACCCTATAGGTACCCATATGTGCAGAAGGCAGAGATTGAACGAATGATTAAGGAGTTACTCGCGACGGAGAGTATACAGAGGAGTGTAAGTCCATTTTCTTCTCCGATTCTCTTAGTTAAAAAGAAGGATGACACTTGGCGAATGTGTGTGGATCTTAATTCTATTACTATTAAGGATAAATTTCTCATACCTGTTATTGATGAGCCGCTGGACGAGTTAAATGGGGCTAAGTTTTTCTCTAAGTTGGATTTGAGGTCGGGATACCACCAGGTCGAGGTACACCCAGATGACATCTATAAAACTGCTTTTAGAACTCATGAAGGGCACTATGAATTCTTGGCCATGCCTTTCGGTCTTACGAATGCTCCATCAACATTCCAAAGCCTTATGAATGAAATTTTTCAGCCATTCCTGAGGAAATTTGTGCTAGTATTTTTTGATAATATCCTAGTAGACAGTGAAAGTTAGATTGAGCATATGAAGCAATTGGACTTAGTACTGGAGACACTTCTCAAAAATCATCTTTTTGTCAAAAAAATCAAAGTGTTCTTTTGGCAAAGAACAAGTAGAATATTTAGGACATTTGATTTCTGAGCAAGGAGTTGCTACTGACCCTGCAAAGATTGAAAGCATGAAGTGTTGGCCATCTCCCAGCTCATTGAAGGCATTGCGTGGATTCTTGGGTCTTACTGGGTACTTCAGGAGGTTTATAAAAGATTATGGGAAGATTAGTTGATCATTAATAGATTTGCTTAAAAGGGATAATTTTTTACGGAATCAAACTGCAGAAGAAGCTTGAAGTTAGCAATTTCCAAAAAAACCTTTGTTTTTGAATGTGATGCATCAGGGGAAGACATAGGAGCAGTGCTTTTGCAGGAAGGCTGACCCATATCCTATTTAAGGCACTATCACCAAAAAACTTGGGCTGGTCTGCTTATGAAAAGAAAATGCTGGCAGTAGTGTTCGTAATACAAAAATGGCGGCCTTACCTACTAGGGAAGCATTTCAAGGTCATTGCTGATCATTTCAATTTGAAATACATGTTGGAACAGCGCATATCAACACCTATGCAGCAGAAATGGATTACTAAATTAATTGGTTATGATTTTGAAATTATTTTCCGAAGTGAAAGAGAAAATAAAGCGGCTGACGCCTTATCTCGACCACATGATCCACTGAGAATGTGATGGCAATGGCAATCTCCTTTCCTATAGGTGTGTAGGTGGAACAACTCAAACAAGAATGGCAACAGGATCAAGAAATTCAGAAATTGATTCAAGAAATAGTTACCAATAATGCCCAACGTTCTAAATTTACTTGGGAAAATAATTTACTCAAGTATAAAGAAAGACTTTAGGTTGGCAAACATTCAACTTTGAAGTAGTTAATTATGTTTGAGGCTTATGGTGGAGTAGAAGGTGGGCATTCGGGGGTTAGAAAAACCTTAGATGGAATTAGACGGTCTTTTATTGGAAAAAGATGCGAAGGGAAATTTGTTCCTCTGTAGTAGCTTGTGATATTTGCCAATGAAATAAACCTGAAAATGTCTTATCTCCTAGTCTGTTGCAGCCCTTACCAATTCCTGAGCATAATTGGACTGATATCTCTATGGATTTCATAGAAGGACTGCCAAAGTCTAATGGCCAGCAAATTATTTTTGTGGTGGTGGATAGGCTAAGTATGAACACTTTATGCCCTTAAGTCATCCATATACGGCTCTTGATGTTGCACAACTCTTTCTAGATAATGTGTACAAGTTGCATGGTTTGCCAAATTCTATTGTTAGTGACCGAGATAAAGTCTTCACTAGTACTTTTTGGCAAAGTCTAGTTTCCTTGTTGAATGTGAACTTGTTAATGAGCACTGCACACAACCCGCAAATGGACGGTCAGACGGAAGTGGTTAACAAGTGCTTAGAACAATACTTGCGATGCATGATAAGTGCATATTTTATATATATTTTAATATTAATTTCTTCATCTTTTTCTTGTTTTTGTTCTTAAATATTCTAGTTATAATTAATTGTATTATTTTATTAAATAGGGAATCAATTGAAAATTTTGGATAAAAAGACATAAAAGAGCTCAATTTTGGAAGCATTAAAGATTAGTTGATTTTTGGAAGGCATTAGACGTGGAAATCAAGCCAATGAACCGAATTCAGCAAGTTAATTCATCATGCACATGCGGACAAACGAGAGAAATTGATTTTAGCTTTAAGAAGGGACCCCACTTGGCTTTTATAAATGAAAAAAGGAGTCCTAGTGCAAGCTTAATTGGTGAGCACGTGAAGGAGAGTAAAGAAAATTAAGAGGCCAAGCCTTTCGGCTTAAGGAATAACAAGGTCGGTGGCCCATTTTTGGAGAATATAAAAGCCGAACTTTGGCTTTTGCAAGAGAGAGCAGCCAGAGGAGGGAAAAGAAAACGGAAGCAACAAAAGATTTCGGCAAGAAAAGCAAACTGAAAATCTGCAGCAGCGAAGAGGGAGAGGAGGAGATATTCGGCAGCCACACACACACAAAGAAAGAATTTACAGCCGAAAGGAATTGAAGAAAAAGTTGCAGCCACTTGAATTAATCTCCATGATTGGTTTTATCAATTCTCTTATTCCCAATTTAATTATGTTAGGCTAGATTTTCTATTTGGTTGAGGGTGAATTCAAAACTCCAAACATGTCATATGATTAATTTTTAATTTCTATCATTCAATTTATTTAATTGAGATTGTTTATGTTCTTCCATAATTAATGTTTATGATTTTGTTCTTGTTTTGTTTGAGTGGCCAATTAGATAGGACTTGAATAATTTCTATTGCTAGATTAAAATTCTTGATCCGTAATTGTCTTGATATTTTAATTATTAGTAGCGGGTTGGAATCAGTGATTTCAATTGGAGAACATAACCTAGGTTAAATAATCCGAGCTTGTGTGTTTATTGCCTAGATCAACCTAATATCTTTCTTTGTTTAATGCTTCCATTATCTTAAATTTAAAGAACTTGTTTTAAATTATTTAATGGTTAGAGATTAGGTGAAGAGCTTATTTCGCCTAACGACACACTAAGGAAAGATTGAGATTAACAGAGCTTATTGTTGTCTACGGTTGATAGTTTCAATATAAATTGATGATAGAATTAATATATTATGTGCATGTTTGGTGGTGGCGAATGATCCTTTGACCAAAGTTTTTCTCATTATTATTTCTTTATCCTTTAATTAGAGTTTTTATTAAATTTTTATTTTCATAGTTTTAATTTCTTTATTTCTTGCAATCTAGTTAAAAATTCAAAAACCCCCATTTTTAATTGGCATTTTCTTTAGTTAGATTAATTTATATTATTATTCTTATTATTATTTTATTTTAAATCTTGCTTTAGAGTTGATAATAAATATAACTAGCATAGTCTCTGTGGGATCGATCCTTACTCGCTCTTTACTAATTATTTATACTAGTAGTAAGGTTTTAAATTTGGTGCACTCTAACGACACTACCAATGCATGATAGGTGATAGGCCGAAAGAATGGGTGAAATGGCTTCCTTTGGTTGAATGGTAGTATAATACTTCTCATCATTTATCCAAATAATGACAGTGTTCGAAGTTGTTTATGGTAGGCCACCTCCTTCGTATAATGCTTATATTTTTGATACATCTACTATAGCAGCTGTTGATTTGAGCTTAAGGGATAGGGATGCTATGATACGTCTGTTGAAAGCCAACTTAGTGGATGCACGAGCTCGAATGAAGCTATATGCTGATAAGAAGAAATCCGAGAGGAAATTTGAGGTGGGAGGTATGGTATTCTATGGTTACAGCCTTATAAACAAGTAAGCTTGTCAATTCACAACAATAGGAAGTTGCCTATAAGTTAGAGTTGCCTATAGAGTCCAAAATTCATCCTATTTTTCACGTTTCGTGTTTGAAGCTTTTGATATAACCAAAGAAGGAACTTATTGTTTTTGACAAAATCAAAGGCTTTTCTTCAGCTATATTCGATATGCCAAGCTCTGAATTAATTCCATTCTAAGTTCTAAGGTTCTCCTCTTTAAATTCGATCCAAATTATTTGACATTTGTATTGCAGAAAGCATCACAAGTAACATAGCAGGACAAATGGTACAACAATACCGCGCTTGTGACAAATTGCAAAGGATAGTATTGTCCACTTGTAACTACCTTTTATTTTTGGCAATAATTTATTTTGAGATTATTTCCATTAGCTATTTTTTAGGTGTTTTGAATTACTGTTTTCGTTATTTAGAATTGTTTGGAGTGTTTTCTTCCGGGAATTGTGGCTTAATCAGTCTGGGCTCTTTGGCTATGATTTTTAAAGAGCAGTTTGGCTGCTGTAAAAATGGAAGGGAGAAAGTTATCAATAAAATCAGATTTTTTTTAGTCAAATTAGTGTTTCTTCTTCCTCGATGTTTCATTAGCATTAGAGCAGCGATCTGGCACAATAAAAATGGCAGAGGGAACTAGAACACACAATCAACGACGTCGAGAAGAATCGGTACATCAATTGAAAGAGGCTTCTAACCAGCAGGCAATGGAATTGAAGGAGTTTTCTCAGATGATGGCAACAATCAGTCTCAAACTTGATCAGATGATGGGCACATCAAGGGCTTCCGGAACAATGTTGGAAGATGGGAGTAGTATTTCCACAAAGCCAAAAATCGGGTTGAACTCTGGTATGTATAACTCACAAATAAGATTTTCAAAATTGAATTTTCCAACATTTGAAGGAGAAAATCCCAGTGAACGGTTTTTCAAATACAATAGGGTGGAAGAATTTGATATGGTGGGATTGGCAACCATTCATTTGGAACGAAAACCATTAGAGTGGTTCCAAGGATATGAGGTGGCTGTTGCAGAACCTTGTTAGAGGCAATTTTCTACAGATTTAATGGCATGGTTCGGTCCGGGTACCTATGATAATCCAGTTGGACAGCTCAGTAAGTTAAGGCAGACTTCGACAATAAGGCTTTACCAAGAACATTTTGAAGCATTGGTGGCCAGAACTCGAGGATTACCGAAAGATTTTTTTGTGCATTGCTTTGTGAGCGGATTGAAAGATGCCATAAAGAATCAAGTAGTTATGTTTCAGCCAAAAACACTAGTTCAAGCAGTTGGGTTGGCCTTGTTACAAGAGAGTACCTTGGAGGCAATGATCAAAGAAGCCAAGGCTTCAACAAGGACAACGTCCTCCCATGTAATCCCTACAGCAGAATCGAAACGCAATTCTATGGGATAAATTCTTTCAATCAAAAGAATATCTGCTGCATAAATGCAAGAGAGGATAGACAAGAAGTTGTGCTACTATTGCGATAAGAAGTTTGAAACAGGGCATAAATGTAAACGGCGGCAGATTTACTTATTGGGAGGAGAAGACGACGACAATGAACTCAGTGATGAAGGCAACAAAATTGAGGATGATGGAGAGGATCATTTGGTGTCTCTTCATGATATGTTTGAGGTTGTCTCTTATCAAACAATGAGGGTTAAAGGGAATATAAAGAAGAAGGGAATTATCATCTTGATTGATTTTGATAGTACTCATAATTTCTTGGATGTGTCGGTGGCGAAATGTATAGGGTGTGAAGTACAGCAAGATAAACCATTAATGGTGGCAGTGGCAGTGGCTAATGGCTCCAAAATTGCTAGTACTACAACGTGTAAGCAATTGGTCTGGAGTATGCAGAGAGAGAGTTCAGAGCAGACATGGGATTGATTCTGTTGGGGGGATGTGATATGGTATTAGGAATTCAATTTTTATATCAATTGGGCCCAATATTATGGGATTTCAAGAATTTATGGATGGAGTTCAAGTAGGAGGGGAGAAGAATGGTGTTAAGGGGTTCTACGGTGGGGCCTTTGAAGTTAGTTTTAGCCGCCTATATGCAAAAGGATCTTAAACAAGTTCCTCAAGTTGCGGCTGCCCATATCTTTTCACTCATATTGGAGCCATGTATTAACTCTACTACTACAAAAATTATTACAAATGAACCAACAGGTTGCAACTTTATTAAAAAAAATACCAAGGGATATTTATAGAACCAAAAGGTTCTAGGGCTCAAGATCATCGAATCCCCTTGTTACCTGATAATGTTCCTCCAAATATAAGACCCTATAGGTACCCATATGTGCAGAAGGCAGAGATTGAACGAATGATTAAGGAGTTACTCGCGACGGAGAGTATACAGAGGAGTGTAAGTCCATTTTCTTCTCCGATTCTCTTAGTTAAAAAGAAGGATGACACTTGGCGAATGTGTGTGGATCTTAATTCTATTACTATTAAGGATAAATTTCTCATACCTGTTATTGATGAGCCGCTGGACGAGTTAAATGGGGCTAAGTTTTTCTCTAAGTTGGATTTGAGGTCGGGATACCACCAGGTCGAGGTACACCCAGATGACATCTATAAAACTGCTTTTAGAACTCATGAAGGGCACTATGAATTCTTGGCCATGCCTTTCGGTCTTACGAATGCTCCATCAACATTCCAAAGCCTTATGAATGAAATTTTTCAGCCATTCCTGAGGAAATTTGTGCTAGTATTTTTTGATAATATCCTAGTAGACAGTGAAAGTTAGATTGAGCATATGAAGCAATTGGACTTAGTACTGGAGACACTTCTCAAAAATCATCTTTTTGTCAAAAAAATCAAAGTGTTCTTTTGGCAAAGAACAAGTAGAATATTTAGGACATTTGATTTCTGAGCAAGGAGTTGCTACTGACCCTGCAAAGATTGAAAGCATGAAGTGTTGGCCATCTCCCAGCTCATTGAAGGCATTGCGTGGATTCTTGGGTCTTACTGGGTACTTCAGGAGGTTTATAAAAGATTATGGGAAGATTAGTTGATCATTAATAGATTTGCTTAAAAGGGATAATTTTTACTAATCAAACTGCAGAAGAAGCTTGAAGTTAGCAATTTCCAAAAAAACCTTTGTTTTTGAATGTGATGCATCAGGGGAAGACATAGGAGCAGTGCTTTTGCAGGAAGGCTGACCCATATCCTATTTAAGGCACTATCACCAAAAAACTTGGGCTGGTCTGCTTATGAAAAGAAAATGCTGGCAGTAGTGTTCGTAATACAAAAATGGCGGCCTTACCTACTAGGGAAGCATTTCAAGGTCATTGCTGATCATTTCAATTTGAAATACATGTTGGAACAGCGCATATCAACACCTATGCAGCAGAAATGGATTACTAAATTAATTGGTTATGATTTTGAAATTATTTTCCGAAGTGAAAGAGAAAATAAAGCGGCTGACGCCTTATCTCGACCACATGATCCACTGAGAATGTGATGGCAATGGCAATCTCCTTTCCTATAGGTGTGTAGGTGGAACAACTCAAACAAGAATGGCAACAGGATCAAGAAATTCAGAAATTGATTCAAGAAATAGTTACCAATAATGCCCAACGTTCTAAATTTACTTGGGAAAATAATTTACTCAAGTATAAAGAAAGACTTTAGGTTGGCAAACATTCAACTTTGAAGTAGTTAATTATGTTTGAGGCTTATGGTGGAGTAGAAGGTGGGCATTCGGGGGTTAGAAAAACCTTAGATGGAATTAGACGGTCTTTTATTGGAAAAAGATGCGAAGGGAAATTTGTTCCTCTGTAGTAGCTTGTGATATTTGCCAATGAAATAAACCTGAAAATGTCTTATCTCCTAGTCTGTTGCAGCCCTTACCAATTCCTGAGCATAATTGGACTGATATCTCTATGGATTTCATAGAAAGACTGCCAAAGTCTAATGGCCAAAGAAATTATTTTTGTGGTGGTGGATAGGCTAAGTATGAACACTTTATGCCCTTAAGTCATCCATATACGGCTCTTGATGTTGCACAACTCTTTCTAGATAATGTGTACAAGTTGCATGGTTTGCCAAATTCTATTGTTAGTGACCGAGATAAAGTCTTCACTAGTACTTTTTGGCAAAGTCTAGTTTCCTTGTTGAATGTGAACTTGTTAATGAGCACTGCATACAACCCGCAAATGGACGGTCAGACGGAAGTGGTTAACAAGTGCTTAGAACCATACTTGCGATGCATGATAAGTGCATATTTTATATATATTTTAATATTAATTTCTTCATCTTTTTCTTGTTTTTGTTCTTAAATATTCTAGTTATAATTAATTGTATTATTTTATTAAATAGGGAATCAATTGAAAATTTTGGATAAAAAGACATAAAAGAGCTCAATTTTGGAAGCATTAAAGATTAGTTGATTTTTGGAAGGCATTAGACGTGGAAATCAAGCCAATGAACCGAATTCAGCAAGTTAATTCATCATGCACATGCGGACAAACGAGAGAAATTGATTTTAGCTTTAAGAAGGGACCCCACTTGGCTTTTATAAATGAAAAAAGGAGTCCTAGTGCAAGCTTAATTGGTGAGCACGTGAGGGAGAGTAAAGAAAATTAAGAGGCCAAGCCTTTCGGCTTAAGGAATAACAAGGTCGGTGGCCCATTTTTGGAGAATATAAAAGCCGAACTTTGGCTTTTGCAAGAGAGAGCAGCCAGAGGAGGGAAAAGAAAACGGAAGCAACAAAAGATTTCGGCAGCAAAGCAAACTGAAAATCTGCAGCAGCGAAGAGGGAGAGGAGGAGATATTCGGCAGCCACACACACACAAAGAAAGAATTTACAGCCGAAAGGAATTGAAGAAAAAGTTGCAGCCACTTGAATTAATCTCCATGATTGGTTTTATCAATTCTCTTATTCCCAATTTAATTATGTTAGGCTAGATTTTCTATTTGGTTGAGGGTGAATTCAAAACTCCAAACATGTCATATGATTAATTTTTAATTTCTATCATTCAATTTATTTAATTGAGATTGTTTATGTTCTTCCATAATTAATGTTTATGATTTTGTTCTTGTTTTGTTTGAGTGGCCAATTAGATAGGACTTGAATAATTTCTATTGCTAGATTAAAATTCTTGATCCGTAATTGTCTTGATATTTTAATTATTAGTAGCAGGTTGGAATCAGTGATTTCAATTGGAGAACATAACCTAGGTTAAATAATCCAAGCTTGTGTGTTTATTGCCTAGATCAACCTAATATCTTTCTTTGTTTAATGCTTCCATTATCTTAAATTTAAAGAACTTGTTTTAAATTATTTAATGGTTAGAGATTAGGTGAAGAGCTTATTTCGCCTAACGACACACTAAGGAAAGATTGAGATTAACAGAGCTTATTGTTGTCTACGGTTGATAGTTTCAATATAAATTGATGATAGAATTAATATATTATGTGCATGTTTGGTGGTGGCGAATGATCCTTTGACCAAAGTTTTTCTCATTATTATTTCTTTATCCTTTAATTAGAGTTTTTATTAAATTTTTATTTTCATAGTTTTAATTTCTTTATTTCTTGCAATCTAGTTAAAAATTCAAAAACCCCCATTTTTAATTGGCATTTTCTTTAGTTAGATTAATTTATATTATTATTCTTATTATTATTTTATTTTAAATCTTGCTTTAGAGTTGATAATAAATATAACTAGCATAGTCTCTGTGGGATCGATCCTTACTCGCTCTTTACTAATTATTTATACTAGTAGTAAGGTTTTAAATTTGGTGCACTCTAACGACACTACCAATGCATGATAGGTGATAGGCCGAAAGAATGGGTGAAATGGCTTCCTTTGGTTGAATGGTAGTATAATACTTCTCATCATTTATCCAGTCGAATGACAGTGTTCGAAGTTGTTTATGGTAGGCCACCTCCTTCGTATAATGCTTATATTTTTGATACATCTACTATAGCAGCTGTTGATTTGAGCTTAAGGGATAGGGATGCTATGATACGTCTGTTGAAAGCCAACTTAGTGGATGCACGAGCTCGAATGAAGCTATATGCTGATAAGAAGAAATCCGAGAGGAAATTTGAGGTGGGAGGTATGGTATTCTATGGTTACAGCCTTATAAACAAGTAAGCTTGTCAATTCACAACAATAGGAAGTTGCCTATAAGTTAGAGTTGCCTATAGAGTCCAAAATTCATCCTATTTTTCACGTTTCGTGTTTAAAGAAGAAAGTTAGAGAGGCTGTCACTCCGATTACAGAGTTACCAACAATGCGAGAAGACAGGCACCTACAATTAGTACCTGTTTCTGTTTTAGATAGGAGAGTAGTCAAGTGAAGCAATCGTCTGTATGTGCAGTGGTTGGTTCATTGGTCTAACTCCTTTCACAAAGATGCAATTTGGGAGGATACAATTAAAATTCAGGAGAAGTTTCTTTTGTTCAAGCCTTGAGGTCAAGGCTTTTGTAAAGGGAGAAGGAATGTAACGACCTTTTATTTTTGGCAATAATTTATTTTGGGATTATTTCCATTAGCTATTTTTTAAGTGTTTTGAATTATTGTTTTCGTTATTTGGAATTGTTTGGAGTGTTTTCTTCCGCGAATTGTGGACTCTATAGGATTTGTAATTCAATGAAATCAGATTTTTTTTTCAGTGAAATTAGAGTTTCTTCTTCCTGGCTGTTTCACCACTCAAATCAAGTTGCTACAAAATGTTCTCGAGTTTAGGGCAGTGAAAAATTCAGATACATAATAACTTGAATTTTAACAATAGCATATATTTTTCAGATACTTGAATTTTAACGATCGCAAATATTAAATCAAAAATAGTTGACTGTATACTTGATATCGGTGGTTTCACTTTACCTTTTTACAAATTAGTAAAATTAGATAGCCATTGGGCTCCTCATCCAAATCAATGTGCACTTTTCACTTTAATGCCTTCTGCATTGCCAATTTAAAATAATTTCAAATATGATTCAGCCAAGTATATTAATTGAAAAATTTTGAGGAGGATCAATCTAAATTACCGAATACAAAATTACAAATCATTACTCGTTTCTGCAATCACTCTTCAGAGGTCGATATTGTTGTGCACCAAAAATCGACCAGGGAAATAAAACTTTGATCCTTTAACTCAATCAGAGAAAATGAAATAAAAATGGCCCATAGAACTTCCAGGAAACTTTACATTTTTATAATGGAAAGTATATCATGGAGATCATTAACCTTGGTTTCCAGGCATGATGGCTCAGTCAGTAACAAGGATGACACATAAACGTGAAACTAAATTTTAATATATAATTACTAGGAAAAACAACGGTTAAAACATCATATTGCCACACGACGCATGACTGATCCATGGTTGTGTTTACGGCGAGCCCTAGTTGGGCTGAACCTTTTACATGGAGATGATTTGAGTCTTCTCTTCCTGTTCAAGGAAACATCATTTACAGCAGCCATAAGTTTCATATACCTTTCTCCAGTCATTGTCTTCTTAATGCATCGAACAGCTTCCTGTCTCTCTAAATCCTTGCCATCCCTCTCCAATTGTGTTTTACAAGCTCCCTTACTCTCCAATTTCAGATGCTCACGCGGAACCTGATAGGTTTCTGATAAGTTGCAAACACACTACATGTCAGTTACACTTAATACTTTCATACAGAACAAATAAGAAACAGTACATGGAGTATATTACTTACCTCTAAGCTTGCCAGAATAGACATCAGGACTAGGAGATCTAGGTGGTGTCAAAGGATGGAAACCATCAACAATTTTAACTTTTTCAACACCCTGATTGCAGTTATCTTCCTCAAGAGAGGTTAACTTATTTACTTTCTTATTACAAAAAACTCCATAAAAATCACTGGCCAAAAGCGGCCTGGAAGCATCATCAATCATAGGAGTATTGTTGCTAGTCTCATGTTCAGTGACATTCCGGCATGATGCCATGGTAAAACATGCAGACATTCCCTTTACAGTATCCCTAGTTTCATTAACCTCAAGATCCATGGATCTTAATTGACAAGAGAACTTGGTTGAACTATCCCCGGCAGAAGCACTGGGTTCATCAGCCTTGCAACTTTCTGCATTTGCTACACCGGTACGGGATGTAAAATCATTTTCCACATTATCAAGGACTGACTTGGGGGATGAATTTGAAATATCAGCATTCATGCCTATCCTTTCAGCTTCTAACAAACTTGAAACCCATTCAGTACCCTGCTTGGCATAGAACAGAATGTAGGCATCCTGGGAAAGCACAAATTCTTCCTCAACCCTAGTGACCTACAAAATAAAAAACACACAAAGAAAGCCACTAAATTGCATGAATAAGAAATGCAAGATTTCAGATCAGTAACCTGGAATTGAGCAACCATATTCAAATTGTTTGAAAGAAAAGTTGAACAATCAACAGAGGGCAGAATTACAGAGGAAGAACCAACAAGAATGTAGCTCCACAAGCAAAAAAATGAAATAGCAAGTTATCCAGGATAAGAAAAGAATTGCATATTATCAGTTAAGTAGTACTTCGAAAGGCAATTAAATACGATATTCCAGCACCCATTTTTGAAATACAAATGCAAAGACAGTTGAAAATAATTTCCATCAATAAATCATGATCAATACACAGATCCAAACATTAATTTGAGATGCTGCAGTTCAATTGGCCAATGAAATCTGAAACACAATAATAATTATTCACCAAAAGTAAATCAACTCAGAACGACAGTTTCTCCTACATCTCAAAGACACTTGCAAGAAAACCGATAAAGTTCTTTAAAGCTTGTGCAGAGAAATTTTAATGCCAAATTAATATACAATCGCAACAAACAACTACGAAATTTAGACAAGGAAAAAGAAAAATAAACACACAACTCAAATTCTAGTTCACTATTCTATTGTTACGGAACCAAAACCGAACACTTATGAGGACAATTACCCTTGAATCATTTATCCTGTGCCATGTGTCTGGAGAGGAGCGTATGTAACTAAAGTAATGCCCACAAGTAGGTGAAGATCCCATGTGCTCCACAATTGCATACAAATGATATTTTAACTCCACCTGTTGTAATTAACCAGCACAAAAGAACTTGTTGATCAGTCTTATACCAAAGAGAGACAAATTATAATATTTATCAAAGACAAACTGGCATAATGTTAACATTTTAAATAAATATAAACGGACATTACTAAAAGTTAGAAACGTTACAAATGGATGGCAATTGACTCACATCATTGTTTTGACCACCGCTGGTGTAAGGTTTTAGGTCAAGCTCTAGAGGGAACTCCACGTGCTTGTCAATCTTCACAACATAGGATCCATCAGTTTTGAATCTCTTCAAATGGAATGCCGCAACTGAAGGGACCTTGTCCAGCATAAGTTGCTTCTCGACTGACACTTGTTCCTTACATTTTTCACAGGTAAATTTTGTCTCTGGGTCTTCAATCTTTTCCAGCTTAGTGAAAGATTCCAGTGCACTTCCAAGGGATTCGACATCTTCAATCTCCAAACTCAGATCAATCAGGGGCTCATAAGTATCAGAACAACTGCCACAATTGCAGCATTGCAACTGAAAAGCAGAACCATGATTTAAAACAAACAATAAAAGGAATTAATAAAACCATACAATAAAGCATCAAGATACTGAGACATTTCATACTTTGCTAATGAGACAACCACCAAAAACCCGCTGCACTATGTTATCTCCTTGAGAAGACAAACTCTCATCCTTTGTCTTAGAATCCAAGCAACAACTTTCAAGTCTATCTAACAAGCATTGCAGGAATTCATGAGCATCTTCTTGCTGATACCTTTGAAAAAATGATGAAATATCTGATTATACATATAAGTTAAGGATTGAATTTGATTGGAAGAACTAATCAAAATAAGAGCCCTTCTAAATATCAAATATATATGAAAATCAAAGAGTGTTCCAAAAGGATACAGTTCAAATTGTCAACAAGTTTCCACGGAGAGAGAACTTTTCCTGAAGAAGCTAATGATAGTTCAATGTGATCTTTAAGAGCACAGATAACACAGAACCCTTCAATAGCACCTAAAAATTTGCAACTTTCTTAAAACTTAAATCACATTAACAAGAGAACATATTACGAACATCAACGTATAATAAACCCAAAAAAAGCAATTTACCATCGCAGGGCCTGGGATGATCGAAAGAACGAAGAGCTTGAACAAGGGGCAGAGTATGAGTAAAGCATTGCAAAATAGCATTTATAAAGCATGTGTTTCCTAAATTCTCAAGCCCCGCACCCTGCCCCAAAAAAAAAGAAAGCAAGTAAACAACATATAAATTTCTTAAAAACACACATAAATTGAAATTAATTACAAAAAACAAATTTAGAAGACAAACCACTCCAGTAGGTTTAATTTGAATAGGCCAGTGCTTATCCTCGGGGCGGGAGAGCAAGGATGATCCCCAATTATATCGTCCGTACGAACTGCTGATAGGCCTCGTATCCCTATAAATTTCTTCGTAGTCATCATCGTCGTCATTGTTTTGATCTTTATCGAAATCAGTCAATGTCAGTGGGTGATTTGAAGGATGGAGATGGTCATGTAGGGTTTCGGGTGAAGACCAAGATGGATCTAGGGTTTTTTCATCAATAATTTCGCGAGCAAAAACAAGGTCAGTTTCGTCATCTAGGGTTTTGGAGATATTGGTCTCCATTAGAATATTGTGATCGATCGGTTGTCTTTTGCAATATTTGATTTTGTGGGTTGGATCTGAATTTTGGGGAGTCTTTGTTGTGGTGAAGAATCAAACAAGAATTGAATTGGAAAGACCAAAATCAAAAAAGAAGCGGGAAGAGGTTTTGGGAACGTTTTTGAAATGAGAGGGAAAACACAGCCGCCATTTTTTGGCTTATCTTGCTTTGCTGTGTAAAATTTTAAGTGAAATAGATTGATCGAGTAGAGACACGTTCCAAATGAAATTAGAAAAGTCCCCTGACGCCTTCGGGAATTAGGAAATTGGGATCTTTTACATGATTTTCGGAACGGTAAAATTATTTGTCGGCATATACTACAGTGAATCTTCAACCGTAGAGCACTAATCACAGTAGTAACTGCAGATTTATTTATTTTTTATGATCAATGTTTTATTATGCAGCAATTCCAATACAGTCGGATCTTTAATACATAAAAATTTTTTTAAACGTTTAAACTTTTTTTTCATTTATTTATATTAGGGGTGTTCGCGGATCGGATTTTACGGATTGGACATCAATCTATATTCGATCCATAATTTTACGGATTATAATTTTTCAATCCAATCCAATCCACGAATTGATTAAACTCAATCCAAATCCAATCCATATATCTGCAGGTTGGATACGGATTTAACTCAATCCATATCCAATCCATACGTCTACGGATCGGATGCAGATTTACACATCAGTTTCTGAATTAAAAATTTTTAATTCTCCACAATCCATGAACTAATGAAATAAAAAAAACTAATATAAAAATAAATTTACTACTAATTAAATTTAAAATTGAATAAAATTTAAACAAATTAATTGTTTAAATAAAACTAAAATAATACATTCAAAGTTTCAAAATATAGCACATTGAGATTAATTATTCTAATAAAGCTACAATAATACATTTAAAGTTTCTAAATATAACACACTAAGATTAATTATTCAACTAAAGTTACAATAATACATTAATATAACACCGAAATTAATTGTTCAAATAAAGCCAAAATTAATTGAAATGACGAAGTTTTTGAAACCAAACACAGTTTGATCCTTCACGAAGACGGTTGCACTTGTCGAAAAGTGATGATTACGGAGCCGTTAACGATGGGAACCAAGAAAAGTACGGGTAGCGATCTTGAAGGTTGTGATAGTGCAATTGTTTGGCTTAAACTAGTAATTGTGAACTGGCTCAATGGACTCGAGGAAGAAGAAGGTTTGCTCTCGCTGGAATCGCGCAGCCGACGTCCTTCAAATCGGTGTCGAGAGTGTATCGAACCAGTATTGAGTGTTACTAGTATGGATGACAATTTTTCTCGATGGGATGGGATTGAGACATATTTTTGTCCCATAAAAAAATTTAGGGACTGGAGTGAGATATTTTTTTATCCCATTTACATATACGAAACGGGAGTGGGATTAGCAAATTCCGTCCCATCATATCTCATTGCCGACTAAGAAAAGAAAATTTTCCAATTGGATGCGGGATCCCATCTCTTTTGGGAGGAGATCGGGACATATTTTTGTCCCAAAAAAAATAAAGGGACAGGAGTGGAACGTTTTTTCATCCCACTTGCATATACGGGGCCGGATTGGGATTGATAAATCTCATCCCATCCCGTCCCATTACCAACCCCAATTGTTAGTGCGTGTGACAGCCAGGAAGCTTAAAGTTTTTTGTTTGCAAATTGTTGGTGACTTGTCGTTATGTTACTTTACTTTTGGGTGACTTTACAAATTGTTGGTAACTTAGTGTTATGTTACTTTGCTTTTGCTAGGGCGTGTGACTTTATTTTTATTTTGTTTTACAATTTTTACAAGTTATATATTGTATATTTGATTATTTAATTATTTTTTTATTTTATATTATTATTGGGTAATGGGTAAGATATATTATAGTACTTATGTAACTATGTAATATCACATTTATAATAATTTTTTAACTAAATATATATATATATATATTTTTTTTTTTTTGCGGATTCACGGATTTTTGCGGATTTACAGAAGTAAATCCATATCCAATTTATCGACTGCGGATTTTTAAATTTTCAATCCATATCCAATCCACGGATCTACGGATCGGATTTTCACGGATCAGACGGATTGAGCGGATCGGATTGGATTCTGAACACCCCTAACTTATATTATACAAAGTTAAACAATTCGTCCACTAGTCTAACTTTTAATTTATATTGAGTAGGTCAAGTTTCACAAATAAACTTTTCTTATTTTTTAATTATTTAATAATCAATTTTAGAATAATAATACGTTACGACTCTGGTAACTCTACCACTGCCTTGATAATTTTCACTAAGTTCTCTTAACTCATTTTTATTTACATTTTTCTCATAAATATTAAATTAATTTATACTGAATTTATAAAAAAAATTTAGTTAGCACCCTTATAGTATTTATTATTTACAAATTTTTATTATATATTGTACATGTATCAAAATATCCCCTCTCTTTATCCAATACCTGCGAACCCGACCCACATTCCGTTTCCGGCCACTTTATCGGCTAAGGTTGGTACCGATTAGAAGCTCGTGCGATGTCGGTCATCTCCATGCTGTCCTTGTGACAAAAGAAACCAGGTCGACCCAAACCCGCAAACCCGACCCCCATTTATTTTCCGTTTCCAGCCACTCCATCGGCTAAGGTTGGTACCGATCGGAAGCTCGTGCGATGCCGGTCATCTCCATGCCATCCTTATCGGCAGAAATTGCGGCTTCAATTTGCTACGATTTCGCCAGTTTCCGATGACGCCGCCACTTGGAGTTTGTTCCCCACAATTCCCTCTGTCTTTTCTGACCAACCACAGCCACCAAGTGAACTGATTTGCCGTTGATCAGCCATTGAAAGATTCACATGTTTAGGAGAAATGAACTTAATATTTATGAAATAAATTTTAAATAAAAATAAATAAAAAAGACCTCAATGATATTTTACATAGAAAAGATAAAAACAGTTGCAAGATAGGCGCCTCCTGATAATAAACATTTTAAATTTGTTATTCTCAATTTGAACCCCAATTATATGTCATTAAATAAATGATCGGTAATTTTTTGTAAAATCTAAGTGAATTAATTATACTGAAAAAGCTAAAATGATAAGAGTAGTGCAACATATTTAAAATTTTTTATCTCAAAAAATTATTTTAAATAATGTGATATTCATCAATTAATTAGTGACAATAATATAATTAATTCATTTAAATCTTATACAAAATTACTAACTAATCAATAAGTAATATATTATTTAAAATAAAATTTAAAATAAAAAATTTGAGATCCCCACAATTACTCTACTAATATAACAAAGCAAGAAAGTATATAATAAGCAAGCTGCTTTACAAAGTTCCCCGACCACAGCGCTACAAATATTATATTTATATATATTAGTATAGGTTCCTTGGTTCACAACGAAAGGTACGTAAAATTGAATCGATTCACTAAATGAAAGGCAAATAAAACTAGTCTCAAAACAAACACTGCTGAAACCACAATAAAAAGCCCAGTCAGTAGTCCGCCTGGAGAAATCTAAAATTTTATTTGTTTTCCAAAAGAATTTTATGATCAAACTCATTTTACATTCCCTACACAAGATGTAGGCTGGTAAATGTAACAAACTCCAGACATATTCGAAGATTTTCAGAGTATTCTGTCTTGAATATCTGTTATCAGACTTGACGCCAAGGAGCTAAGTTTCTTTCCAGTCTCTCCCGCAATGTTCTTCAGAGAAGAGATATCTTGTTGTGCCTTGAGAATGACATGAAAACAATTACAAAGAAAGAAAATTAGAGATAAAAATGTGCAATATTCAAAACAAACGATATTAAGCCCCATCAGAATATCTAGTTTTAGTAACAGCAATTTATGAATGTCACAATATTTCAAAGTACCTGGAATGAGAGTCTGTTGATGAGATCACTAGCAGCAAGATCAAGCGAGGCATTGTCAGAGTCATGACCAAACAGATCAGCACTAGAGATCGATGTTGAACCCTAGAAATAACAAAACATTATCACTGGCATTAATACCAAACAATTCTAAAAACTCCATTTCACAAGGCCTTCAGAGAGCAATTGCTAAGCAATTCAATAATAATAATATTGACAATAAAAGCTAATATATAATTATACATCTACATCAAGGCTGAAATGCAAGTTCTGCAAATAAATATAATAACCTTAGTTACAGAAACCAAAAGAAAATGGTTAATATTTAATAACTTAAACAAGGTTTGTTACAGTATTAATTTTCAAAAATCAGGTCGATAAAATGTAGCGTTTCATCTTGATTTATTTATTGTTGTGAAAGACATGATAGCCCAACTGATGACAGCCTTGATCCATATTGTATATTCATTTCCTACCATACACTTCAAACAACCCTTCCCACCAACCCCCTATTAAAAATAATAATAATAATAATAATTTCCATGTAGTCATGAAAAATTTTTGGTCCCAACCGGAGCCGATTATAAATAAGAATTAACTCTACATTGTAATAAATTACAAGTATATCTAAAGTAACTTGCGTCCACATGGTAATAATTATTTGTATATTGCAAAAAAATATATGTTACATTAAAGGTTTAACATGCAATAAAATATTTTCCTAAGTTATTTGATACAATGATTCATTCTTTAGAGGTTATTACCACATCTTTGAACTTGCATGCACATAATAACTCACTAATATGAACACTTTCTTGTTGAAGCGAAAATATTTCGAGCTTCTCAAGCATGTTTAAAGCTCCATGGAATGTTAATGTATTTACCTCTATATTACTTACACTAAGGATAACTAATTCAAAATAATAATTTTTCAACTAAACCCCTACTAAGTTATAACCTCCTTATAGTAATAAAAAATTGACAACTAACTTACATTACCAAGTCAGCAATTTGTGATTAAAGTAAATTATAGGATAACACAAGGGAAAAAACATTAGCACATTCAGAAAAACATTCACTTGAAACAAAATATCACTAAACAAAATTTGCCAAGTAAGCCTGCATAAGGAAGAGCACATACTGAGAACTTTTGCAAAGAAACTTGAGTATCCATGTCAATAGCATTGTTCTGCTCCCCAAAAAATTGGGATGATGAAATAGATTTTGCATTAGAGAACTTCTTCCTCGCTTCATCAGTTTCTTGAATCTGAAAATATTAGTATGTAATTAGAAGCAAGCACCAAAAACTCACATGCATCCTCCAAGTCAGGACGATGAAGTATGTGCGTGGAAATCTCAGGTGCAGTGCCAGCATCCAACTCTTTATACAAAGAGTTGCTAAAAACACAAAATTTGTTGCACAATCAATGCCATGATCTTTTTGTCTTTTAGCAACTCTTGTACAAAGAGTTGGATGTCCACACAAGAGAATCAACATGTATTGAGAGGGTGTGTGGGCACCAAAATGAAAAGCACCAAAAACACTAAAACCTGTCATGATGCTTCATATTTGTAAATGTTATAAGCCCAGAATGATTTCATGAAGATGCGGACTGCTAGAACACAAATTTTAACCTTACTCCAACAAGTACTTATGAATATATCTCAAAATCCTTTTTCCATAGTATTTTCAGCAACTTAACCCAAGCTTGTACAGAACACTATTACAAATTTAACAAGTTCTGAGGCCAAATCAACATTGACTTTGAGCTAAAACATCCACCATTTAGTGATAAATGAAACACTAGAAGCCGCAACTCAGCTACCAAGAAAACTATCACATTTTTACAGAGGTTATAACAATGGCACATATCCTACAACCATTGGACTTGTGCTCGAGCTACTAACAAAATGCAAGTTATTAAGAGATAGAACCCACAAAAAAAAAAAAAAAAAAACTAACGATGACTTAAATAATATTATCAAACATTTATCATGTGTGCATATAATGTGTGTTACCATATCCCTAACGCTTCTGTCTCCAGTTAATAGGACTTTGCAGATTGAAATGTCTGTCAAGTCAAATATTTTTTTCCTTGACTCAATCAAAGTAAGAAAGCCCAACAAAATTTGGCCTACTTGCATTTCTGGACTAGAGCTTAAAGAGCCTATAAGTTCACAATAAGGTCCACATGAAGGATAGTCTATGCAGTCTAAGTTGCATTAATCTAGTTAACTCTGTCCGGTCAAATAGCTTACTTGTACTTTTGAGGAGCCGGACTTCCTTTGAAAACCATTGTCCATTCCATAATCAGCAAAGAAGCTTGACGACTTTGGTGGAGCTACATGGCTAAGCACTTGTGGACCACCAGAACTCAACTCGGAAGATTGGACATTATCCACATACTCAAAGCGAGAAGCAAAGGGCGAACTAACTGACGAATTGTTGCTGGTTGAGGAAGAAACAGGGACAGAAGGTTCTTCAGGCTTCTGCTCGTATAGACTTTCACTTGGCTGCATTGAATCAAAATGTTTTGCTTAGAAAAGGCATTTCAACAGAAATTTTAGACCAAGATAACTTTTAAGATACATACTTCTTCATCCAATCAAAATGGACACAGAAAAAGAATGAAATCTACCTTTGAAGTCAGCTTTCGAGCACCTAGACCCCCAGTCTTCCCCAATTTCTTTGCACCAAGTGGTTTTTTGACAGTACTAGTGAGAACTGTATGAGAAACTTTTGGCGAACCAGGAGCGTCTTGAGTTTCTTGCCTTCCTTGATAATTTTCTTTAGGAGCATCCTGGATCTTAACATCTGGAAGTGCATTAGCTGCTTGTGCCGGCTGCGAGGCAACAGGTGATGATGGCAAGCCTGCCTCTTCTGCCATACTTTTAGCAACTTCTTTTGCAAGAATCTGCTTGTATAAATCAGCAGCTCTTGAGGTATACTTAGCCTCAATTTTGCCTCCATCTGTCCATCCATGCTGCTTAAAGAAAACTTGTGCACGGTTGTTTCCTCCATAGACCATCATTTTCAACTGCTCAGCACTCCATGAGTCTAAATTTGTTGACCTATATGAAAAGGAAGAAAGAAAATCAACTTTAGAAAATAAACCTGATAAACAATCTTTTCATCCATATGATACACTAGACATTCCTAGTGTTAAGGGAAAGAGTAAATCCTCTAGAGCAAAAGTTCAGAAAAGATAAAGTCATTCCAGGTTAAAATACGAACACATTTTTTTTTAGTTTATTTTTGAGTAACTGAATATTAATTGCATATAAATGTATGGCTGGATATGTAATTATGCTTACTTGGGATGGTCAAAGGGAAGCATGACTAGATTTTATAACAGAACAGGAAGCAAATATGGTAGCTTATCAATTTTAATCCATGACGCCTCTTCTCTTTAAATAAATGCTAATGTTCAGCAAAGTTTGTACCCATCAAAGTGAACCTAGAAATAATCAAATCACAAGAGCATGGAGATCCCGACTCCCAGGTACCCCTCCTCATTAATACTGTCCTAGCTATCCTAAAAACAAGATATCTGTTTTAGAGACTAATTGGGGGTTAAGCCTCCTATCTTGGGTGCCCCACTCAAGTTCCCACAGCAAGGGAGTAATAAACATTCCTGAATGGGAAGAGTGATTCGCTTCCAGGGGACCACTGCTCCCTCTACCGTATGAGAAGAGATGGTCTGGAAGAGGGCAGGACGGAACCCAAAAAGGAAATCCACAGATCGTCTTCGAAAAACATAACAACATGATTTCAAACTAATGTCATACTTCAGGGTGCTCTATAATGTGTTTGTATTTTTTTGTAATCAATAAAATCTAAGAGATATATCATATGATTTCGTGAAGATACGAAACAAAGCCACATAAACAAGCCCCAGATATTCAATCTAAAAAAAAAAAGTTAACTTAAAACAAATAACATGAAAACATTGCACCCCTCATGCTGATCAGAAATGACAACTGAGAAAACAAAAATCTAGCATGATCATAAGCATCATAAGTAAATTTGTGTTCATCCACTACACATGCTGTTAGGACAATAAAACTTGTGTTAGGCGTAAATAAAAAGGGGTAGGGACAGTTTAGTAATTTTAGGAGCAGGGGAAGTTTAGTAATTTTAATAATTACGGTTCAAGTATAAATAAGAGATTAAGGAGTCATTTAGGTTTTATGTTGAGTTTTGTCTAGTTTTAGGAATAATTTAGAGTTTTAGGAGAGATTGACTTACCTCTCGAATTGTACGTCAGGATTGTTTTTTCTTTTGATTCAATCAATAAAAATATGCCCTAATTTAGCCCTAAGTCCTATCAAAGTGGTATCAGAGCAAGAATCCTAGCACAATGGCTATTTCGCCATTAATGGACTCTCATAAAGGGAAAAATTGCTGGCAGCGACGTTATGTTTGGAGGGAAAGGCTCTTGCGTGGTTTCAATGGCAGGAACAACGACAACCATTGAGGTCGTGGGGTGAATTTAAGGACCGGCTGTTGGAGAGGTTTTGGGCCGCTCAAGAGGGAGATATGAATGAACAGTTTTTTGCCCTGACTCGAGAGAACGGTCATGGAGTATAGGTAGAAGTTTGAGTTGCTACTGGGGTGGCCACAGGGAATCCCAGAGGTGGTATTGGAAGGAAATTTTATGAATGGACTGAAGCCAGAAATTCGAGCCTCGCTAAGCTTGCTAAGGCCGAGAAGATTAGGGGAGATAATGGAGTTAGCATAGATGATTGAGGATAAGAACACAGCATAACGGGTTAATATGAGCAATTCCGTCAGATTTTCATACCAAAACAACACACCTTTGGTAGGATAGAAAACCTAGACCTTGGGATTTCAACGAGAGTTCCAAAACACACCACCGGAAGGCCAGAAAACGCAAATAATGGGGTTACAAAGAGATTCCCAAAGGGATCGGGTTAGCGGGGCACGACTGGGGGTGACTTTCAAACACCTCACAAAGACAGAGATTCAGGACAAGAGGACGAAGGGGTTGTGTTTTCGATGTGATGAGAAATTTTCACCGGGACATCGATGTAAGGACAAATCACTACAAGTCCTGACTGTGTGTATGAGGAGGAAGGCAGGAAAGAAGTCGAGGAAGAAGAGGCAGTAGTTTCCTGGATTTCATCTTGAAGACAAGGTGTCTTTTGGGAAGGGAGTAATGTTAGGCTAATAAAACTTATGTTAGGCGTAAATATAAAGGGGCAGGGACAAATTAGTAATTTTAGGGGCAAGAGTAGTTTAGTTATTTCATTAATTACGGTTCAGGTATAAATAAGAGATTAAGGAGTCATTTAGGATTTATACTGAGTTTTGTCTAGTTTTAGGAATAATTAGGAGTTTTGGGAGAGATTGACCTAACTCTCGAATTGTAGGTTAGGATTGTTTTTTCTTTTGATTCAATCAATAAAAAATCAGCCCTAATTTAGCCCTAAGTCCTATCACATGCAACCTAAAAAGACACACACATACTGACAGAGCCTTTAGATTATACAACATCTTGATAATAATAAAAGATTTTACGACATTATCCTTCTACCCTAAAATTAAAATTCAACAGAAAAGTACTATTCTATGTCGGAAGGCTCAATTTGTAAGCATATATCTATCAGTTACAAAGGAGGGAAGTGGTGACCAATAGAAGGTAGAGAAAGCATTCAAAAAACAAAAGATCAAGGAGCTGCCTCCACAAGTTTCTCCATACAACTTACATTCAGACACCGATCCATAATTGATAAATAAAACACCCACACAAGTAACAAACATAAATAAATAGACAAATAAAAGAAGAAATATCAAAGGTCAGATTGCAGGTCATAACTGAAGCATATAGATTACAAACACTTAGATTTCTAATATCCAGAAACATCTTAAGCACGGCAAACCTCTTTGGGAGAGGACACAACCAAATTGAACATAGACTGCATTCAAAATTGAAGAAGAAAAGCATTTAAAAAGAAAAAGATGAAAGGTTTCCTTGCAAAGCTTCATTACTGCATTTTAGACACTAAAACCAACCTATCCACAAATGAGGAACACGAGAAAGATTTAAAGGTGAGTTACCACCATAGAATCAACAATAGAGCAAGGATGACAGTCGCTCAGAACACTAACAACCATAAATAAATTTCAAGGAATCAAAAGCCTAACAAAGTTATCTTTACAAATGTTAAACCAGTTATATTGCTTTTTATCATAACTATTTTCTAATTTCTAGTCTCAAGCTTTTTTATTTAAAGATCAAATATGTTCACCATTACCCAAGAAATGACAAGAGCAGCTTATAGAAACAATCATATTAACTAGGACAACCACATGAAACAAGAGCAATTCGTAGCCACAAGAAACTGGGAAGCTAGGTTGGCCAGAACAAATGCACGCCACGTCAATCAATTGACTGGAAGTTATGATTCAATCTTGAATACCCACTGTCTACATTTTAATCACATGAATCTCTAGCAACTTATCTGGGTTTTCTTGTGATATAAGCTTTTATCTAGGATGCTTTTCTTTCTATGATAAATATCTGTCAATTGACAATTAAGAGCACCAAAAATGATAATAACAAGGTAAGCTTTGCAGTTAATTGAAAATACAAGGACAGCCAAAAAAAGCTGACTGAGTTGCATGAAACAAGTAGATAGGAAAAATGTTTCGGGTCTCATACAACAATTGACACCTTAATACTGTCACTACAGGTTGAGCTTCAATTAGGATAACAATATCTGAAAAGGAGCATGAACCATTGGGAGATTTGTAATTACGGTATAAGGTTTGAAAGTACAAACTGCAGTATTATTTAATTTGTCCTTAATCCCCAATATCGCAACAAAGGTGCAATTGCTTACAATAGGTAACAAGAAGGTTTAATAGATATCCAAATCTTAACAGCTAGTAATGTGGATAGAAAAGGGTAGCATAATGAAGCTAAAACTACCACAAGAAAACTACATCTTTAGTAAGCCCTAGTGGTAGTTTAAAAATCCAATAGATTATTAAAAAAAAAAAGATCACATTTCTTGACCAAACAATCTGTCCATGTGCCTCCACCTTAATACAAGTCACGGAATTTTGATCCACAAGTTATTCTAGCACTTCATCCATAAATGTTTGAACAAATTCATTAATGGATAAAAAAATGAAAAATCAGTGCATGAAAAGTATAGCGTTATCTCTCCACAAAAACCAACATGAACGCAATTTTATGTAAAATTGAAAACGAAAAATTTTAAGCCAAAAAATTAAAATAAAAACATTACCTAACGAAGCTGATGTGGACACCGAGACTACGATGAACGGCAGAGCAATCGATGCAGAGAAAGATCCCGTAAGTCACCGAGGCCCACGTCGGGTTCTTAGCATTACAATCAAAACACATCTAAAAGCAAAACAATACAATACTTCAAATTCTAGATCCGATAATAAATAACGTAGATCTGTATCAGATCCATACATCAAACCAGAAAATGAAATAAATAATTTAAGAAATTAAAAAATACCTTGTTTTCCGATTTTGCTTTCAGTTTTCTGAAAACAAGGTTCTTATCGGTCAAATTATCGGAAGCCATCGAGAAAGAATTTTATGAAATAAAAATAACGAAAAACGAAACCCCAAGATTGTAAATTTTTTTTTATTTTTTCCTGAACGAGAATATGATATTATGAACCTGACGAGGTGTCATGGAACAACACCTCCCTACTCCTCAGCTAAATAAGAGAAACCGCAAATGGGATTTGTTTTTCGTTTGGTTTTTCAATTAAAATTAAGGGATTCGATTTGGAAAGACAATAATGCCCTTGAAAGTTTGGCAATTTGCTGCTGTCATGTAGTTGTGTACGCTCGTAGGTTGTGTATGAAATTCTACGTTATTGAGATAATACAATATTGCGTTTGGCTTAAAAATTATTTTGTATTGCACCACATCATTTTATTATTGTAATGCTCTAGAACACGCATTAAATAAACCCTAGTGAGATGAGAGTTTTCGTGTGATTGGAGAAGTAAAATAAAAATTTCTCTCTTCAAAACACAATCCCTTCCTTTCTCTGTAAAATATAAAATTATTCTTCTTTACGTAGGGTGTGTTTGAAATTGAAGTACTGTACTTTTTAAGTTACAGCTGTTGTAGAAAAAAAATTATGTCTATAAAATAAAAATTAATAAAATATAATAAATATAAATTTTAAATAATAATTTTGATATATTATTAAAGATATAATATATTTTCTATTTTATAAATAAAAAATTATATTAATATAGCTTCCAAGTTACAAGTATTTACCAAACACTTTAGTGCTGTAACTTAAAAGGTACAGTTGTTCAACCTCAATTTCAAACACACCTCTAATCTATCATCGACCAGCTCGACAATCCACTAGGACACCACATCTATTACTCCAACATCTCAAGTGCTATTATTGCCCCACCACCTCACTGAGCATACATTACATCTACTGCTCTAGCTTTGGCGCATCTTCTCTACAATACCAGAATCATCAAGCAAAAGTTAGGCAAATCCATTACCAAAATTATCGGCCTTTATTTCAATTCATGTCAATAGATGCGTTTATTAAGAATAATAGAATAGTTTTAAGTGTCATTAATTAGAATTTTGTGGGACCAAAAGCATATCCTTGTCTTGTTAATAAGAGAGACTTGTCTTAGTAATTAATTAATTACCCTTTTTATACTTAACTTATTAATTATGAGAAGTTTGTGTGATTTCTTATTTCCTTGTTGTTTCCTAGGAGGTAATTTTGGTTGTTCTTTTTTTTTTTTTTTGCATAGAAAATATGTAGTATATAAAACGAATCAGCTTGATCTAGAGCATGAACCCATTATAAGATTTGATTTTGACCAATTTTTTCTCTATCTATTTTGTATAAAAAGAATCATATCCTTGTCTTGTTAACAAGAGAGGCTTGTTTGAGTAATTAATTACCCTTTTTTATACCCAATTTATTAATTATGAGAAATTTGTGTGATTTCTTGTTACCTAGTTATTTTTAAGAGGTAATTATGGTTGCTTTTTATTTCCCCATAGAAAACATGCAGTCTATAAAAAGAATCAACTTGTTCCAATGCATCGACCCATTATAAGGTTTGATTTCGACCAATTTTCTCTTTGTCTTTTTCTAATCTTTTTGTATGTTTTTGGTTGAAGAAATTTGTTCGGATTGGATTTTTCTGAAAAGTTCAGAAATATAGTCGACCCTAATCTACTCAGAACTCATTGTTGTTGAGCCGACCTCGCAAGTACAACCTGGAGCCTATATTGGTAACTTGATTTACAAGTACGACCTGAGATTTATATGAATGACCTAATTTAGGAATAAAACCTTAAGCCTATATAAGAGACCAGGAAATTCACCGGTTTGACCTGAAAGTGAAGAAATCCGACCTTGAAATTTATTTATCCGACCCGAGAATTAGCTTGACATAGAAAGCTATTGGTTAAGATAACGTGACCTAATTTCTAGGAAAGTTGTGTGCCACAATTTATTTAAACCGTCTTCAACTGATGACCACGTACAACCGCTGAAGAAAGTGGGCAGAAGTTAAAGGTGGTAACCACCCACGATCAAGAGCCTATTTAAGCTGAAAAGGGCAACTGAGGAGAGGGTTAGCAAAATCAGCTGAGAACTTCTACTTAATATTCCCTACAAGATTTTCGATCCCTCAACCAGAAAAACTCATTGATTTGAACTTTTCACAATTCTTCCTTCTCATTTTTCTTCCTCATATACACTATTTCTAATTTAAGCATCAAAGGGTTTATGCCGGAACCCCACCGGCGTATCCTAACCGTGTTTTCTGGTTGGCAGGTATATAAAGTTGTGATCGGATCAACGTTTGAACCTGGATTCGTGCTATTATTCCCCAAAGAAAACAAATTCAGCTGTTGAGGTCATTTTTCGGCATCAACAAAATTTGAATTTTGAAACTTGCATCTGCTTTCTTTAAGAATGAGAAATGAAACAAAATCCTCCATTAAAATCAAATGACCATCATACATAATGAAACCCGATAATTTGCACATCATTCGAAAGCCAAAAACAGCAATGTCAAGCACAAATGAATTTGGAGATTTATATTCATTGATCCCGACAAACCAACCACAAAGCTAATGTTTTTGGAGCAATCAGAAGCAAGCCCAAATGTGATTAGCAACACCTAAAGCTCTTCTGTTATTCTTATTCTCATAGTAAATTGAGGTGTTTGAGGATTACTATATAAAACTACTACGTATTTGTCTCATAATAAATTTAGAACAGATAGAAGAACTATCAACCAAGCCGTCCACCAAATCTCCATTGGTGGGTGATGCTAACACTATTTACGTTCTTTTTCCAATCTTCTTTTTGCTACTTGATCTTGTTTTAACATTAATAATTAACAATATAAATTACAAAATTCTGACTTTTTATTATATGATTTTTTGGGTTATTGAGTAGTAAAAGAGTAGAACCAATTAATTATTTGTGCCTTTTTTTTCAACATGTAACCCGATTTACTTTAATCATTGACTTCTACAATATTATGTTCATACTTACCGATATAACATGTAACTCGATTTGGAGCTTTCAATTTCTATAAATCGTAAGCTTTTATTGGTTTTCTTTGATTTAAAGAGGAAAAAAAAAGTTAATTGAAGATATTGTGAGCCAGAGGATAAGGAAGTTGGAGAAAAGGGCGTTGCAAAGGTGAATTCTTTAACGATTGATAGTAAAATGTATATTTAATAAGGTTAAAATTATCAGTTTTACGTATACAGTGTTGATTAATTCTCTCATAACTCATAAATTATCTTAACGCTCTCTTAATAAATTTTTATGTTAAATTAATTTGTAGTATGCTAATTTTATGTTAATTTTATATTGTAAATATTTTAGGAATAAAGAGGTAACTGAAACTGAAAGTAGGAAAAAAAAGAAAATAAATTACTGAAACCATTTTGGAATAAATTTTTGGGGAGATGAAATTGATAAAAAAAAAGTGTTGAGTCTTGTATCATTGTAATGTGATAGTCAAGTGGTAGCTGCCACTTTGCCTCTTGACTATCACTCGTTTCAATATAAATAGATAAATAATAAAAAAATAAAAGAAGGTGGAGATGCTTGATGCTTATAAAAGGTGAGAAGAGAAGAGGGAGTAAGGGGTAGAACTGAAGAGAAAGTTTAAGAATGCAATTTTCTTCTCTTTTCTTGTGTAGTTGAATTTTTTGTAATATATTTCAGAAATTTGTTAAATAAAATGAATGTTTTCTTTATCAATATGAGTGGTTAATTTTTCTAAGTTGAGGTGAAGATTGAAGCTCGATGATTCAAATTATTGAATTAATTACTCTCTCAAGTGAATTTTTAAATTCATTTTATTTGTTGGTATTTTTTATCAGTTACTTTTATGTTATGTTAATTTATAGATCTAGGTCTACTTCAATATATATGATATTCTAACATAATGTCGACATTCCAATATAGCTGTGATAGATACTTGATTCCATATTTGTCCATACAAATAGTTAGTTAAAGATTAAATGGCATAACAATTAACTAGCAAAATAAATGCAAATATATAAATACGGGAGGGTATTATAATAATAATTTGAAAATCAAGAGTGGATTCTGTAACTTTAGTATTTTTCTTTAGAATAATCCCTATTAATTTCTTTTTGTGCATTTAATTTTTGTTTAATAATTGATTACTAGAATTTTAAATTTCATGTGGTTATATCTCAAACTCACTGAATTATATTATAATTAGATACTCTTATACTTGAGAATAAACAATACTTTTGAGTCATGTCAAGTTTTTAGTGCTGTTATCGAGGAGTTTTTCAAATTTGATATCAGTTTTTTTCTTTATTTCTGCCGTTCGTTTCTATCTTTGTTATTCATTTTTTTTAATAAAATTTCAGTTAGCACACCTCTTTTCTTAACCATAGACTTGCACTTATAAAATTACCATTAAAGCCCGAAAATTAAATTAATTATTTAATTAGTTGGTAATTCTTAAAAGTTGTTAAAAAGATGAGATAGTTCATATCTTAAGGTAAGTACTTTTTTTTTCTTCTTTTAATTTAATTTTTTTTGTTGTTAATTTAAATTGTCAATTTGATTGCTTGTCAAGTTATTTTTCAGTTTAATTATTCTTGTACATTTATTTTATGATTTAAGGCCGGTTCTATAATACTGCCTAAATTATTAATATTTTGTCAAAATATGTTACTTTATGTTTCCTTTAATTACTTTGTTTATATGGCTAATTTAACCGCTTATTATTTTAATTTCAGTTAATTAATTTTCATTTTGTTTATTTTTATTTCGCATTTATTTATTTTTAATTTATGTACATTTATATTATTTGCTTATTTAATTTTCAGTTTGTTTATTTTTATTTTATTTGTATGATTTTCATTTAGTGTTTTATGCATTATTCATTTGTTTGTGCATCATTTTCTTAATTTAATTTTACACACACTCACACACACATATTGTATGCGACGTTGCTCTCATATAGAAAATGACAGATTGATTGTAAGTATACGTTTTGAAAAAATTCTTTTTACTCCACATAATAAATTCTTTCAAAAGAAAAATCAACACTTTCACTCAAAAGCTAGGAGAAACTCTCTACCAATCTTGAGATAGGTACAATGAGTTATTAAACATTTCCCACACGAGGGACTAACATCCTAAAGTAGACAGGTCATTGAAATGATGTGTAATGGTGAGTTTAGAGACAAAAGTCCTATAGTTGCATTAGACTACCTTGACTATATAGTAAAGAATGCACAAAATTAGGACACAGTTGTAAGTGAGTTTAGAAAAGTTCCAATTGATGACTAAATAGTTTAGCATTATTTAATGAATAAAGAGTTCTCATTAAGATAGTTGTACTACCTTATAACAAAGAACCTAAAGGTCACACATCTAATAGAAATGAAAAAGGAGTTACTAGAAAATGAGAAGTTAAATTTCCTAATTTTAGAAAAATCAATATTTATATTATAATTTATTAAGAATGAATATATATAAATATATCTTAAATATGATTTAAGATAGAAATTTAGATGCTTCATAAATAGTGTAAGGAACAAAATAAGTTTCATAAATCCTCAATTAAACATGTATAAGATCGTGCACGTAAAATGACCATATTGGAAATGTTTCGGTTCATAAATGATTGTGTACTTGTAGACCAATTTTAGGTTTAGAATTTTGGGCTTTTATTGGACTAATATGGATTAGGAAAAGACATAAGAACATGTCACAAAAGAAGCCCACAATTAACCATTTGATTTGATCAAAATGGGCTTAATTAATTAAAGACAAAATTAATTAGTTTAGCTATTTATTTATTCAAAATTAATTTGATTAAATAAATTATTGAAGTGATAAGATTACATTCAATAAAGAATGGCTTAGTGGGTGGGTCTAGCTCATGATAATATTTAGTGCCATTATTGAAAAGATAATGGTGGCTTTATTTGGTGGAATGAATGATTATGAACTAGCATTCATGTTTCTTCATTATCTCTCTCATTTCAAAACGAAATTTGGTGATTCCAAATCTTATGAACTCTTAGAACATTTCTCATTGTAGACTGATTAGAGGCATCACAATTTGGGTGCTTTAAGGGTCTCAAATGATGCTAAAACAAAAGTTGTTCGTGCAGTGGTCTATTTCTTGGACAGTGTTCGTAGCTTGCTGTTTTCAATCATTTTCTCCTACCTCATGAAGTCGTTTTTGAAACTACAAGTAAGGTAATTAAACTTTAATCTTTCCTCTTGATTTTAATTTTTGAATAAAATTGATTTGAGGTTTCTAGAGCTTCCGCCATCCGTTTTAATTTTACTGCACAAAAGTTGTGTTTTTAGAAACCTCACAGACAAATGTTGTCCTTTAAGTGGTATCAAAGCCATCTTCATTCAATTTTGAATTTTTAAAGCATGATTTGTGTTATTTCCATTTATAATAGCATGAAGGATGATCATGGAAAGACCTAGATATTTTATTATATATTTATGTCATGTGATGATTGAATATATGCATGATTCTTTGAGCTATTGGTTTATTTGTTGAATTGGCTGATTTTTAAAGGTTTAAATGGTTGCAATATTTTTAAATATTGACTTGCATGTCCCTCCCTCTATTAAGATCTGATTGTATCCCATTACCCCTAAATTTGTACCACAATTCTTCTAAATATGTAACTTTTGCAAGATGATTGTTCAAAGGGGGACGACAAGTTAACAATACCTTTGAGCAAGAAGACTTTATGGATCGTTGCTGCACTTCCAATGACGTTTTGGTCCATTAAATGGAAACTAATAATTGCACTAATTTGAGGCATAAGATGTCTCATAATCATTATTGCTTGCTTGATACCTAGGTGGACCTTAAAACCAATTTTGGCTCAAATCGGTTTCTTTAGAAAATCCCATGATCATCCTTGATGAGTTTGACTATAATATGCATGAGATGTATATTAGGGTGCTTAGACATATTTGATTACTGAAAATGGAATAACATGCTAAAAAGTGAGACCATTATAATGACCAAATACTCCTAATTAAAATAAACATAATTATTGTTAAGTTGTAATGAAGGATATTAAAAATATCTATCATGGCCTACTAATATCAATGGAATATTTAAAATATTTTATGCTTGGGCTAGTTGTCATGGACACATGGGCTACTCATTCATTAAAATGTTGAAAACAAACTATATATCATATGATGATGCATAACTCACACATTAAGCTACCAAGAATTGTTAGGTGAGGTTAGTAAGATGTTTTGAAATACTGGTAGGTGTCACTGATGACTTGTAGAAACTTTAATATCATTATTGGTAAAGCGTATTAGCAATGCATCTTAAGGTCATTAGAAAAGTTCTAATTGATGACTAAAGAGTTTAGCATCATTTAATGAAAAAATATTGGTAAATTTCTAAAATTTAAGAATTCTATATTTAATATTTTAGTAAGTTGTAATAAATGTTATTTTCTAAATATATAATTTAAATTACCCACCAAAAAATTTAATACAGTCTAGTGCTGCACTAAATATATTATAATTAAAAATTAAGTGTAGCACCAAATATTATACAATATTATTAGAATACAGTAATAATACAATACAACATAATATAATTAACTTGCATTAAAATAATGAAATACAGCATAATATAATATAGGGAAAAAACTATGAACACCCTAACGTTTGGGAAAAGAGATATAAAACTCCTTAATGTTTCAAAAAAGATATATAACCCCCATTTTTGTCAGTAAATTCAATTTTCTTCAATAATAAATTTATTTTTAATTTATAATTACTTTTATGTTCTAATAATAAATAAATCAATATATTGACTTAAGATATGTCATCGATGATTGACGTATATAATGAAATGAATAACTTTTTATTTAAACATAAAATTGAGATATAATTACTTTTTGCCCAAGTCATCCACTCTAAATTATCAATATACCCATCCCAATAAAAAATGATGAATAATGAATAAAATTAAAATTCACTCTCAAAATAATGAATAATTTGGGCAAAAGGTAATTATATCTTAATTTTAAGTTTTAAAAAAAAAGTTGTTGATTTCATTATACACATGACATGTCTTAAGTCAATATATTAATTTATTTATTATAGGGACATAATAGTAATTATAAATTAAAAATTATTAAAAACAAACCGAATTTATTAATTAAAAGGGGGTTATATGTCTTTTTTGAAATGCTAAGGGGTTTTATATTTTTTTTTCCAAACTTTAGGGGGCTCACTGTCATTTTCCCTAAAATATAAGGCGACAAATGCACCCTTAGAGCCAAATATGATGTTGTTTAAAATTAGTGCAATACAAGGTTCTACTACCATATAAAACAATGTAACAAACATGCCTTATAAAGTGAGTTTGGTATGTTGTATTGTATTATACCGTATGCATTAACATTGTATTATACTAATGTTGCATAACATTTGGTGATATATTGTGCTACATTAATTTTTAATTATATTTTATTTAGTGTTACACTGCATTGCACTTCACTGTATTAATTTTTTAGTGATTAATTTCAATTATTTGAAAAAAAATACCATTATGGATGTCTTAAATAATAGAGAAAAATACAATATATGGAAGGGTTAATTACATTTTAGAAATTTTTACAACAATTTTCTTCATCTTGATAATAAAACTAATAAATTATATAATTTTCAACAGTTTATCATTCCTGTGAAATAGAGATCTAAGCAAATAAGCAAACTAAGCTTTCTTATTAAAATATTTAATTGCATAAATAAATTGTTAACACATTTAAATTAATTTAAAAGTCATCTTTAAGACATAAAATTACAATAATAAATTTTCCCAACTAAATTTCCCTTATTTTTAGATTACTATTGATGAAGTCTTTCTTCCATCGCTCTTGCCAGTTACCCCCATCTTGTAATCTTATTGTTATAGTTTCTAACTACTGTCCAAAGCAAAGAGCATAGGTTGACGACAATAATTTGAAACCTGTATGTGCGTATGAACTTGTTTCAAAACACAAAAAATCTTTGAGATTGTAAAGGACAAAACAAAACAGGACATTAATTAATTGAGATGAGACGAAAGTTACATGAGACCCTCAATTTCCATCATAAAAACCAGAGTATGGGCAGGTACTTGACTTGGTAACTAATCCGCGCTCTCATGATAATTAGTATTCAGTCATATTTGTTACAACTTGAAAATTAGAAATGTAAGAATCAGCAATGGTTATATTTTGGGAAGACCTCATCTTTTGAGCATTTTTTTAATAATTTTCTAATTAATGAATTTTTTTTAATTACTTATTGTAGGAAAGTGTTTCTATATTTTTAATCTTAGTTTTAAAGAGATATAATTAATAATGTTGTCTACCCATTAATTTATTCATTATTAGTCTTTCCAAGAAAAAAATTAAATTATTTACCTTTTTGGTTTTCTAAAAAAACTTAACTATTTAACGTTAAAATATATGACTTTTAGTATTCCTTTTAATTTTTATTAAAAATCTTATAATCTCAAAAATTAATAGATGAAACAATTTCTTGATGTCTTATCTATAAAGAATATTATTATATTCATTGGTTCAATTTTTTTAAAATTAATTTCTTAAAATATAAAGTCGATATCCATTATCTAATCATCAAATTTTCTTCTCATCTTTCTATATGGTACAATTCTAAATATTCTATTTTAAAATAGTATTTTTCTTATTTATTTGTTTGTTTATTTTCGTAATAGTTCTAATGGAAGTGAAAAAGATATTTTGTTCACTGTTTTTTTTATGTTTGTTTCTAAAAATTTCTAAGATCTTCCTAACTATTGTTGAAATTTAATAACTAAATATGGAATAAACTTTGAAATGAAGAAAATTCCCCTCAATCCACAAAAACCCTAAAGGAGGCCTTGGCAAAAATGATGACAGTTCAAATCATCCATCGAAAAAGATATAAAATAAAAAGTATCTATTGACATGATTGAAATGTAGGCTAAATAAGGGAAAGGCATAAGTCAACATTATAAATCAATTAAACTATAACATGTCAAACAATTAAACAAGAACTATAAGGTCATCCATTGGCATCAACTAAAATGACAAAAATTTCATCATTTGACTCATCAATTCATAATTTGGCATATAATGCACCAGCCATATGTTTCTAGAATATCACATAACCAAATCAATTCAACCAATTAATATTAGAGACAATGAGTTAAGTCCACATATATAATCCATATGAACCAAATCCATTTAACATAACATAACAACTGACTTAAATTTAAATACCCTAATCCCAACTACATTAATTACTTGCTAAGTTCTTCACAAATCTCCCAAATTACCATCTTATTTTTACAACTGTGCTTCATCCCCAATTCATTTTTGCCACGAGTAGCATCTGGCTTCATATATTAAAATAGCCCTTTTGAAGAATTCACTTTTCCCAAGCCTTTTTTCTAGCTTCCTCATCCTCTACCTCCCAATATCTTTTGTCATTTTTTATTCTTCAAATCAAAGAAAACCAATGAAAGCTTGACAAATATAGAACTTGAAAGCTCCAAATCGAGTTACATGTTATACAGAGAAAGCAAGAACATAATATTGTAGAAATCAATGATTGAAGCAAATGGAGTTACATGTTAAAAAAAGGACAAATAATTAATGCTCAATAACCCAACAAATCATATGCTAAAAGGTCAGAATTTTGTAATTTGTATTGTCGATTATTAATGTTAAGACAAGATCAAGTATTTAGAAAAAAAAGATTGGAAAAAGAACGTGAAGATTGCTAGCATCACCCACCGAGGGAGATTTATGGAACGCTTCGTTGATAGGTCTTCTATCTGGTCTAAATTTGTTATGAGAAAAATATGTAGTTATTCTATATCATTATTCACAACGGACACCTCGATTTACTATGAGAATAAGAATAACAAAAGAGCTTTAGGCGCCATTAATCAGAATTCATTTAGGCTTGCTTCTGATTCCTCCGAAAACATTTGCACTGGTTGGTTTATGGGAGCCTTGGTTAATTTCTCCACATCAATGAATATACAATCTCCAAATTCATTTGTGTATGACACTGATGTTCTTGGTTCCTAGGTTTATGTATTGCCTTAGGGCAATGTTGTTGGTTGCATGCAATTTGTGCAGCAAACTTGCTAATGAAGTGCAAACTATCAAGTTTCATTATCTATTAAGGTCATTTGATTTTATAAAAATTAAAAAATGACACCTCAATAGAGGATTCCATTTCATTTCTCGTTTTTAAAGAAAGCAGATCCAACTTGCAAAATTCAAATTTCTTCAACTAAAATCATACAAAAAGACAGAGAGAAAATCAGTCAAAATCAAACTTTGTAATGGGTTCATGCGCTGGATCGAGCTGATTCTTTTTATAGACCGCATGTTTTCAGTGGAAAAAAGGGCAACCAAAATTACTTCCTAAAAAACAAAAAGGTAACAAGAAATCACAAAAATTTCTCATAATTAATAAATTAAGTAAAAAAAAGCATAATTAAGTACTCAGACAAGCCTCTATTGTTAGCAAAACACGGATATGCTTTTTTGGTCCCATAAAATTCTGATTAGTGACACCCAAAGCTCTTTTGTTAATCTTGGTAAAAGCATTTATTAACATGAATTGAAACAAAGGCTAATGATTCTGGTAATGGATTTACGTAACTTTTTGCTTGATGATTTTGGTATCATAGGGAAGGTGTGCCAAAGCTGTAGCAGTATATGTGATGTACGTGCAGCGAGGTGGCGCAGCAATAATGGTACAAAGATGGTGGAGCAATAGCTGTGGTGTCCTAGCAGAGGATAGAGCTGGTTAATGATGGATTGAGTAAAGAAGAAAAAAATTGTGTTTTGAAGAGAAAAGAAAAGATCCTATTTTAAAGAGAGAGAAATTTTTTATTTTATTTATGCAATCATGCGTAAACCCACGTCTCACTTGGGTTTATTTGGTGCGTGCTTTGGAGCATTGCGATAGTAAAATGATATGGCGAAATACAAGATAAATTTTAAGCCAAACTCAATATTGTATTAGTCCAATGCTATGCAAGGCTCTTATGTTGTGTAATATAGTGTATTAAATACATCCTTCAATCTTTATTTCACAGGTTATATATTTAGAAAATGCTAAAAGAAATGTCATAGTGCCAAAAATTTAAGGCCATAAGCCTTTATGAAGAATTATAATATTTTTTTAACATTTCTGCTAAAAAAATATTGGTAATTTTTTAAAATTTAAGAATTCTATATTTAATATTTTTCTAAGAACACTACAAGAAAAATGATATTTTATTACAAAAAATTTAGTTACTAAAGATAACAAATTAGTCATCTTATATTTTCTATGATGATAAATAAATCGTCACAAGTTAGTCGTGAAAAGACCGTCTTAAAAGGTTCTAGCGACCATAATTATTTTTGTTATGTTAAAAATATGTTTTGCGACAAAGATCATTGTCTTAAAATTAAGTTAAAATTGTCACAAAATAGTGTTCAAAATGGTCAAATTAGAGATTAAAAAATGCAATCAATGACACTTCATATTTGTCACAACATGTGATTTATAATGACTATAATATTTGTCTCAATAGGTAATTTATAATGGCTGTAATATTTGTCTCAATAAGTTATTTATAGTGACTATAATATTTGTCTTAAGAGTACGTAAAAATAGTATCAATAATTACTAAAAATCGTTATTTTAAAGGTTCAAAGATACAATTAGCAACACTATTTTTCTATTGTTGAAATTTACATATCGCAACGTTATACAATCGTCTCAAGTAGTAATCATTTGTGACAATTTTTACAAATACAATTAGTAATTAATTTAGTCTCAAATATATTTTAAGGACAATTTTTTTAGTCTCACATAAATTTTAATAACAATATGTAGTCATAGAATTCAAATTTAATGACAAAAGAACTTTGAAGTGAAAAATATTATTAACATAAATATAATTCATCACAAAAAAATCTAAAATCTAAAATCTAAAAAGTAAAAATCAATAGTCTAAAAATAAGATTACATTGTAGAAGAAAAACAAAGTAACATTACACAAAAGTAGAATTAAGTAAACAACAGGTTGTTGTTTTATGAATGCTTTAACTTCCTTAAATTTGCTATCTTCTTCCTTGATCGTTGTTTTGTTGAGACAATGTTGTAATAGATGATGACTTTGAAGGTACCTGTCATTTTCAATCTTTATAAAATTAAAAATTTTCCCCAAAAGTATTTCACAATTTGATCATCTATTATTGGTATATCATTTTTCTCTATCTATATTTGGCTCTATATGATTTAAAAAAATATTAACAAAAAAAAACTTGAGAAATCACTTAATTGGTGTAGAAGAGTAATCTTATAAAGAAAATCTTAATGCCAATGCATAAAAGAATAGTATATGGCAAGCCAAATTGGTATAAATAAAAATATTTAGGTAAGAATGCAACATCAATTAAATTTCTCAATGAAACATGTCCTCAATCAATTATTTCATTCATTAAAAAGATGGAAAAAAATTCTAAATGAAAGAAAGGGGATTACAAGCACATACTTGCTTTCATTATTACTTCAGATTAACAATGTAATCAAAAGATTACAAGCACATAATCAACCTCGATGTACTTGCACAAATTTTGCATCCAAAACTCTGAAGTTAATCTATTAAACAATTCGCATCAAACTTGAATTAAATTAAATTATTAAGCAGCCAATGAATCAATGTTTATAGTACAATAAATATAAAGTTGAAAGAAATAAAAGACTTAAGTAAAAAAGGAAAAATAAAATAGCGTACACATTTAGATTTTGTATGGAGACTACTTGAACCTTTTTCGCTCACTCTAATACATTTTCTGAAACAAAGTAATTAAGGAAACTCTCCATACATTTTTGTTATCCCTGTACAAAGGAAGATAAGTATATTAATTTTGACTAAACATACAACAACCACTTTGGGGGGGGGGGGTGGAGGCTTGTTAATCTTCATTTAGTCACTTCATCTACACTTCCCAGCAAATCCAGCAATATTTTGAGCAAACTTTACTACTTTAGCAACCCAAGCTTCAAAATTGTCCTTCTAAACAACACATCAAAGCTGCCTAATCTTTTATATTTAAAATTTCGTAGCTTAACTTATTATTATATTGGCTGGACTTCAATAATTTACTAACTCTTTTTATTATATTAATACTAGCTATAATTTTCTTTAAAAAAATAAAGAAAGATGATTAATTACATATCACGAGGAAGTGAGAAAAAATTAGAAAGATCCCAATTTTCTAAAGTTCTTATGAAAGAATGTTAGGAAAAAAAATTTAATATCATTGCACCTAAACCCACTGCCCAAATTGAAAAACAAATTGATCTTAATATACTAATTTTGCAAAATTTTCTCAAAACCCAGTAAACTTTGCTTCAAATTCCTTCATTTATTTGCATGTATTTTATGTTTTTCTTTTACTAGATTCTCTTAAGAATTTTATCAAGCACTTGATAAGCATAAAAATGTTTAAATAATAGATCTAAGAATTTCAATCCCTAATTTTACCAAACACAAAAATATGAAATTCACATAATCCAATCACAACTAAACTAATCAAAATTAAATTGGCTGAGTTTATATATACTCACAATTTCGAAGTAGAACGAGAGATGAGAGTGAAGCGTGAGTGAACTGGTGAGGGTGTGCTTTTGAGCGGCGGCAAAGGGCTTGATTCTAATGGCTTGTGCGGCGGCTAAGGTAGAGTTATAGTGTTGCCTCCATAGTCGTGGGTTTTTGTTCTGTTATCATCATTCACAAACACACGCACAGATTGGAAAGGATTACAAAAGATAAAGATGGGTAGTTTTTTAATACAAAATCAATTAAAGTGAAGTGGCAAGGGAGATAGTGGGAGGGAATTAAATTGTTTTGTTTGGATAACAACAAAACTGGCCAAGGAGTGAGTGGGAGGGGATTAATTTGTATTCACGATTTCATTCGAAAAATTTATGTTCTATTTAAGTTTAGTTAGTCTTTTTTTTTTAATTTTTATCCAATATAATATGTATTCTTTTTATAAATCCAACATAATTAACTATTATAGGATTCTTTTAAAAATAAAAAAGAAGCTATTATAAGTTTGTTATTATTGGTTTAAAAAAAGTCTATTATCATTTTTTATTAATTCAGGTTAATTATTTTAAGGCTATTATTTTAATTTTTATTAATCTAACATAGTTAAACAAAATTTGATTGAAGCTAAATAATAAACAATAATGTGGGTAATCAAACTTTAAGAAAAATGTATTTAACTGATTAGTCTTGCTGGAAGCTTTCATTCGAGCAATTTCAAGTCTTTATTTAAAATTTGCTAATTGTCCTTCAATACATTTTAGAATAAACTTCAATTTACTCTTTACTTGGAATGAAAATCATCAATTTATCTCCCAGAAGTATGAAGACTTCAATTTATTTTCACTTTCATTCATAAGATGGTGGCAAAAGAGAGGCGCAGTAATTACTTTTTTTTTTTAAACTTCTTAATAGTACACAGAGGTAAATTGATGTTTTCACACATTAATAAGAACATCAATTATTTAATAAAATAAATAACAAAAAATTTTTGGTCACAAAATATAATATAATTAAAAAAATATTGATTTTTTTTTTGTCAATGTTGTAAAGTTCGTCAAAAAAATAAATCGAATACTAAATAATGTGTCTCCGAAAAAAATGGTCATGAAATACAAAATTACTCAAGACAAAATTTTAAACTACTATTTTTTAGTTTTGTCACAGTAGGTAATTATTTG